>MPDP01000291.1:0-413893 GCA_030869315.1 Colletotrichum cuscutae
TTAAATAGGACAGAAAATAGGGGGTAGTTTTTAGCTATTCGGAAGGCGATTAATATACTACGGCGGCGGGGTTATTAATATCTTAAGTTTAGTTAGTATTAATAGTTAGTAATAAAGTTTTATTAAACAAGGTCTTAAGGACTACAGCTCGTCGCAATGTCTACGACGATATTTCGGTTTCTGCTCCAAGGAGAGAAAATGCCTCCACAAGTCCATTTCTCCCCTTGGAGCAGAAAATAATTCGAAGAATGAGCGTCCCGACTCAAAGAACTAGGGGCTGGGTATCATACAGGCACCATTCGAACATCGGAAATCTGCTCGAATAATCACTTACATTTTCCAAGCGCAAGTTTGTGTCGCTCAGCCCAGCCTCAAACGCAACTGCCCTCAGAGGCATTCCCTTGGATGTCTCCCGGCCTCTGCCTCTCCGACTGGCGTTATTGTTCGAACGCCATGACTACAAAGACATGTTCGAAAGACCAATCGAAACACAACGGCTTAGCCTTGTCTTGTTGTCAGTGATCAAAGGCACGGCACCCGCATCAACCGCAGCTTCGTATGCGGGCTGTTGGTCTTGAGAATTCCATTCGTTCGGGATCCTTTATTCTACTGTCCGGAAAGCTCTGCTCAAAGAGGTTGGCCTCGCGAACCACGGCTGGGACCCTCAGCCTGTTTCCAACTCTAGGCCAGGCCTGGCCTAAGAGCATTTTTCCTTTCCGCCTCCCAACCTCTCGAGCCTCTTACTCGAGAGGCATTTTTTGGCCCAGTCAACGCGCCGAGCGTCACGGCCTTGTCTTACACTCGGGGCCCGTGGGCTTAATTCCGTGATCCTGGCGGTGGCTCTCCCTGAGGCTTTGGCGGAGGTAACCGAGCTTCCGAGGTAAGAAGGTTAATGACACACACTTCCCCCTTTTGCCTTCCACCTTCTTGCCTCGGAAGCTTGATCCATTCCGCTCTCATTCATCCGTCCCCTAGAAGCAATCATTGATCCCCTGATGGTCAAGATGACCAAGGAGATTTCACTCCGACGCTGTCTCCCGACATTGAGTCTCGTTTTTGGCGACGGACAGTCAATGGGTTTTGAAGCTTCTGGACTCGGGCTTGCACCCCTCGGTAACCGGAAATACCACGCAAATAGCAATCCAGATCTCGCGAACATCCATCGGGTGTGGTTTTGACGACAGACACACATGACAGGAAGGATTTTGCTGCAGGTCCACAACAAGAACGGGATCGTAATCTCGGGGATCGAAAACCATATCGAACAGTCAATCGGGCTTGGTGATTCTGGACTCATGCTTGTACACACACATCTCTGTTCTCACTTCACCGCCCCTTCCCAGGATTCAAGGATTTGTTGGGTTGGAAGTCCAATTCGACTGCGAGTCTAGGGCAGTGCGGAGGTAGATTTCACCTTCAACTAGACGACGATGGCCCCTCCAACTTACAGTTGAAATTTTCCTTTTACGTTGGTACGCAGAATCAATCAACAGACAGCAATTGGCCCTCCGTCACTCACAGAACCGGACTGTTGGAATTCACTACCCTGTGATAGGGATACCAACAACCCTCCTTTATTGGGAAACTTTCTGAACTCTCAACGAGGCTTAGAACTCTGGAACTGGGCTTGTGGTATGGATGGAATGGTATGGGGAACGTTGCTTGGATTGATGCAGGGTGGTTAGCTAATACTGGACATTACAGCCTCGGGCCTGTGGCATAGCATATTGGAAAAGCAGATTCAAGACAATACACTTTCAAAACAGTGTTCTCGTTCCAAACAAAGGATTGAGCTCTTAAGAATCGTGCTGAGACAGTGAATGTCAGACGGTATTGGTGTCTTGATGTCTATCCCCCTTCAAAGTATGGCATTCCAACAGTAGCTCAGGGTACATGTAGTCAGGTTCATGTCATGTGTTCATCACTTGTGAAATGAGAATATCTGCTCTGAGATCAAGTGAAAGTCAAAATTGGAAATGTGGTATCAAAACTTTTAAAACACAGCTCTATAGGTACCCGACGCTCTATTTGGCGCATCTGGGATCCGAATCCGCTCCGAAATCCTTGCAAACCTCTCTACCAAGCGCCTTCAGGTTCTCAACCACCCACAACCGCTGGTTAGAGAAAACAAAGACCTTGCCCGGAGCAAACGCAAAGTTGTTCGACGTCTCGCCCAAGTGAATCTTTCCAAGCAAGACACCCTCAGGGTTCCAGACGTGGATACCATCGCCGCAGCCGCCCCAGACATTACCGTCGGTATCAGCGTGGACACCGTCGGGAAAGCCGTTATCCGCGTACGCGAACACGCGCTTGTTGGCGAGCTTCTTGTTGTCGATAATGTCAAAGGCGTAGATGGTGGCAGGGCCGGACAGGTTAGGGGCGGTGGTGATGGCGCCCGTGTCGGAGACATACAGCGTCTTTCCGTCCGGCGAGAACTCGACGCCGTTGGGCTGCTGGAAGCCGTCCGCTACGACTTGGACTGTACCCGTGGAGGGCTCAAAGCGGTAGACGTGCGTGGGGAGGACGGATTCGGGCCTGAACTTCTGGAAGAAGCCGTACTGGGGGTCGGTGAACCAGAGGTCTCCTGTTACCGGGTGCTGGCGGACATCATTGAGCGAGGTGAAGTTGCGGCCGTTGAAGCCGACGATGAGAGGCTCTGACTTGTTGGTGTTGGGGTCGACGGCGAGGAGCTGGGATTTTCTCGTCAGGTCGCCCTGGTCGCACCAGACCTGCATCGGCGGCGTGGCGGACTGGTCCGCGCCGGGCGGGTAGTATGAGCTTCCGCCGTTGGCCTCGGTGAGGCCGTCGAACTGGGTACTTCTGATGGAGAAGTCGTTCAGGTTGAGGACGGTGATGTTAATGTTGTCTGTAGGGTTGTAGTTGGAGGAGATGTACAGGGAGTTGTCCTTCTTGTTGTAGATGCCACCCTCGTGGAATGCCTGCCAGTCTACTTCTACGATCTTGCGCGCCGTGGCGTTGGGGCCGAGGACGTCTGCGAAGGCGGGCTGGTATGCCAGGAGGGAGATTGCCGGGGTGGGCAGTGTGGCGCCGGCGTTGATAGAGGCGAGATAGCCGGCGCCTCCCGTCGCCAGGGCGTGGAGGTCTACGTTGATGAGAGACATGCTTGCGGCTTGGAATCAGAGGACTGCAACTTGGCTGGGAGAAGGTACGAGGAGTTGCCGCCGCTTATATTTGTATCATCAAAGGAATAAGGGAGGCCGCAATGGTAGAGGAACCCTCGGCGGCGGTAGCGGGACGGGAAGCTTCTTTATGGTGCTGCTATTCTGTACCCGTACCCATCTTGCATCGGTTCGTCCGCGACAAGCCATTGGGCTTGGCGTCTATTAGTTCATAATATCCCACTCTACTGGAACAGGGACCATGAAGCTATGACGTTTTGAATCACACGTTAGTTAGGGGCCATGGTATCTTGTCAGAGCTGCCCACGGAACCGTTACTGGTGTTAACTGGCGTCGGCCGGTAGTTGGGCTGACACCGGGCGGATGGTAAGCTGGTCTTTGGTACGGACTGCGGACCATGCGGGCAGCGGAGATCATGGTAGAGCCGAACGAGTCATGGGGACTGGGCAGTAGAGAAATGTGAGAGGGTAATGAAATTTGATGAAGCCAAAAATGTCTGCTCTTTGGCTTGGCACTATGGGACCATTCCCCCGCAGAGATGGGCGCATCCCTGGCGACTATCCCTGGCTTGCAAGCCCAAAACACCAACGGGATGAAGTCCGGCTTCGGACGTCGTGGTCTCGGTGGATCTCCGCGAGTCGTTGCTCTAGTTCATGATGCAGCGGTACGACTGTATATGCGCTGTGGACAATTACCGGGAGTTTTCCCTTCTGCCTCTTGGCTCTGGAGTCTGGAGACCTTCAACCAGGGCTCTGGGGTGCGCTACTTTTTTTCTTCGAGAACCCTTGTGGTGTTCTTTAACTCCGGTGCTCCTAGAATAGAGCCTACGAGAGTCAGAGGTTGATGACGGTGCGGAGACGCCAGAGAACGCCAAATAAGACTAAGACAGGAACGGCGATCGCCTTTAGGGGCTGGTAGGGCCGATCTTTGAATGATTGCGGAGATCATGTAACTCTAAACCCCACAAACAAGCTTATTGACAGCCACCCCTCGCGCGTACGGCATTGTACGGTATTGGGCTGCATGGTGGTCTCTCTCGAAGTGGACGAGACGAGTATGTGTTGATTGCTGGCGCTGAGGCGCATATAGTCTCGGCTGCAAAATATCTTGTTTCGTTCATCCCAAGTCCCCCTTGCTAGAGCAAAACTCTGTTCAACTTGACACACGACAGACGTAGGCTGGACAACGCCATCGCAACTACGGATGTTGACGGTCATACATATGGGATGTAAGACAGCGAGAGATTGGGCGTGTGCGGGCCCGACAAAGCGGTCGTCTACTGTCCGTAGACAGTTGGGTCGTTCGAAATTTGAGCTTGTTTGGTGAGATTTCCCGAGTGTATGAGGTCTTTTTTGGGACGAAAAAGGGCCGAGGGAAGAGTGCCGGAGGGAGACCGTTACATGACTCTGCTGACGATGGTGGACCGTTTCGCCGGCCTGTGCTTGGCTTGGCGTGCCAATTTTGCCCAGCCGAGTTGTTGACTCGATCTCCGAGTCTCAGCGGCGATTTGCATGAGCACTTGACGGCCGAGGACAGACATCTCTGTTCGGCCGAGGGCTGGACCACATGATAAACATAAGAGAGCTTGTTCACGATACAAGCTGTAGCAAGAAACGAACGCCAAAAAGTCCAACGCTGTCCTGAAACAGGCACGTTAGCGAATCCTTGGCCTGAGTACAAAGGATGGAAACTTCTCATCGTGAGGCGCGGCTCTCCTAGTCAAGATTCAGCCGGCAATCGGTTGTTTTGGGTCTACCCGTCTCGGCGATGGCTTGATGCACGCCAAGATGATCTCCGGCAGGAATGTCCCTTGACAATTGGATCAGCTCTGTCAGAACACCTGAGCCGGTTTCCCGGGTTTGAGGCATTGTAACGTCTCCACGTGAAGCCAGCTTCATTAGCTATTGGCTAAGCCAGCCCAAGGTATCATTTACAAACAACAGCAGGCACGTGGGAGTCTGGCATTTCATTACGGTCACGAAGTAAGATAATGTTGGCTGGATCCACCTCGGAAGGTAGTTGAGGAAAACAAAGCGCTTATTTGGCAACCTGACTATCCCCGGAGACTGCCAATGCATGAACATCAGACGTGGCACGGGCAAGAGTAATCTGCATCTCGCCAAAGATGCTCCTTCCCATTTGAAATAAAGAAATGTCCTCTGTGTACAGTCGTAACTAAGACCACCCCAGGCTTTGCGGATTGTGAGGTTGTCAGCGGCGTCGTTCTCGGGCCGAAGGCCACCGGCTCGGAATAATTTTGGGACATACGGATTGTCTTATTTCCACGCCTCAATCAAGGTCAAAGAGCACCTGGTTGGAGTTGAGGTACTTCCGTCAGCTGTAAGCCATGTCTGTGGTGTTGATGATGGTACCTTAGCTCGTGTTGCTCAGCAACTACCTTACTTTGCCTTATGGCATGAGACTCAAGTACGACCAACCCGCAACTACGACTGGACATGTCTATACGTAAACCATGAATTTGAGAATGAAACACAAGTCTCAAGAACTAGTTATTCGAGCCTTTGGATCTTATTAACTACGTAATTCCTCTGTGATGTTCCCCTGGCCCTCTCCTCACCCCATGGTTGACCTATTGAGGCAGCCTTGTTTAGGCAGTCCGACCTGGGCGCTTGTCAGCCAGGCAAGAGCAAAGCTACAGCGCTTTACTCTTGATACAATGAGTAAACATCCTGAGAGATCCCCAGACGCATCAGAAAAGATCCACCAATGCCAGATAAGCGAGAGATCAATTTGAGGCAGGTGGAGGGCGAGGGGCGGTGGTGATACTTTACTCACATGGCCTTGTTTGAGGACACACGTGATATATCGAACAACAGACCAACCACAGGTTCTCAACAATTAGTGACTAAGATGATGGCAAGGCTAGCGTGCTTTGTGAGGCCATTCAGAGGTGGTTGCCAGCCTCACCCCCAATATTCCACCCAGTCACGTGTGCCCCTGAATAACCTCACCTTCTCGATCCCTTGATGCGTATCCTATCTCACCACCGACTCACATACTTCAGATTGCTCCTGCCTCATTCTTTCTTTCTTTCTTCTTCTTTCCTGAATAGAAAGGATCACAAAAGCTAGCCCTACCCACGGACAATCTCTTGCCCTGCCCACCCACTGCCTTTCGACCGCCCACCTCTTCCACTCAGTCCTTTCTCGCTCATCCTCGCACTCCCACTTTCTTCTCTTTTTCTCACACAAACCACACACTTCCTTCTTCACAAACAACTTTCACACTCACATTCACAAGCAAACAACAAAGCAATCCATCACTTCCAACCAACAAATCATCACCAACCAAGAATTCCAATTCTTCACTCATCTTAGTCACGATGAAGGTTCGTTTGTGATCTATCTCTGCTTCTTCCCGTACCTCGTATCCCCCCAAAAATAATAGTATTGGCGTTCTGGAAGCTCACAAATATTCCGCTTCCAGTCCTACGTTGCCATCACCGCCGCTGGCGCCATCATCGGTGCTGCCGTCAACGGTATGCCCGTTCTGGACAACCAGGCTGCTGTCAATGGCCTTGGAGCTCAGATTCCCGCCCAGGCTGGCATTGCTGGCTTCAAGCACAACATTCGCAAGGATCTTGGCTTCAACGCTTCCAAGCCCATCATGAGCATCAGCTCCGAGGCCTTGGTCGTTCGCCAGACCACCACCATGGCCGACTACAAGCAGCCCATGGCTACTGAGGTCAACAAGTGCACCACTTTCCCGATCAGCGAGCCCGCTCTTGGACTCACTGGCATCATGGAGATGTGTGCTCCCATGAAGACGACTCTCAACATGGACATTGGAACCAAGACCACTCTCGAGCAGGTCAACGCTCCCATTGTCACCGCTCCTCACATTACCTCCGCTCTCTCCATCGAGATTGCCACCGCTGCTCCTGTCGAGCAGTCTACCACCATGGAGATCCACGAGCGCGTCTCCAGCTGGTGCGTCACCGCGACTAGAACCGATGGCTCCAAGCCCTACATCTGCACCGCTGGTGTGGATAATTACCCTCGTCCCCCTGGCACTGCCACCTTCATCTACACTCCCTTCTCTGGTCCTACCCCCACTACCCCCTCCTTCTTCCTCACTACCTTCAGCGAGGATCCTGCGATGCCCTCGATTGCTCCCGACCACACTCCCTTCGCTACTCCTACCACTTCGGAGCCCAGCTTCTTCCTCACTACCTTCAGCGAGGATCCCGAGATGGTCGCCGCTGCTTCTACCTCGACTCCTCTTGCCACCTCGTCCACTGAGTATAGCATCATCGGCGCCCCGATTGTTACTCGTGCCACCACTGTCGAGCCCGTCATCACTGAGACTCAGACTGTCATTGTTACAGCCTCGGCTTAGGTCTCATGACACCTCTACACTCATGTGATCTCAGCATCTTGAGAAGTTTGGGAAGGAACCTGGATCGGTGGATTTTGTGCATACTTGTGGAGGATTCATTTTCATTCATGGGAACACTTGGGATTCAAGACGGACTGGGTTTGGGAACAGGCATCAAGGAGGGTACAGGTCAATGGGTCATTCATTCTCCGTTATGATTAAACTTAGATCAGTATCAGGTTCTCATTCATCGTTGGCAGCTACAGGCTGCTCGTTGATATCAGCAGCAAAGGCTGCGTATCAGGTGTGACAAAGAATACACTGGCATTGAAAACAATCATCCTGCCCCTTCTCTTTGTGACTTTGTGACGTTCTGACACCTGGGACGGCTTTCCATTTTCATCCCCCCCATCCTAACACTTTTAAGGCCCCGTGGTGAAGTCCTTGAAAGAAGTCACGATGATACCTTTGGTGGTCTCTCCTTCTCATTTTTTATTTGATGCCTACAGAATAGCTACTTGACCCGCCAGGTGTCCCATTACAGAAGACCTCGTCATTTTCTTAATTTTCTCTTGGCCTCAATCCCCTCAGTGTCTTCAAGGTCGAGGATGTGTTCAACACCTGCCTCAACAGCTCTGAATAGTCCCACCCCAGCGCCTCAGCTGCCAAAAGCGTCAGACTCGCCTGGTCATCCCGCCCAGGCCGTCCAGGGCCGGTCATGTTCTGCATTGATGGCTTGTTAAAAGTCTTTCAAATAACAAACATAATCACAAAGGCAAGCTTACCGGCTTCATGTTTACGTCGAATAGAGCAAAGTCGGATCCAGGCTTCTCAGAAAATCGTCGCACATCGATACGAATGGGGGCTGCGACGCCCAGTGCCCTCGCTGCTGCCTCACACTCCCTCGCGATCCGTCCATACGCAGGGTCCTCCTCCTCCTTTGCCGTTATCACTCTCGAGTTGGCAGTGACCGCTACCACGCCGTTGTAGGGGGCGATCCCGTCTTGATGATTGAAGCGTGTGACGATGGGCAAGGACCAGTAGTCTTTCTTCTCCCCATTCGGCGGCATCACGGTTATGGTGGCTTCTTCGCCAGAGAGGTATTCCTCCAGCATGATGCTCGGCGACTCTTGGAAGAGGACTTTGGTGTGGGTAATGAGATCCTCGAGACTTTGGCAGACTCGAACGCCGTGACTTCCCCGTCCGCGAATGGGTTTTGCGACGATCGGGAACGGCAATTGGAGCTGCTCAATCTTTGTTGCTACTGCTGAGTCGGAGTGGATTGTCCATGAGCGAGGCATCGTAAAGCCACCGATGCGGCGAAGCAAGTCATTCACATATTCCTTGTCATCGTACTTTTCAACAACAAGAGGCCCATGCCCGACCGCTTTGAGTTTATCCTGGACACTCCCGAGGGACGTGGAAGTTTGTAGTGGGTGAGATGCGAATAAGATTGTGTTGGCCCAGAGATGAGTTGCTCCCTTCTTGATGGCGTCTAGAATCCCCTCTTCGGTATCCGGAAAGCACCACTCGGTATCTTTCTCTGGCGAGGGCGTCGAAACTGGAGTAACCGCAATTAAAGACTTGCTGCCTTGGAGGTTGAAGGCGATATCGGCTCCTGAGTCGCGGTATCCTAAGACCTGTTAGTTGAAGTTGGGGCAAGCATGTTTACGAGATAAGACTGACCACCAGGCTTCATCGGCTTGCGCACCCCATTGATGATAGGAGGATCTATGGCTTGGTAGAGCACAGCGACTCTTTTCGACTCCATGTTATGTGAGTCTATCGATGAGTTCCGGGGTGAGGTGATGGCAAACAGCCTACGAGAGTTGGCGTTGAGGGTGCGGGGTAAATGAGTCGCGATCCTGGATGGAAATCTAACTCTCAAGGGCCTGCCAACCGCGCTCATCATTCAAAGTACTGGGTCGCCTCTCTTAGCGCGGTAGTTGATATGCTGAAGTTGATGTACAATGGGATTGGGGCTCTTGCCAGTGTTAGGTATTGATGATGTGAAGTTGCGGACGGAGTAGTCCGTCGGATTAGTCCGTCCGTATTTATTTCCGTCCGGAAGTCGGCATTGCCAATATGGGGTCTGGCGACGCAGCAGACTGGCATTGAAGATCACCCCATCATCTATTACTGGCCAAACATATCCCATAGACTAGGGAAGAGCTCATCAATGTCAGGCACGCTTGTCGACACGAAATCTTGAAGCTCGGGCATATCGACTGGCTGCTCGGAGAACTCTGCGCTCGATGTGGACGTAGCTAGCTTCTCAATGACCTCGGAATACTGCGCAATGCACAAGTCTCCCACGTCCCAGGCTTTTTGGCGATGAATTTGCAGCGCATTGATGAGATCGCGTGCCAGCTTCAGCGACATGCTTTGCGCCAGTCCGCTGACGGTGTTCTCTGTTTCTAAAGCGCAGCGGAGGAGGAACTTGGTGGTGGACGTGAATGCAAAGGTGAGAAGCGGGAGCCAGTAGTCGCCAAGCTGAGGATCTTTAAGTTCTTGAACCAGAAGCACAATCTCCTCGGCCGCCCGTCGTACTTCAAGATAGAAACGCATGGGGATCGAAGACGTGTGGTCGGCGTTGGCTGCCTTCTCGGCGTCGAGTTCCCACTTCCGAAGCAATAGCCTGATGTAGAGATACGCGAGACGTAGGTTCGCTGAACCTGGTATGTCGAGACTCTCGCCCCCGCGGATGATCCTCCGCCTTATGTTGTTGTCCAGTGAGTCTTCCCACTGCGTGAGCAGGACCTCCAGGTCCCAAGGACCGGTAGTTGAGGTCTTTTCTAGGTCATATATGCGCTCCAAATATCTGTCGAGGAAACGGGACAGAGCGACGAATGCCAAGTATACAGACGTTGCCTCGTGGTCGACAGGATTCGGTGCCGAGCCGCATAGCTGCTCTACCGTAGGAAGAGCGACATCGTGCTGGCCGCTCCTGAGCTGCGGCGGCGTGCCGTACGCCAGACTCGACCTGGGTAATCGTTAGCCCAAGCGAATTGCTCCTTTGCGTTGTGCTTGCACATGCCACTTATCATACACAAAGATGGCCCACCAGATCTTTGTTCGCAGGAGCTTCTCGGCTTCTGGAATATCCCAATCGGAAGAGTCTCTGTTTAAGCCGAGTGAGTGAGCTAGAGAGATAGCGGAACCAAGCTGAAGGCCGTTGCCGATAATCGAAGTCAATGGCCGACCGGCGATATTGAGAAGGATGGCTAGCAAAGTCGAGATGCCTGGGGAAAGGTGCATTTCCGAGTAAAGGGCATCGTTGGCCTGATTCCAAATAAACCTGGTATCGGGCCGGTGTTGAGTGACGAGTTCAGGGGACTGCGCCCAGTAGGTCATTGTATGCGCATAGAGTGAGGCCAATAAGGCCGGCGATATGTGCCTCCTGTCCTCGGCGAACCGTTTCTCAAAGGACTGTCTATCCAACAAGGGGAAACAACGGTTGGGCTTTTCAAAGAAGCTAGGAATGCAAGTCAGGTCGCGACACGCATCAGTAGAAGCTGACTGCGACTTACAGCTGGACAACATCGGGTAGCATTGGCTCAAGAAGTTTCTCAATCATCTGGCATTTCAAGAAGGCCGGGTTGCGGTCGTCAGGAAGACCGATAGGCTGCTTCCTCACCGTGGTAAAGACAACGGGTTTCCTCGAGCCACCTCCGTGCTCTTGCCGTGGGCTCGTCACCGATATCCTACCCCGGTTCAAACCAGACGAATCATTAGACAAGTACGTGGACAAGACTTGAGTATCTTCAATGTCTGCTGGTCCGACAATATGTGCCTCATCCTCGCCGCCATCGCCAATGGGCTCAGGGTACCGCTTGTTCTGGGGTGAGAATATGGGAGGATGGCCATCTGAGGACTTTGACACACGCCGGTCTGCCTCGGCCAACGTAAGCTGGTTCGTCTGGTCATTGTACTGAGGCTCCGAGGAGAACGTCGGAGCCGGGGGCTGAGGTGGCGGGGACGGGCGGTGGCCCAGGTCCTTTGATGTACGGGCTTGGGCGTTTCTCCAAGCAGACTTCGGCCGCGGCGAAGCTCCACCAGGAGCCGGTGGGAACTCGCATTGTGTTCCGTGAGCTCGGCAAGTCAAGCATGTTCCTCCATTTTTGTCGACATTACACCGGGACTTGCGCTTCCGGCAGGCCAGGCACGCCGGGCGAAGGTGGGAGCGGTAGGGGCGCTCCGAGGGCAAGGAGCCGCTGTCAGCCTCGGACGCCATAGTTCTGATGTTCGAGGTGTCTCTCTGGTAATATCGAGGCAAAGTCGTTGCATAGTCTGCCGAATTGGCCGTGGCTATTGATGTTATTCATCCTTATCTCGAGGGGTTTGTGGTGTAAATGGCCGTTTCCCGCGGTGAACTTGGAGGTTTCCCGAGGAGACGTCTAGGATGATCTAATCGATAAGGCCCATAATCAAGATGACATAATCCCATATCGATAACGCACCTCGTCAAATCGGGACAGTGACTTTCTCCTGCCTTCAGGCCACTAACTACTCTTTCCTGTGTGTAATTGAGGCATCAACTTCTCATCTACCACTCCAACAGCCAACCTCATCGCTCACCATGTTCTTCCGCATACACATGCAACAAGTGATTCCGCTTCGCCGATTGCCTCGAGCGGACAAGTCGTCCAAATTTAGACAAGACACTTTGGAAGGTCGCATCAATGATGGGCCGAGAAGCGACACTATATCCCAATCAGCAGCTTTGCCACCTACCAAGGCGCTGAGAAGGAGGAGAGCCAAGCTGTAATGGACCAATTTAACAAACCGGCTTGCTGTCATGCCTCCCCGCGCACTGGGAAATATCTCGATCTCGATGCCCCGGCATTCTCTCATTCATCACGAAATGCGACTAGACTGCGGCCTGTGAAATGGTACCAGCGCGGCCTCGAAGTATGCTGTCCACGATGTAACCGCAACGCTTAGGCAGGATGCAGCGTGCACTACTCCGTACCGGAGCAGGGACTCGATGTCTACAGAAGCGAGGGCCAGGGGCGTTCTCTTCGATGCTGGATACCACCTCCGGGAATTCCCCCTGGAGTCCAAAGTTGCCTTATTCGTCGAATCAACGCGAAGAGCCTCGTCGCATACGTGGTCCAAGAGCACCATGTCTTGGTGGTTGCCGCAGTTGCAAAACTGAAGATCTGGATGGCCTCTCCTACCTGGTTGATTTCGGGCGAGCATCCAGTCAGATGGGTTGACAAACGGGACACGGTCACTCCGAATCTATCAAGGCCATCCCTGGGCATGACGCCCAGATGGACCATCTCCTCGCCAGCATGGTAACCCCTCCTGTCATCTCTCTTCTCTTCAACCTGCACCAGCGGGCCGCCAGGCATCGAGGCATCATTTGAACTGCAGCAACGCCGGGCCACGACTACTTATGCAGTATTGATGCATCACCGAGAGCAAGTTTGGAATCAACGGCTTGAAGTCGAGCCTGCATTGCGTCGCATCCCGAGCATTAGGTATGCAGTATCACCACGGTCGCAAAGGGTAGTTGCCGTGATGCCAGGCTGGGATGCGTTTGTGGCACCGCATATCGCCAGTCCACGTCCACCTTTCTACGATACGCAGGGAATCGACGTCTGAAAGCTCGAGTGAGACAGAGAACGGACGAAGACTGTTGACTGAACACTTGTCTTTCGGTTGCAAATGTCGTGGAGTATTCTACTCCCACCGACACGCCCTTCCAATCACACGAATCCCAGCCCACAGCACGGGCATCGAACTGAATATTCCGTAATTGGCTGACTACTTCCAGAGTTTGGACGCAGTCGTGCCATTCTACCAGTCACGACTCACGAGCCGATGGGAAAACTTCCCTTGAAGGACTTTTGCTCGATATTACTCGTGCCAATGGTCCTCTGGCTGCAGGAATACGAGTGACCAGGCCGTCGAAATCGTGGTGCGGGAAGGCCTGGTCGGATTTTTGAGAGAATTAGGGATGCATCTCCATGAGGATCTGAAACGCCCACCAGGACTGTACGGTTACATTTGTGATCTTTACCACCGAGGCTCAGCAGCTAGCGCTGAAATCACTGCATACTTTGTACAGGTTGCAGCCTTTACCAATACACTGGATTCTGATCTCGACGCACGAAATCGAAGTTGGGCCCAATTGAGCAGTCACTCCGGCTTTGGACGCTGGAGGAACGGAGTCGTCTCCAGAATCCCGCTGCCGATCACGATCGTCAAGGAGCAAGTCGACTGGGGCAGAAAGATGTGCGATGCAGCTTCTTCAGCAGGTGAGTGAGTAGTCAGCACCATGAGCCGTCTTTATGCGCACATGCTAAAAGACTAGCAGTCAAGGAACGAACATGATAGCGGCATCAAATAAGGTGTTCATCTCCTGGATATCTTACCTGCAGGCAGTAGCGACACATGGCGCATTTGAAATACCTCGAGGGTTGACGCGTCGGCAGCTTACACAGTAGAGATTTCCATCTCCAGCCGGGTCGCAGCCAGCATAAAGAGGAAATAGGACCGAGGCGAAGCAAGATCGGGGATCGGCCGCGATGGAGTCAATATCCACTCAACGTATCCATAAGCCGACGGATCGCCGTGGGGCCCTGGACAATAGTCCGCATGCTGAAGCTCTTTTCCCTCAGCTTTTCCCTGCCTTTTCGCAACCACAGGTCGAGCATGAATCCTGCAAAATCGGCTTCGTGTCCACCAAGGAACCCCATGACTCCAGACGAGCGCATGGGTCAGTTGTTCGCTGCTGCGGCACCGCGCTGAAAGCCAGGCTGACGAGAGCATTCACGCGCGGGCGAGAGTGAGACGAGTCATCTGTGTTGTCGCCTTTTGCCGTTCACCAACGAACGCAACCGGGAGTTACCATATTTCGCTGTCTCCCAGCGAGAACGAGGGAGGATGCAAAGAAATTTCCGCGCTCGGGCAAAATATGCTGCAGAAAAAGGGCAACAAGGTGGGAGAGGAAACACCCAAGGCTTGGTGTGTTTGTCTATTTCCAGGCTTGCCAGGACATGATTAGTTTCTCTTCAATGAGATGATCAGATGGCTGCGGTAACCTTCAAAGTTCTATCAACCACGCGGGGTCTAGACCAATGAAAGGCAGAAATTGGCTTCTTGATGCTGTGCCCCCTCCGTCATACTCCAACGTCTCATCGACGTGAATCAGAAACTCACCTTCCCAGCCCCCGTCATCCTCGGCGGAGAGGAAAGGGATTCCAAGTAAGCATTTGTCGAAGCATCCAAGGCAACACCAGGAAGATGTGGCCAGCAGGCTGCGGCACAGGTCCGATTCGGGCCTAGGACAGGACGGCTGCCAGGATGGTGGAGAAGCTCAAGATTACAATTGTCGCGAGTCGTACCCTGCTGCGACGAATGAGAAGGGAAGCCAGTGCCCGATCGCCTCGAGGGCCGCAGCATGACGACAAGGCTACCCCATGTCCATCTCAAACTCTCTTTCCACGATCATTCTAGAACGCGACGTTTCATACGAGCTGAACTAAGAGGCCCCTTTCGTGTCCTTCGTGTCCTTTGTGTGGCTGTTCAACGTCGTTGAGAGGGGGGGGAGCTTGAAGGACGCTTGAAGGGGCTGTCTTACCACCATCTCAACGTCTCACTGGTCCAGGTCCCCTTCGTGCTAATCAACCAGGCCAACTTTAGCCAGCTTTAGCGTCCGACAATGGGACGCACCGGCAAGTATGAGCCCCGAGAATACTTTCTCCGCACGTTTAGGATGCGGCATGGTGGAAACCATTACCACAAAAGTTGGGTAAAGGGCCAAAAAGGAGGCGCAAATATAACCCTGTTTTGCCTGTCGCCGACCACTCACGGCAGATGGCCTTCGATTCTTGGCCATGACCTGATCATGCCGCTGGAGATCTTAATGTTCAACCCCCCGGCCATTATCAGATTCTTCTTTTCTGCCTCCCTCCGGACCCTCCCCCCCTTTCGCCATCACACAATGGGGCACTTGGGGACGTGCCAAGTCGGGAGTTATTAAAGAAAGAGGGGTCCCGCAAACCGCCAAGATAGGGCTGCGGCGGGTTTTGCAATATTAATATTCTTTTTTGACCTCTAGGTTCGTTTCTTTCTCACAGCGAGGGAGAGAAGGGATTCATGATCCTGTCGTTTCTTGGCCGTGGATCGGCTCAGCTTGCCCTCGACGACTCACAATGTCCGGCCTCGTCTTGGCCGCCGAAGGCGAAACTACACACAACGTAACGGCCGAATATCTCGCGGAAGATTCTGGCGGCACGCTAATAGGCATATCCATCGCCTTTGCCGTCCTCA
This sequence comes from Colletotrichum cuscutae, assembly GCA_030869315.1. Classification (NCBI taxonomy): domain Eukaryota; kingdom Fungi; phylum Ascomycota; class Sordariomycetes; order Glomerellales; family Glomerellaceae; genus Colletotrichum; species Colletotrichum cuscutae. The sequence continues at coordinate 15,762 of MPDP01000291.1, forward strand.
CGACCTTTTTCCTCGGCCTGCGACTATTTGCAAAACGGTTTACTGCTGGCGGGTATGGCTTGGACGACTATTTCCTGGCGGCGGCCTATGTGGTGGACTTGGGGATGTGCGCCGTCGGTATCGGTAGGTTTTCTGCCCAGCGTGGAAATGACGTGGGTTTCGAGGTCCGAACTCTCGACTAACTCTGTACTCGTCAGTCATGGTCAAGGTCGGCGGTGTTGGACGACACGTTGAATTTGTCGAGGAGTTTCACCCAGCCCTCCTGACCGGGTGGGCGAAGTGCATCCTCGCGTTTGAGATCATCTACTTCACCTCAGTCGCGCTGCCCAAGATGGGCATCGTCTGCCTGTACCTGCGCGTCTTCAACTGGAAGGGGGCTATGCGAACCACGGCCTACGTGCTGCTGGTGACTCTGGCCGCGACGAGCTTCTCCTTCATCATCACTGCTTGCTTCCAGTGCCAGCCCATTGAATTCTGGTGGGACCGGACGATTCCAGGCGGAAAGTGTGTCGACGTTCAGGCCTTCTTCCATGCACAGAGCATTCCGGGCTTCGTGCTGGACTTTTTCATCATGACTTTACCGCTCAAGACTATTTGGGACCTGAAGCTGCCGACGCACAAGCGCGTCGCACTCATCGGCATCTTCATGATCGGCAGTTTGTAAGTTTATTCTGCGTTGGGCGGGAGCGGAAGGTGTCCCCGAGACTGACGATTTCGCAGCGGCATTGTTGCCAGTATCATCAGAGCCGTCATATTCTTTAGCAACTCTGCCTTTTCGGACCGTACATGTAAGTAATACCTGGTAGTGACGGTTGAAGATGCGCAAGTTGACTAACACTCCGACTAGGGGCATCCGTCGGTCTCGTCGGCTGGAGTATCATCGAAACAGGAACCTACATCATCGCCGCGTGCCTCCCCCACCTACGACCAATGATCTCACACTACACACCGCCATGGCTCAAGTCCATGGTCCGCAAGACGATATCACAAGCCAGCAACTCCATGTCCAAAGTGACCAACTCAAAGAACCACACACAGCCGCGACGCGGCGATGACGAGGTGGAGCTCACCGCACGATCGAAGAAGCAGACGGTAGACACGGAAAGTGATATGGGCGGGGACGAGGAGCGTGGATACGCCGGAGGGATACGATCGCCAGCATCAGGCATGACTGTCGAGGTGCGAAAGTCGGATGATTTGGTCGGCGGAGAATGGGCCAGGCAGGGCCAGATCCGAGTGACGACGGAAGTCAAGATGGAGAGAGTGCGAACGTCGGCCTTCCTGAAGGGCCCAGACTCATGAAAGCTATACCATACCAAATGTTTGATAGTAATGATATCCATTCAAGTTTGAATGTTGACAACCCAAGACGTTCATTGCGCCCTTTCCATCCATTACAGACATTTGCTACACTTCATACTTTGACAATCACAAGTACGACTTTGGTCCCTTCGCCTCCGCTGGCCCCAAGAGCTCATCCGCCATCCCGCGTCCCGCTGCCCTTCCGGAAAAGATGCAGCCTCCCAAGAACGTGCCCTCTAAGCTGTTATATCCGTGAACACCACCGCCGCCGAAGCCTGCTGCCTCACCGGCCGCATACAGACCAGGGAACTTCTCCCCATCCGCCTTCATGACGTTACTCTCTAGATTTGTCTCAATACCGCCCAGCGTTTTGCGGGTCAACAAATTCATCCGCACGGCGATCAGCGGACCATGCTTGGGATCCAATAGCTTATGCGGCGGCGCGATGCGACTCCTCTTATCAGCCCAGTACGTCCGTCCATTGTTGATGAGCATGGCCTGAGCGTCCTTGGAGTAGGCGTTATCAAACTGCCCGTCGCGGATCTCAATCGTCTCCTTGATGTCCTCCAGGCTCAGCACCGGCCCGCCGCGCTCGCGCTGGAGCTCGTTCATGCCCTGCACCAGGTCGGCGAGGTTATCTTTGACGACAAAGTCCTTGCCGTACTTTTGGAAATTCTGCACGGGGACGGTGCCTTTCTTGCCGAACACGCGCGTGAGGAGCTGCCACATGCTCTTGCCTGTGACGTCCGGGTTCTGCTCCGAGCCAGAGAGCGCAAACTCGCGCGCGATGATGCTCTGGTCGAGGATGAACCAGGTGTAGTCGTACCCCGTGGCGCAGATGTGCTTCAGCGTGCCGAGGGTGTCGGTGCCGGGGAAGAGGAAGGGCGGGAGACGCTTGCCCGTCGCGTCGAGCCACAACGAGCTCGGGGCCGGGAGGACGCGGATGCCGTGGTTGGGCCAGATTGGGTTCCAATTTTGCAGGCCTTCGGTGTAGTGCCACATGCGGTCGCGGTTGATGACGTTGGCGCCGACTGTCTCCGCGATACCAACCATGCGGCCGTCGACGTGGGCTGGGACGCCGACGACGAAGTTCTCGGGGACTTTGGGCCCGAGACGGTCGATAGGCCACGCTGCTTTCACGGCTTCAACGTTTCCTCCGATACCGCCGGATGTTACCGCCACCGCGGACCCGAATATCTCGAAATCACCTGCAATGTCACGGTTGGACTTGACGCCGCGCGCAGAGTCGTCGGGGGCGAGGACCTTTCCACGAACACCGATGGCGCGACCCGTCTCATCGGTGATGATCTCGTCAACGCGGTGTCGGAACCGGAACTGCACGACACCGTTCTTGGCCGCGCGCCTCACGGGCTCCTCAAACACCCTCACGACCTCCGGCCCCGTGCCCCAGGTAACGTGGAACCGCGGCACCGAGTTGCCGTGTCCCTCGGCCATACCCGCGCCTCTCTCAGCCCAGCCGACGTTGAAGAGGAAGCCCATGCCCCTGGCCTTGACGTACTGCTCCATCTCGTCCGAGGCGAAGTTGACAAAGGCCTCGGCCCACCTCCTCGGCCAGGTATCCTCCTTCTCGCGGTCAAACTGCGCGGAGCCGAACCAGTCCCGCATAGCGAGCTCCCTCGAATCCTTGATGCCCATCCTTCGCTGCTCCGTCGAGTCCACACAGAAGATGCCGCCGAGCGACCAGAAGGCCTGGCCGCCGAGATTCGCCTCGTTTTCCTGGTCGATGATGATGGTCGGCACGCCGCGCTCCGAGAGCTCGAACGCCGCGACGAGGCCCGCTAGACCGCCGCCGACGATGATGGCGGGCCGCTCGAGGAGTTCCTTCTTCTTGTCTGCGCTCATTGCGGCGAAAGTCGGACCCGCTGTGGAAGGAGAGCCGTGGGAGGGTTTCGCGGGGCTGCGGAGGAGGATGTGGCGGACGATGAGCTTGAGGAGCCAGGCCGAAGCGCCTAGGCCGGCGAGGGTGGCGAGGGTGGCGAGGGTTTGGGTTGGTGTTTGGGGGAGGGGGAAGATGTCGCGCACGTTTTGCAGTTGAGGCGCCATGGCCCTTTTGTGAGTTTGAGTGTTTGCAGAGGAGGGAAGACGGGCTGTCTGTCAGCTTTATGAAGGAGTGAATGAATACGGTAGACCAGGTGAGATGGGAGGCCCAGGGGTGGGTTGGTCGGAATGTCAAGGTAGTATCTTGGCGGGCTGGGCGGACGAATTGCCTGATTCTCGGGTCACTGAAGACTGAAAAGAGATGTCCCGGCCAAATGGAGCTGTGTTCCCAGAGCTCGCAGATTGGCTTATGGTGTTACGATCTGCTAGAAAGAGGCACGAACGTGTATGTATGTGGTGGGATGATGTTCTCGGCTGCCGGGGGGGGGGGGATCCCACGGTTTCTATCTGCCTCTTGGAGCTTGGGTGCTTCACCGTTCTGGTCCGACGTCGTGAATTGAGGCGCAGGGGGGCAAAGTCCGCGGAAGACCGATCTGCGACGCCGTCTGTTCCGGCACGCGGGAGCTCAGGGAATGGTGCTTGAGGATCGGAAAGATTATTTGATTGCTTTTCTGTGAGATGGAGATGTTTTGTGATACGGAGCACAAGGTGGGGAGATGAGTGATGTGCTCACTGAGTAGACGAATGAGAGTGAGAGTGAGAGAGTGAGGTGAAGCATGAGATGAGGTTCACAGTGAAGCCAACGAAGCTCACTAAGCTGACGAGACGCACAGCTGACATGTGAGTTCCAAACGAGTGAGATGAGCTGCAGTACCATCGCATCCGGCGACACACAGCTGCAACGGGCGAGTTGCAGGGGATTCTGACAGCCCCCGAGTCAGCTAAACAGCTCAGGGTCCCTGACTTCCCCATGCTTCTTCTGCTTCCCCGGTGCGGGGTATCATTGTCCGAGTCCATCGGCTTGAGGGACATGCCTCGGCCCACCGAGCTGTCAACCCCGTGTCCTCATTACACTATGCCACTCTCGTCAGTCTTCTTAATTCCGCATGAAAGCCATGAGTTCATCTTAATAGATCTCACCGATATCTGGCCATAGCTTCAATGTTACGCTCATTCCTGGACCTTGACGACAACCTTGCCAAAGTGTCCTCCGCTGTACAGGTAGTTGTACGCCTTATCCGCCTCCTTGAACTGGAAGACCCGGTCGACAACAGGCTTGATACCCTTCTCCTCGTAAAATTCAATCATCTCCTCGAACCGCTCCCTCGGACCATTGATGATACCCTTGAGCGTCACAGTTTTCTTGAGCGCGAGCAAGTTGACGTTCGTCCGGTCCTCCACATCGTCGACTTTACCAGAGAGATATCCAATGCACGCAATCTGCCCGCCGAAGCCAATCGCCTCAAAAGATTGTCGCAGCGTCTTGGCCCCGCCCGTTTCGAGGATGAGGTTGGCGCCCTCGCCCTTGGTGAATTCGTTGACTTTGTCGTCCCAATTGGGCGTGGTGCGGTAGTTGACGGTGTAATCCGCCCCGAGAGCCTTTGCCTTTTCCAATTTCTCGTCCGAGGAAGATGTTACGATGACTTATCGAGATCATTGTCAGCGGCAATCAACAAAGCCGTAAGCCCTGGGCGCGTCCATCACTTACCCGTGGCCCCCGAAGCCTTTGCGATTTGCAGTCCCGAAATAGCTACACCACCAGTTCCCTGACATACCACAACCTCGCCCTGGCCACCAGGCTGGCCCAAAGGCCGGAACTGGTTGATTGACATCCAAGCCGTCACAGCAGCAATGGGAAGAGTCGCGGCCTCTTCGTCGCTCAGGTGCTTGGGTGCCCTGACCAACCCCTCAGCAGAGAAGACGCGGTACGTCTGCAAGACACCTTCCAACGGGAAACCGAGACCGCTCTTCATATCCACCGGCCTAATCTGGCCCTTGAGATGCGTCTGATTGAAAATCGACAAGACGCGATCCCCAGCCTTCCACCTGCGGACGCCATCACCTACAGAGACGACGGAGCCGCACATGTCCGAAGCCGGGACGATTGGGTCCGTCTCGGCCGGGTTGATTGTCTTGTGGTGGTTGTAGAGGCCCATGGCCACCTCCGTGTCTCGGTAGTTGAGAGACACGGCGCTGATCTTGACGAGCACCTCGCCGGGCCCGGGCTGCGGCAGGGACGCCGTGGCGAGGAAGAGCTTGTCCAGCCCGTCTTGACGGGTCTGCCAGCGTTGGACTTGCGTGTCGGTGCTCATAATTGCTTGTCGTTGTCTCTGTCCCTTCTATTTGGATGTATCCGTGACGTCTCACACTTCACTTGGTTCTTGCTTTGCTTTCGAGATCTCGACAAGGCGAAAAATAGCCCTTCGAGACTGGAAGGATGACGCATGTATTAGAAATCATCTTCAGATGATCCCCGCAACGGTGGAGCGCGGCGGGGCGTTGCTCTCGCCGTGGCACAAGTTCCACGGCAACGAAGCTCTGGATCGGCCTGGGAGTCCCGGGGCCGAGAATCACTTTCCCGGGCTCTTTAGTAGCCGACTTGACCAGTCTCCGTGTGGAACAGGTTCACAAACCTTTCCACGTAATGCGGTCACCTTCTGCAGCAGGTAGCGTGCATGCCGTTACGCCAGGCGTGCAAACCCAGTCTCTCTCAACATCCAAGCTTCGGAACCCTAAATGCCGTATTCAAGCCAAGCGACTACTAATCCTGCTGAATATCATGTCAAGGTGGCACCATCAATTTACTCATTATTCTTAGTTTTCATGCGAATTATTCGTCTTTTCATACTTCCATAGCTTAGAGTAGACAACAACGTGTACAAGACCGTTCAGCACCATCCTAACCGGTCTTCGGTCTCTCAAAGCACTGAATCAGGATGCAGGTTGGGATCCTCGGAGCAGACCACGCATCCCATCTTTCCCTTTAGTCTGTCCATGAAATTACCTTCAGGTATAACCCCTCCGTGATAAATGAGCTGGTGGAAGGTAGACTGGCTCATCAGGGTTGGTATGTCACACTTCTTCGCACCAGAACTAGTGAAGTTGCATTCCATAGTCAGCTCTCTGGTTCATGGTTTGGTGCTGTAAGGGCCTAAACACAACATACGCATAGAAATTACAGCGATCGGACTTTGTGAAATATGTCGACATTGTGATCTCTCGCTGCTTCGCTTCTTCAAAGCTCTGAAGTTCTCCTTTGTAGTGGCACCAAAGGCTGCATTCCCCGGTGTGATTTGGACCCAGGCAGAGAACCAGGTCGCATATGCGTTGCACAGCTGCCTGGCCGGAAGCCTGAGTGCCTAAGCTAGCCTTGTATGTGAGATAATTGTCCCAGTCGTCTTTTCTAACGAGGGCCTCCTTTGGGTCTGTGGGTGTTGCGTCGTTGGATGGGGCCGGAGATGCCATCGCAGCTGCGGTTACGCCGAGAGTCAGGAGGTGAAGGATAGCCATTTTGGGTAGGGCAAGTTCGATTCGAAAACTCTGGGATGGTTTTGGCGAGTTGAGGCGATGTCTTCGAAGCATCAATCTTCGTGAGTGAGACGAATGCGCTTATGTGTGATTTTCGACATTGTGTATGGCTTGGTTGGATAGCCAGCAAATAGACTGGCGAACAGCCAGCCTTGACAACCTTCCCACATGACCGCCAAGACCGAAATACTGAACGATGCAAACACAAGATGTGCCAATGTAGCAAGCGGATGATGATGGTGGAAGAGAGAATCCATTGAGCACTGCCGTGCAACATGGCAGGCTTATCGCTTATATCATTGAAGTTTGTCTGCATCACGGGGCTGACTGAACGGGCTGCCCACTCAAAGACTTTATGAGGACGCCTCCCTGTAGCCGCGTCAAGGAAGGATTCTGGTGATCGAGGCTACGCGTATCAGATTCTGTTCGTTTCTTGCTTCCTTTCAACTATCCTCAACACTGAACACAAACGAACACCGCACCAGATTCAGATCCATTCGTCAGCCATCGCTGCCCGTCAGACAAAAAAGTCAATCAAGCGGCCAAAGGCGGAGCCCATTGCAAGGCCAGGTTCTATCTCCAGAGAATCGAATTTACTTTACCATGTGTCAGGCGTAGTCAATACTGTTATGGGCCGGTGTAACGGGTACGAAGTGCTGGTCTCCCTTGCTTGACTGTGTTACGAACAGCAGCAGCCGTATCAAAGGAATGCCGCAAACTCGTAGCCAAAGCCAAGTGCTCACCGCATGCTGCTTCAGTCAACTGCGCGTCGGTTCTGCCAAAGCCTCACCTGGTGTCTCTGCCACCTCTTCCATCAAATGAGTTTAGGGGCTGCGTTTGTGAGTACGCGTTACGGAATAAGGTCTGTCTACGGATGATGCCTAGCTGCCAATCAGGTGCAAGCAAGTACGACTGCGTCCCCGCAGAATGATTGATTCTAATCTCTCTTTCAAAGGCCGGTTGACCATCCTGAGTCGAGAAGTGATGAAGCTTAACCGGGGTCTGGCCTCAGGGTTGACTTGGTAAGCGAGAACGAAGTTCCAAGAGCCTGAGCTCACAGCGGAATCGATTGAATAGCAAGTCTTACTGGAGATCATAGAGTTTAGGGAATCGCAGGCGTGAGAGAATAGGTTTGCTTCTGTGATTAACTCACATCCAGCAGCCACCGGATTCAAGCAGTAGGTCCGACAGAGTTTGCGCCACTGTTCCAACGTAACGATGCTTGGCGACAATCTCTGCCTGTACGTAGACGTAGACGGTCAAGTGTTGGATTCCTCGTCGAATCGTCAATTCCAGCGGCGGAAAAGTCCGCAGCCCTGTGCCTTTGGGGTCTCAGACTTCACTTAGTGTGCGATGGCCGCTGTATAAAAGTGCTGGCAGATGCGACTACGTTTCTGTTAGTATCCCTATTACAGGGTAATTAGTTCGAACCGTGGGTTAACAAAGAGATTAATTAAACTATATAAATTTTTATATAAGTATAAAAAGGAGGTTCTAATTATAAGTTAAGTAAGCTACGATAATTAGAAATAAGGGCTATACTTAGCCCCTATATAGCTAGCTATATACTAAAGTTAAATTAGACTTTGAATCTAATAATAACTTTCTCTTTTTTTATTAGTTTAATTACTATAATTAGAAATATATTTTAACCTTAGGCCTATTTACTGAGTCGTTTCTCTTTTCTCTTTTTCTCTATTCTTTTTATATAACTTATTTTTTTTTATAAATTACTTTAACCCCTTACTAAATGCTTTTCTATAAAAGCGTTAGCGAGGTTATTGTTATTATAAATTTAATAAATTTTAAAAGTTTCGTACTTTTTATATAATTACCTAATCCCCCCGACAGGGCAATCCGCCGGGGCCGTACTATATATTACGTGTTAAAAAAAACTAGGCATAATATGCTCTATACCTAATTACTAACTAAAATAGCTCCTAACCCTCTACTACCCGTCTATAAGGCGAGCTTTACTTACTCTAATGCGTATAAAATCTCTTAATACTAGCCTATATAAGTAGCTAGGTTTAATATAATCTCTTTTTTTATATGAGTATTCTCGTTACCTAGGGGGTTTTATAAGAGCTATTTAAAATACTAACTTATTATTCTAACCTTATATACCTCTAGCCCGCTTATTATAATTATTATAACTAAGCTAATATTAATATATTAAATTTTAATATCCGTATTAACCTAGCTATTTATAATACTTATAATACTACCTAGCTAAATTCTATATTATTAAAAAGTACTTTATTACTTTTTAAATATACTTACGTTAGTTATAATAGCTATAATATTAAGCTAGCTAAAGAGGGCGCTTAGCTTAAGAGGAGTAAACTTATTAACGGGTATTTTTAAAGAGTTTTAACTTACTAACTACTAATTATATATTAAAAGAGTAAGTTCTTATCGACGTAGTAGTTTATATATTTATAAGTTTATTTAATAATTCTATTTAATAGTTTAATTTAGTTTAAATAGAGAGTAGCTTCAAGTCATATTAAAAGTAATAAAAATAAAAAGAATCCTTACGAGCTTTAGTACGAAAAGTAATAAATATTAGCCTATTTAGCCCCTTTTTTAAAAACCTCTTTGTCGCTATTAAAGTTTAGAACCTCTACGGTTAAGGGCCGCCTCCAATTATTATAGCTAACTATTATAGCTAACTATTATAGCTAATTTCTATTATTAACCTTTTTAATTAGCGCCGCTACGTAAAGGGTAGCTTACTTATTTCCGAATTGAATAACCGTTTTCGTATCGAAATTATTATATTACGTTAAGTATATATTTAGGATATATGACGTATATTATATAGTTAATAAGCCCTTTAGGGTCCGGTCCGCCTTATTAGGGGCCATTTTCGCCTTTATAAGCAAGCTAGTTTATTAAGGTTAATATTAAATATCTTTATTACGTACTTTAATAAAACTTTATAACTAACTATAGCTAGCCGTAGCCGTTACTAATTATTAATACTACCTAAACTTAGAATATTAAGAGCCTTACTATTATAATATATTAATTACCTTTTTAATAACTAAGTACTACTCCTTATTCTTTTCTTTTTATTTTATTTAATAATAACCTCTCTTTATTAATATTCTTATTTAATACGCTTACTTACGCTCTTTCTAAGCTCTTAAGTATATTATTAAATCTAGGCTTATTTATATTACTTTATTATATAAAAAGAGCGCTAGTAAGAGCGACGCTTATTATAATATATCTATCCGTTTTTTATAAGTTAATATTATAAATATAATATTTATTAAAGCGGTCTTTTTATAGCTTGGGGTCCTCTAATATAATACTTATAGGATCGAACTTCTAGCTATTGAGGAAGCCCTAAGGGTCGATAAGCTATTAATAGCGTTTTAGTATTTTAATAAAGTATACTTAAAGTAGATAGTTAGATAGTAATAATAATAATAATAGTGTAATAATAATAAATAGTAAGGGAAGCGTTTTCAATTTTAATAAAGGAAACGAGGTAATAAATATATATATATATACAAGTTAAAGTTAAAAATATATATTAGTAAGGTTAGTATTATTTTTAATAATAGCGATAAGGGTATTTCTAATACTAAATTATTATAAGCTATTATTACTTAAAAAAGTAACTAACTTAGCTAAGTACGTAGGCTTATAAAATAGTAGCGTCGGGTACTTAATATCGCCGTTAATAATCCGTAGTTATAAACTTTATAAGAGGGAAAGTTAAAAAATTAAAAAATTTAAAAAAAATAGTTTAGCGAGATAGTATAAGTATTTACTAATACCGTGTACTAATATTATATAAATAATATTAAGAACCGCCTAAGTAGCTAATAAAAGCAGGATATATAAATAAATATAGTTAATAAGTATATTATATTGTATAATTTCCCTTAAAAGCGTGATCCCGTTAAGGTCGGTCTTTTATACTTATAAAGCCGGAAAAAAACCACTATATATAATTACCTAAAGATTATTATATTAATTATAAGCCTCTTTTTCTTCGTAGTCCCTAATTTAATAAAATATTCGTATAGTAAGTAGGAATTAGTATAAGTAACTATTAAAGTTAATAAATAGTTAAGTTAATTAGTAATTCTTTTTATTATTATTAAAATTATATAAACGAGGTTAATACTATTAATTATATTACAAACTTTTAATATAAGTATTTTCTTATTACTTATTTATTTTTAATTAATAAGTAATAAATTATATATTATTATATATTATAAAGTCGCTCTTATTTATACTCTTATTAGCTCGGATAATAATATACTCTAATTACGAAATAAGGTCGTTATTATTTATAAATGATTTATTAATAAAAACGTAAAGCGTATTAATTAAGAAGTTAATTAAGTAGTAAACGAGGCCTCGATTAAGATTTAATTATTATTATTTAAGCTACTTATTAAGTATTTTAATCTCTCGCTTATTTAGTTTTATAACTTATACTATTTTAGTATAATTAAGAATTATTTTAGGCTAGTATATACTCGTAATATATACCCCTCGTACGAGCTTAGCTTTATATCGCTTATTAATGTTCATTACGTTTAGATTAACAAAAGTAATTTTCTCGCCCTACCCTTTTTATTAAAAAACGATAGTTTCTTTTTTAATTATAGAAATTCCGCTATTAAATATTAATAAGTTATTTATGATAAAAACCTCTTTTAATTTTATTATAAAGCTCGCTTTTTAAAGCTCCTTATCCTACTTTTTTAAAGAATTAATATTGAATAAGCTTAATATATTATTAATCTATATAGTGGTTTTTTTTCGGCTTTATAAGTACAAAACATCGACTTTAACGTTATTACGTTTTTAAAAAAAGATTATACAATATAGTATACTTTTTAACTATATAATACGCGTAATGTATCCTAAGTACGTGCTTAGTATCATATAGTAATTTCGATATAAAAGCCGCTATTTAATTTAGAATAAGTAAGCTACCCTACTACTTATTAACGATAAACTAAGTAATATACTTACGTAATAGCGCTAGTTAAAAAAGTTAATAATAGAGGTCGGCCGTAATAGTTAGCTATAATAATCGGCCGTAATAATTAAAAACGGTCTTTTTTAATTATAGAGGTTCTAAACTTTAATAATAATATAGAGGTTTTTTTTTAAAAAAAAGGGCTAAATAGGCTAATATTTACGTACTAAAGCTTGTAAAGATTTTTTTTATCCTTATCGCTTTTAATATTACCTAAAGCTACTCTCTATTTAAACTAAATAAATTTATTAAATAAACTTATTAATATATAAACTACTACTCTACTCTTAGTATATAGTTAGTAATTAGTAAGCTAGAACTCTCTTACTTAAAGATACTTATTAATAAGTCTACCCCTCTCGGGCTAGGCGCCCTCTTTAGCTAGCTTAATACTATAGCTATTATAACTAACGTAAATATGCCTAAGAAGTAGCGAAGTACTTTTTAATAATACGGAATTTAGCTAAGTAATATTATAAGCGCCGTAGATAGCCGGGCTAGTATAAATACTAAGATTTATTAACGCTAGCCTAGCTATAATAGCTATAATAAATAGGCTAGAGGTATATAGGGTTAGGGTAATAAGCTAGCGCCTTAAATAGCTCCTACGGGACCCCCTAAGTAATAATAATACCTATATAAAAAAAGAGATTATATTAGACCTAGCTATTTATATAAGCTAGTACTAAGAGGTCCTATACGTATTAAAGTAAGTAAAGCTCGCCTTATAAATAGCTAGAACTTAAGAGGACTTTATATAATAAAAAGTTAGGAGTTAATAAAAAGGAGATAATAATCGAGTTAGTTGACTACTATTTTAGTTAGTAATTAGGTATAGAGCGTATTATACCTAGTTTTCCTTAATACGTAATATATAGTACGGCCCTAGCAGATTACTTTATTAGGGGGATATTATTAGTTTATATTTTAATTATTCTAAATTAGTTATTTATATACTTAGAAATTAGTAGGTATAAGTTATACGTAAATATAACCATTAATAATTAATTAATATAAAAATCGTAATATATAGCCTATTAATAAGTACTTAATTTTATAAGCTTATATAGTAGTTTAAGTACTTCGATAATTATACTTTCTAAGTACTTATTAGCTATTTCTTTTAGTAAGTAAGCTAGAATTCTTTTTATAAACCCTATAGCTAATTAAGTATAAGCCTAAGTAATATCGTAGCTCTAGGTCTCGTATCCATTTTTTTTATAATAATACTATTAGTATTATTATTAATCGTTAGCTATAGCGCTATATTATAAACGATTACGTAAGTAATATTATTTCTTTTACGTCGCTATACCCCTAAATTACGTACTTGAATTTCTTATATAGTTAAAGTATTTCTTTTTTTTAACTTTATAAACTATTTACGATTTAAATATATAAAAGTTTATATACTTTTTTAAGTTATGGAAAATAAATTAATAGACCCCTCGATCGTAAAAAGTATCTATTTTAATAAGATTTAATCCCTTGTATAGCTTTTTAGTAATTATCATTATGCCTTTTTTATATAGTTTAACTACTAGCTCGAAATCGGTTTTTTTTTACTATGTAAAAAGTATTAATTACCTCGTTATTAATAAGAAATTACTATATTAGTACTTATTATTATAGTTTCTTATAATAACGCGTTAATAATATTAATATCTTTTTAATAGTTTTCCTTTTTTTATTATTTATTAGTACTACTATTATAATCTCGTTAAAAGTAATTCTTTATACCTTTATTACGGGTTAAATAGTTTCCCTTAGCTCTTTTTCTTTTTATAAATTAATAATTACGTTAATAAGATTTATATAGTATAGTTTAACTATTATAATTAATATTTTAAGTAGTTAGTTATAATCTCTCGTAACTATATAAGAGCGCTCGTTAATAAAGCTTAATTTATATAACCCCGTTTATTATTAAGTGATTTTATACTATATTCGTATATCCGAATTAAGTAATATATCCGAATTAATCCTTATATCGGGCTTATTATATATAATAATTACCTTATTAATTTACTTTTTTATACTTATTTTATATAATATCTATATTACTTTTTTAACTACTTAGGCTCGTTAGTTTATATTTAATAATAGTAACGAAGCTAAGGTCGTTCTTAAATATACTTTAAATACTAAAAGCGTTAATATAAGCCCGTTAAGCCCTATAGTATTATTATAGTATTTAAGTACTATTTAGAAGTATTCGTTATTAATAAAATCGGGATTTTCTTTTTTAAAAATTTTAAACGCGCTTTTTAATTATTAATACGCCCTTTATTGTTTTATAATACTATAATACGCTTTAATAAGTACGATTTTTAGCTAAATACCGTAGGCCGTTATATTTTTATTAAATTTTACTAACTTAAAACTAGTATTAGTATTAGCCCTCATACCGTTTAATAACCCTTAGTATGTATTAATCTAGCTTTTTTATAAAGCTACCTATATTATTTTAGCTTATAAATACTAAAAAGATTACCCTATTTAAAACAATATAGCCTTATTAATTATATATAGAACTAGTTAACTATTTAAATAGAAAGTATTAATAACGACTTCCTAGTTAAAATTAAGCTCGTTACGTAATTTAAATCTAAATTTACGTAGGCTCTGCGTATTTATTTAGTATTAGTAATATGTCGTACAAAAACGGAACCGTTATTACCGGCTAGTAATTACGCCTTATTTACTACACACCCCCCCAGATTTATAGCTTAGCTAAATATCTACTAGTCTGCTTACTAACTAGGGACTTACTTACTATTAGCTACTTAGTAGGCGTCTAACGTACTTTTATACCTAAGAAAAGATTTAATTAGACGGGATTCGAACCTATAACCCTTAGCATAGTGCTTACGTAAGCTGGACTTTCTAAAGATATATACTAACTAGTAGAGGCAAAGGGCTTATAACTATTATATAAAAACAGAACCGTAATTACCGGCTAGCAATTACGCCTTATTTACTGCAGTTTTTTTATTTAGTTAGGTTTTATTAGCTTATTAATTTAATTAATAAGCTTTTTAAGCATTTTTATTTATAATTTACTTTTTATTATCCTATTTATTTATTTATGTTTTTTACTTTTAGTAGTTATTTAAGCAGTTCTTAATATCGATTATATAGTATTAATATATAGTATTAATAAATACTCTTACTATTTCAATAAACTATTTTTTTTAGATTTTTAAACTTTTTAACTTTCCTTTTTATAAAGTTTATAACTACGGATTATTAATAGCGATATTAGGTACTTAACGCTACTACTTTATAAGCCCGCGTACCTAGTTAAGTTAGTTACTTTTCTAAATAATAATAACTTATAATAATATAGTATTGGAAATACCCTCGTTACTATTATTAAGAATAATACCGACCTTATTAATATTTATTACGTTTTTAACTTTAACTCGTATATATATATATATATTTATTACTTCGTTTTTTTATTAAAATTAAAAAACGCTTCTCTTACTATCTATTATTATTACTTTATTACTATTACTATTAGATCCCCTCGATAGAGTAATCCGCCGGGGCCGTACTATATATTACGTACTAGGGAAAACCAGGTATAATGCGCTCTATACCTAACTACTAACTAAAATAATAATTAACCGACTTAACTATTATCTCTCTTTTATTAATAACTCCCGACCTTTTACTATTTTTAGCTATTTAAAGGGCGAGCTATACCTATTTTAATATATATAAGACCTCTTAGTACTAGCTTATGTAAGTAACTAGATCCCATATTATATACTCCTTTTTATTAAGAGTTAGAGGACCCCTTATATATTCCTTCATATTTATAATATAGCTTATATTAAAGGGATTCATAGTTTTATAAAGTATAATTTCTAAACTAGTATTAATATACCGGATTTTAATATTTATATTAGCCTAACTATTTATAATATTTATACTATTACTTAGCTAGATTCTATATTATTAAAAAGTACTATACTACTCCTAGGGCGTATTTATATTAGTTATAATAGTTATAGCGTCGAGCTAGTTAAAAAGGGCGCCTAGCCCGAGAGGGGTAGACTTATTAATAAGCATTTTTAAGTTCTTATTAAAATAGTATTTTAACTAGCTAACCTCTTAACTAGTTATTTAACTAGTGATTTGAATAGTAGTTTATATATTAATAGGTTTATTTAAAAAGTTTATTTAATAAGTTTATTTAATAAGTTTGTTTAATAAGTTTATTTAATAAGTTTATTTAATAAGTTTATTTAATAAATCTATTTAGTTTAAATAGAGAGCAGCTTTAAGTAATATTAAAAATAATAAGAATAAAAAAAATTATTACGGCTAGCTAGTTATAATAAGTATATTAGTAGAAGTTAAGGCTACGAGTACTAAATAAATAGTATTATAGTTATAAATAGCTTCCCTAAAACTATATCTATAAGTTCGTAAAATAAGTAAGGCTTTAGTAATTAATTATAGTCTTATTAAAAGAGATTCTTAGTAAAAATAGCTAAAAGCGATCGTAAGATCTAATACTAAGTTAATTACTAAAGAAGCTATAGAAATCTGTCTTTGAGCCCAGCTTAAGTCTATTCTATATATAAGTCCCGTTCTTAAACATATCCTTTATTTCTTAGGTCGTCCCCGATTATTCTAATCTAGAATAATCATCCGGCCCCTAAGTCGTATTAGATTATTCTAATCCGGAATAATCCTTATCTTATCGTTATATAACCTATTTATAGTTCTTCTGTTCCGCAGGGAGTAGCTATGTCCCTGTTTTATTTGTATATATAGTATACCCAGCCGCCGCGGCCGGCAGGCTGGCCTCTGGGTTAGTCATGCATGTTAGGTCGTAACAAAAATCTTTATAAGCTCTAAAAAGTAGTAAATATTAGCCTATTTAGCCTTTTTTTAAAAAACCTCTACGTCGCTATTAAAGTTTAGAACCTCTATAATTAAAGGCTATCTCTAACTATTACGGCCGACTATTATAACTAACTATTATAACTAACCTCTACTATTAACCTTTCTAACTAGCGCTATTACGTAATAAAAAGGGCAGCTTACCTATCCCGAATTATATAGTAGTTTTTATATTAAAATTACTATATTATATTAAGCGCGTACTTAGGGCATATTATACGTATTATATAGTTAAAAAGTATACTGTATTATATAATTTCTTTTAAAAGCGTAATCCCGTTAAGGTCGATCTTTTATACTTATAAAGACGGAAAAAAACCACTATATTACTATTAAATTATCTACCTATTCTTAAATATATATTATTAAAATACCGAGACGTTTAGTTATTATCGACCCCTAGGGCTTCTTTAATAGCTAGACGTTCGATCTTATAAGTATTATACTAAACGACCCTAAGCTATAGAGAGATTATTTTAATAAATGTTATATTTATAATATCGACTTATAAAAATGAATAAATATATTATAATAAGCATCGCTTTTTTTAGCGCCTTTTTGATATAATAGAGTATAAATAAGCTTAGGCTTAATAATATAATTAAGAGGTTAAAAAGAGTATAGGTAAGCGTATTAAATAGAAATATTAGGGAGAGGTTATTATTAAATAAAATAAAGGGAGAAAGTAAGGGGTAGTATTCGGTTATTAAGAAGGTAATTAATATATTACGGCGGCGGGGTTATTAATATTTTAAGTTTAATTTCATATTTTACTTTTACTAGATACTCGGGCGGTTCTTAGTATTATTTATACAATGTTAATATATAGTATTAATAGATACTCCCACTATCTTAATAGATTATTCTTTTAGATTTTCTACTTTTTTAACTTTCTTTTTTATAAAGTTTATAACTACGGATTATTAATAGCGATATTAAGTACTTAATGCTACCAATTTATAAGCATACTATATACCTAGCTAAGTTCCCTACTCTTTTAGGTAACTATAGCTTATAATAGTAATATTAGAAATACCCTTATTACTATTATTAAGAATAATACTAACCTTACGATATTTACCCTAGCACTCTTAACTTTAACTTATATATATAAATACATATTCGTTACCTCGTTTCTTTTATAAAAGTTAAAAAACACTTCCCTCACTATCTATTACTATCGCCTTATTACTATTACTATTAAATCGTTTATTTTAAATATAAATTATTAAAATACTAAGATAATTAATTATTATCGACCCCTAGGACTTCTTTAACAACTAGAAGTTTAATTTTATAAGTATTATACTAGAGGACCCCGAACTATAGCACGATCGTTTTAAAAAATACGGATTAGATATTATTAACTTAGAAATTAAAAAAATATATATTAATATAGCTATTACTCTAATTAGTAGTTAGTTTATATAATATAATAACCTTAAAATACTTAACTAATTCTAGAGTACGATTAATACTTTAAAAACGTAGTATAAGAGTAGAGTAAGAAGGACTAAAAGGGATATTCTAAAGTTATTAAATAGGGTAGAAAGTAGGGGGTAGTTTTTAGCTATTTAGAGGGCGATTAATATACTATAGTAACGGGGTTATTAGTATCTTAAGTTTAGTTAGTATTAATAGTTAATAACGGCTACGGCTAGTTATAGTTAGTTATAAAGTTTTATTAAAGTACGTAATAAAAATACTTAATATTAACCTTAATAAACTAGCTTGCCCGTGAAGGCGAAGATGGCCCCTAATGAGGCGGACCGGACCCTAAAGGGAGTATTTTAAGTTTAGTTAGTATAAATAGCTACTTAATAATAGCTACGGCCGGCTATAGTTAGTTATAAAGTTTTATTAAAGTACGTAATAAAAATACTCGATATTAACCCTAATAGACTAGCTTGCCTATAAAGGCGAAGATAGCTCCTAATAAGGCGGTCCGGACCTTAAAGGGATTATTATAGTTATAAATATAAAAGAAATTACTTATAGCGTTAATAAAAGCTCTAAGCTTTTATTATAAATCTCGAAGCGGCTTCGGATTATATTAATAGTACTAAGAAAGTTATTTAAATTAAAATTCTGTATTATTTCGTAATAATAATTAAAGGCCTTATTTATAAATACAATATTAATAACTAAATAGTGTTAACATTCCCTAATCCTAACCTTTTTATAATAGTTATAAGATATCGTTAGGGTTTTTAATAAAACCTCGTACTTCCTTTTAGAATATAATTTCTTTTTAAAAAAGATCTTCTTAAAGTTTATAAATTACTTCGTATTTACTATTATTTGTTTATATTTTCTACTATTATTAGTTACTCGGGCGGTTCTCGATATTAATTATATAGTATTAATATATAGTATTAATAAATACTCCTACTATCTTAATAAACTATTTTGTTTTAGATTTTTTAACTTTTTAACTTTCCCTCTTATAAAGCTCATAACTACGGATTATTAATAATAATATTAAGCGCCCGACGCTACTACTTTATAAACTTATATCTACTTAGCTAAGTTTATTATTTTCTAAGTAATAGTAACTTATAATAGTATAGTATTAGAGATGCCCTCGTTGCCGTTATTAGAAATAATACTAACCTTATTAATACTTTATATACTTTTAATTTTAACTCGCATATATATATATATATATATATATATATATTCGTTACCTCGTTTTCTTTATTAAAGTTGAAAAACGCTTCCCTCGCTCACCTTATCGCTATTACTATTAAATCGTCTACTTACTTATCGAAATACCGAGACGCTTAGTTATTATCGACCCCTGGGGCTTCCTTAATAGCTAGAAGTTCGATCTTATAAGTATTATACTAGAGGACCCCGAACTATAGTACGGCCGTTTTAAAGAATACGGATTAAATATTATTAATTTCCCCCCGACGGAGCAATCCGCCGGGGCTATACCGTGTATTACGCATTGGGGAAAACTGGGTATAATGCGCTCCATACCTAACTACTAACTAAAATAGTCAACCGACTCGACTATTGTCTCCCTTTTATTAAAAGCAGCTCCTAACCCTCTGCCGCCCGCCTATAGGGCGAGCTTTACCTACTCTAACGCGCACAGGACCTCCTAATACTAGCCTATATAAGTAACTAGGTCTAATATAATCCCTTTTTTTATATAAGTATTATTACTACCTAGGGGGTCCTATAAAAGCTATTTAAAATACTAACTTATTACTTTAACTATATATACTTCTAGTTTATTTATTATAACTATTATAACTAGGTTAATATCGATATATTAAATCTTAATATCCGTATTAGCCTGGCTATTTATGGCGCTTATAATATTACTTAGCTAAATTCCGTACTACTAAAAGGTACTTCGCTACTCCTCGGGCGTGCCTATATTAGTTATAATAGCTATAGTGTCGAACTAGCCGAGGGCACCCAGCCCGAGAGAGGTAGACTTATCAACGGGCATCTTTAGGTAAGCCCACTAATTACTAACTATTTATTTATATATTCTGCCTTTGCTAGCTACTCGGGCGGTTCTCAGTATTATTTATACAGTATTAATACACGGTATTAGTAAATACTCACACTATCTCGCTAGACTATTTTTTTAAATTTTCTAACTTTTTAATTTTCCCTCTTATAAAGTTCATAACTACGGATTATTAATAGCGATATTAAGCGCCCGATACTACTACCTTATAAGCCCGCGTACTTAGCTAAGTTAGCTACTCTTCTAAGTAATAGTAGCTTATAATAGTATAGTATCGGAGATACCCTCGTTACTATTATTAAAAATAATACCGACCTTATTAATATTTTTAACTTTAACTCGTATATATATATATTCGTTACTTCGTTACTTTTATTAAAGTTAAAAACGCTTCTTTTACTATCTATTACTATTATACTATTACTATTACTATTACTATCTAACCGTCTACTTACTCTTAAGTACACTTTATTAAAATACTAAGACGCTACTAATAGCTCGTCGACCCTTAGGGCTTCCTCAATAGCCAGAAGTTCGATCTTATAAATATTATACTAGAGGACCCCGAGCTATAAAGAGACCGCTTTAATAAATACTATATTTATAATATTAACTTATAGAAAATAGATAGATATATTATAATAAGTATCGCCCTTATTAGTGCTTTTTTAATATAATAAAGTAGTATAAATAAGCCTAGATTTAATAATATACTTAAGAGCTTAGAAAGAGCGTAAGTAAGCGTATTAAATAAGAATATTAATAAAAAGAGGTTATTATTAAATAAAATAAGGAGAGAAAGTAAGGGGTAGTATTTAATTATTAAGAAGGCGATTAATATATTATAGTAGCGGGGTTATTAGTATTTTAAATTTAGTTAATATTAATAGCTACTTAGTGACGGCTACGGCCGGCTATAGTTAGTTATGAAGTTTTGTTAAAGTACGTAATAAAGACACTCGATATTGACCCTAATAGACCAGCTTGCCCGTGAAGGCGAAGATGGCCCCCAATGAGGCGGACCGGACCCCAAAGGGCTAATTACTAACTATATACTGGGAGTAGAGTAGGTTCTCGTCGAGGTAGTGGTTTATATATTAATAAGTTTATTTAGTAAATTTGTTTAGTAGATTTATTTAGTAAATTTATTTAGTAAATTTATCTAGTTTAAATAGAGAGTAGCTTTGGGCGAGGTTAGAAGCGATAAAGATAAAAAGAATCTTTACGAGCTCTAGTATAGTAAGTACGAGGTAAGTTTTATAATATACTAAATAATAACTAATAAGAGAGGAAGAAGAGTAATAAATATTAGCTTATTTAGCCCTTTTTCTAAAAACCTCTATGTTACTATTAAAGTTTAGAACCTCTGCGGTTAAGGGCCGCCTCTGACCATTGCGGCCGACTATTGCGGCCGACCTCTGCTATTGACCTCTATTATCGACCTTTTTAGCCGGTGCTATTGCGTAAGTATATCGCTTAGCCTGTCGTTAATAAGTAGCTAAAGAGGGCAGCTTACCTATCCCGAATTAAATAGCAGCTTTTATATCGAAATTACTATATTATGTTAAGCGCGTACTTAGGATATATTACGCGTATTATATAGTTAAAAAGTGTACTATATCGTGTAATTTCCCTTGAAAGCGTGATCTTGCTAAGGTCAATCTTTTATACTTATAAAGCCGGAAAAAAACTACTATATACTATTAATTTAAAAATTTAAAAAATATATATTAATATAACTATTATTTTAATAAGTACCTAGCTTATAGAATATAGGCTCGAAATACCTAACCGACTTTAGAGTATTATTAATATTTTAAAAACGTAGCGTAAGAGTAGGTTAGAAAAGACTAAAAGGGATATTCTAGAGTTATTAAATAAGGTAAAAATTAGGGGGTAATTTTTAGCTGTTCGGAGGGTAATTAATATATTATAGTAGGATTATTAGTATTTTAAGTTTAGTTATTATTAATAATTAATAATAGCTATAGCTAGCTATAGTTAGTTATAAAGTTTTATTAAAGTACGTAATAAAGATACTCGATATTAACTTTAATAGACTAGCTTACTTATAAAGGCGAAGATAGCCCCTAATGAGGCGGACCGGACCCCAAAGGGGTATTTACTATTATATTTTTAGTATTAGTATACGATCCCTATATTACTACGTATTCTAAATAACTTCAAGTAGTTTACCTCTTTTTTTATTAACTAATTAGCGCCGAATCTCGTATTAATAATAATAACGAGCTATAAATTAAAATAAATAAAATTATCAATTATCGTACTTTTAATACTATATTTTACCTCTATATATCCTTTTATAATAATAAATTACTATTAGTAATTATAAAAAGAAAATCCGGGTCGTTTATCCTTTTTTTAAATTTATTAAAGCGATTATACGCCCTAGTAACTTATACTTAGCTCTTCAATATAAATCCCTCCTCTATAATCGTTATTATTAATATTCTGTATAATTCTTTCGATTATAATTATATTAATAATACCCCTTATTTATAAAAGGATTTATTAGCTACTTTCGTAACTTCGAAACTTATACTTACGAACTATTGGTTTAGTTAATAAGTAAGGTTACTTACGATTTTATAAAATAGAAGTTACTTCTATAGCCCTCTTCTTTTTATAAACCTTAGTTAAATAAATTAATATTAGATTAATTTACGTATTATTATATTACTCTGCGATTTTATATATTTACGTTCTTTAATAATCCGGGTTAATATTTACTTACTTATAAAGGATTGGGATTCTATTTAGCATTAGGGCTTTTTTTCTTTTACCCTAACTCGCTAAAAGTCGTACTCTAGCTTATACTCGTATTAATAATTATTAATATATTTAATTCTAATAAAAATATATCTAATTTACGTATTAGTTATAATAAACCCGTATTTTTATTACTTAATAAATTTATTAAGGTTTAAGTAATTCTTACTTTTTCTTACTATCTCGTTATTACTCTCGTTTTTACTATTTTTAATAACTACTACTACCCCTTTAAATTGCTAACTATCGTTTTTACTAAGATCCCCTTTTTTATTTAGTGTAAAAAATACGTTTTAGTAATTCTTTTTTTAATAATAGTAATAAACGTTTATATTACTATAAAAAGATAAAGTAATTAATCTCGGGATCTTTATTAGTTACCGATTCTTATTATTTTAAATATCTCTAACCTCTTACTCTTTATAATCTCTAAATTACTTCCTTCTTTAACTTACTTTCTCTAGGGTAGTATTCTATAATAATAATTAAAAATAAACCCTAAGTAACTCGTAAAGAAGTAGTATAAATAGTTAAATATAGTTAACGAGGTTAGGCCCTCTTTTTTATAGAACTATAACGTTAATAAATTTAGCTACTCATTTTTATAAATTTTTATCACGTTAACTTCGCTTATACTTAATAAGGCTAAATACTTTAAAAATCTTTTTTACGGCCTCTTAGTACCCTATTTTAGAATTTTCTAAATAGTCTTTTTTATAATTCAATTACGCTAATTAAGTAATTATTACTTACTAATAATTCTTTTTATTACTTAGTTAATTTCTTAAAATAATAATCTCGTACTAAGAGTTAGTAATATAAAAAAAAACTTCTTAGCGGTTCTTTAAAAAATTCTTTTCCTTTTTCCTAAAGCTACATCTTTTTAACCTTTTTTTATACTCAATTATAACTTTAATAAGAAGTTATAAAGTAAACTTCTTTAGGCTATCCGTCTACTTAATTAAGTTAAGTTTTAATACTTATAATACTTATAATTTAAAACTATTATAATTTTTAAATCCCCTCTTCCCTCGTTATACTATTTTTTATATTATATTCCTAAATAATATTTAGAAAGTAGTTAAGGGGGTTATAAAGAGATTATTTAAATCGCGGGCCTCGAGGTTGTATTTATAAGATTCTTATAATACTAAACTCTTTTATATATTATAAATCTCTTAGTTTTATAATTCTTATACGGGTAGTTACTGGGTACTTATTAAAAAATCTTATATTACGTTTAAAAATCCCTTTTTTAAATTATGTAATACTCTTTTATACTGTACTATTAAGCTCGTTCGTTATACTAATCAATTAAGTAAGTAGTCGTTATGTAGTAGTGTTTTTCTAGTTTTATAAGCGCAAAAGATCGACCTTAGCGGGATTACGCTTTTAAAAGAAATTATATAATATAGTATATTTTTAAACTATATAATACGCATAATATATCCTAAGTACGCGCTTAACGTAATATAGTAATTTTAATACGAAAACCGCTATTTAATTTAGGATAAGTAAGCTACTTTCCGGCGGCGCTAGTTAAAAAGATTAATAATAAAGGTCGGCCGTAATAGTTAGAGACGGCTTTTTTTAATTATAGAAGTTCTGAACTTTAATAGCGACGTAGAGGTTTTTTAAAAAAGGGCTAAATAGGCTAATATTTATTACTTAGAGCTTATAAAGATTTTTTTTATCCTTATTATTTCTAATATTACCCAAAGCTACTCTCTATTTAAACTAAATAAATTTACTAGATAAACTTATTAAATAAACTTATTAAATAAACCTATTAATATATAAACTATTACCTCAACGAGAACCTACTAGTTAGTAATTAGTAAGCTAGAACTCTCTAAAGATGCCTGTTAATAAGTCTACTCCTCTCGGGCTAGGCGCCCTCTTTAGCTAGCTCGACGCTATAGCTATCGTAATTAACGTAAATATACCCTAAGAGTAGTATAGTACTTTTTAATTATATAGAATTTAGCTAAGTAATAATATAAATATTATAAATGACTAGGCTAATATAGATATTAAGATTTAATATATTAATACTAGCTTAGAAATTATACGTTATAAAACTAAAAATCCCTTTAATATAAGCTATATTATAAATATAAGGGAATATATAAGGGGTCTTCTAATTCTCAATAAAAAGGAGTATATAATATAAGATCTAGCTACTTACGTAGGCTAGTACTAAGAGGTTTTATATATACTAAAGTAGGTATAGCTCGCTCTCTAAACGGCTAAAAGCGGCGGAAGGTCAGGAGCTATTTTAGTTAGTAATTAGGTATAGAGCGTATTATACTTAGTTTTTCTTAATACGTAATATACGGTACGGCCCCGGCGGATTGCTCTATTAGAGGGGTAAGTAGTCGTTATATAAGTAATTCTTTTTACTAATTATAATAGATTCGGGATGCGTACGGCGACAGGTCGCCGATAAGTTAGCGACTAGTGCACAGATCACATTAGGGAAGAACTTTTTACGAAGCAGAGCCCGTACGAAGGACTCTATAAGCTTAAGTCTTATAATATACTCATACCTATATTATAGCCTCGCTAGTTAAGTACCTATAGCCTACTCTCTTATACTAATTTAGCTAGTTAATTTCTAATTACGGGCTAGCTATAATAAAGTTATTTAATAAAAGAGCTACTTAAAGTAATAATAAAATATTAGTTATTTAAGTAGTTTTATTAATTAGTATAGTTAAATATAATAAACGTTAACTTCTCATAAATAATAAAAAGTTATAATTACTTAATTCCGTATAGTATTTAAGAATCGTTTTTTTCTTTATTTATTTATATATTCTGCTTTTACTAGCTACTCGGGCGGTTCTCGGTATTATTTATATAATATTAATATATAGTATTAATAAATACTTATACTATCTTGTTAGACTATTTTCTTTTAAACTTTTAACTTTTTAACTTTCCCTCTTATAAAGTTTACAACTACGGATTATTAACGACGATATTAGGCGCCTAATGCTACTACTTTATAAGCCTACCGCGTACCTAGCTAAGTTAGCTACCTTTCTAAGTAATAATAACTTATAATAGTATAGTATCGGAGATGCCCTCGTTACTATTATTAAGAATAATATTAACCTCTATAAGCACGATATTTACCTTAAAACTTATATACTTTTAACTTTAACTCGTATATATATATATATTTATTACTTTATTTTCTTTATTAAAATTAAAAACGCTTCCTTTATTATTTATTACTAGCGTACTATCATTATCGCTATTACTATCCCACTATTTACTTTAAGTATACTTTATTAAAATACCGAAATACTAACTCGTCGACCCTTAGGGCTTTTTTAATAATTAGAAGTTCGATCTTATAAATATTATACTAAACGACCCCGAGCTATAAAAAGACCGCCTTAATAAATACTATATTTATAATATTAATTTATAAAAAATAAATAGATATATTATAATAAGCGTTACCCTTATTAGTACCCTTTTAATATAATAAAATAATATAAATAAACTTAGACTTAATAGCTTAATTAAGAGCTTAAAAAGAGCGTAAACGAGCATATTAAATAAGAATATTAAAAAGAGGTTATTATTAAATAAAATAAGGGGAGAAAGAAGGAGTAGTATTTAGTTATTAAAAAAGTAATTAATATATTATGGTAGTAGGGTTATTCGTATTTAATAACGGCTACGGCCGGCTATAATTAGTTATAAAGTTTTATTAAAATACGTAATAAAGACACTCGATATTAACCCTAATAGACCAGCTTGCCCGTAAAGGCGAAGATAGCCCCTAATAAGGCGGACCGGACCCCAAAGGGGTTTCTTTTTTTATTTACTTTTATAAAGTTAATTAGTACGAATCTCTTATTCCGTACGGTATTAAAAAGTCGTTTTTTTTATATAATAAGATATTTTACTAATTTATAATAATAGAGTTTAATTATTAATCAGTATTAATATTTTTATTATAGGGTAATTAGTTCGAACTATGTGTTAATAAAAAAATCAATTAAATTATATAAATTTCTATGTAAGTATAAAAAAGAGGTTCTAACCGTAGGTTAGGTAGGCTGCGGTAATTAGAAGTAGGGGCCGTACTTGGCCCCTGCGCGGCCGGCCGTACGCCGAGGTCGAATTGGACTTCCAATCCGACAGTTTCGTTTATACTATCTTGGCATTCCACTCTCCATCAGAACCCACCTCCCACTCTCCGCCCCTAGACGATGCCATCCATAGGTTGTTCCGAGCATTCCGGTTCGCAATCGTACGTACTCTTAGTGAAGGTACATAGTGGTCAGCATTAACGTGAAACTCTAGTTGTCAACCTAGAGATGTTGGACTTTGTCTGATAGGCGAAGTCATTGTTGCTGGCCCAATGGTGAAGACGATAGTGCGTTCACGGCGCTCATCACATTTTTGGCCGCTATAAGTCTTTGGTGTTTGAGAGGATAAGTAATCTACCAAGCCCGGGATTTGACACAGTACCTCAGTTCTCAACTTCGTGGCCGCTCAGGGGTGGTGATTCTCTAGCAATCAGGCGAAGATCTAAGGTTCGTCCCATCTATTAAACTTCCGCTGTAGTGGGGTGGCATTACGGACTGCTCCGTGGCGTGCTAGCTCCAAGGAGCGCTACCGTCGCAGCGTTTCAATTTTAGAGCGGAGACCTGACTCGAAAGCGTACAGTAGCACTGTAGACATGACCTTTCGGGGCTGTCAAGCCTCCAGATCTAGAGGAAGGAGATGGCTGAAGAGTCTGCATACAAGATGTATATAACCGCCGGAGTATGGACGTCCGTGATGGAATGGAAAGAATCCTGACTGACTTCTCATCTGTCTTTCGTCTTCTCGTTCGCAAGTGCTTGCACTACTTTCATTCTTTTCTCTTAGGTCGCTTTGCAAACCGTTCCATTCTTTCCTCGAGATTTCCTCGACTACATTCATTTCACCACCAAAAACCCCAGACTTACCAACAAGATGTGGCAAGGATCGCACTTGGCTTTTATCCTCACCGCAGCGGGTTTCTTCGCCTCCGGTGTCCAGGCCGTTGACACCCTCGTTGATGTCGGATACGCCAAGTTCCAAGGCGCCGTGACTGACGCTGAGCTGGGCGTGACAACTTGGAAGGGAATCCAGTTTGCTGCCCCTCCGGTCGGCGACCTCCGCTTCGCCGCGCCGGCCGACCCGGTCCAGTCTGGACTTGTCAACGCCACGGCACACGGTCCCATCTGCCCTCCCCAACAGCCCACCGATTGGACCGTTTCCAGCACCAATCCGCGCTTCACCGTCGATGAGGACTGTCTCTACCTGAGTGTCACAGCCCCCTCAGATGCGCAGACCGACTCTAGACTGCCCGTTGTTTTCTTCCTCCAGGGCGGTGGATTTGGGTCCAACTCGAACGCAAACTGGGATGCCAGCGAGATTGCTTCGGATGGAAACGTCATTGTTGTTCAAATCAACTACAGAGTTGGCATGTATGGCTTCCTACAGGGCGAGGAGGTCCGCGCTAGCGGCGGTCTCAACGCCGGAGTCAAGGATATGGTGAAGGCTCTTGAGTGGGTTCAGACCAACATCGGCCACTTTGGCGGAAACCCTGAGCAGGTTGTTCTCGACGGTGTCAGTGCCGGCGGCTCAGCTGTCGGTCTTCTCATGACTGCCGATCTCGGCAGCAAGCAGCTCTTTGTCGGAGGTATCGCGGAGTCTGGCGGCTGGGTTACGATGCGCACCATGGAGCAGGGACAGGGCCAGTATGACTGCCTTGTTAAGGAGAAGAACTGCACCGAGGCCGCCGACTCTCTCACCTGCCTTCGCGCCTTGAACCAGTCTGAAGTCCGTTCTTCAAGCTGCTGGTTCAACCCGGGCATCGATGGCGAGCTCTTCACCGACAGCATGGTCAACCTCTTCAAGCAAGGCAAGTACAACAAGGTCCCTACCATCTGGGGCTCTTGCGCTCAGGAGGGAACCATGTACTCTGCTCCTCAATCTACCAACTCTACCGAGGCAGCCAACACTTGGCTCCTGGGACAAGATCCCTCCCTATCCAACGCCTCGCTCGCCATCCTTGACGACCTGTACATCAACACTCCTCGCACCGTCTACCCCGACTCCGGAACCAAGTGGAGGCAGACCGCCGACGCGATCGGTGACATTGGAAGCCACTGCATTATCCGCAACATCCAGAACTACCTGGCCCGTGACGAAGCCATCACCTACAACTACAAGTTCGCCGTCCAAGACCCCAAGAACGAGGCCGAAGGTTTCGGCGCGTACCACACTGTGAACACTTACGCCTTCTGGGGCAACAACAGGACCGATGGCCAAGCGCCTGAGTCGTACTTCACCATCAACAAGCCCATCATCTCGCAGTTCCGCAAGTACTGGGTCTCGTTCATCCGCAACCTGGACCCCAACACTGATCGCGAAAAGGGTGCTGCCGAGTGGAGACCATTCACTGGTCTTGAGGGCCGTGAGCGTCTTTTTGTGCAGACGAACAACACTCACATGGAGAGAATGAGCACTGCTCAAGCCTTGCGTTGCGACGTTGTTAGACCTATGTCGGAGAACTTGGGCAAACCGGTTGACACGGGCGTTCTCACTGAGCTGGATGCTACCCTGGCGGCTAGCATCAACAACACCACTGAGGACACCAAATTCAGGAAGAGACACGTTAGACAGTTCTCCCGGTACTACTAGACGTGTTATCGTACCCCATTCCATAGAGAATACTACCTTTATATTGAAAGAACACTATACAGTTGCCATCTACCAGCTTACATTACCCGCATGATAGAGACTTTGGAGTTTCTCATCACAGCGAGCAACGAGAAGAAAAGAGGAATAAATTGCAAGAGGAAGTGAACCTTCGTGGCAAGTCCGCCTCTTCCAACGATCTTGTGGCCCCCTACTTACGTGTTTCATTTGTTACATCATGCCATATTGCCAGGCTCTCAGAAGCCAAACACCATGTGCTACGTTGGCTGGCTCACAATACAGAGCGGCCTGCTGCATCGGCTTCGTGTCCACTAGTCAACAACCCACAGGAATGTTCGTTTCAAACATGTTTATTGAATCGCGTCAACGCGCAAGTCAGTTCATATACACACAAGCTCTGCCCGAGAGCCAGGGCTGTCGTCATTTCTCATACTGCACGACCATCTCACTCCATTGAGAGATTCAACATCTCCCTACAGAAGTTGTCAGCAAACACTCGAAAAGCTGGTCCTTATTTCCGTCAACACTTACAAGAGCTGGTCTGGTTGTCATAGTCTCCCGAGTAGCCTTGGTCATCTGCCACAGCGAGGTTGTAGTTGTAGCTAAGCGAAACACCACGGTCATCACCCTTGTTGTTGCAGTTGCTATTTGTATGTCAGTTGAGAAATAGTGAGAACTAGTCTACGAGGATACTGATATGAACTTGTAGAGCTGGCAAAGTCCGCCGGTGTTTGAGCTCAAAGAAGTAGTCTGATTCTCGTACTTGTCAAGGAAAGCCTGGGTCTTGTTGAAGCTGGAGTAGTTGACTAGGTGGGATTCTACATCAGCAATTGAGGCTTTGAGTGAGTCAGACCACCGGCATATATCTAAACTTACCGCATCGTCCGGGAGGAGCACCCCACGAGAGGCACTCGCCGAGGAACCCGGCCTCGGAGCATTGGAGGAGGAAGATGTTCTCAGGAATCACGGGCGGGCGGTTGGGGTCGGGGTTTCCATCTCCAGGAACTGCTTGCCGCTTCTCGTTGGTCGCTACGAGGTTAATCAGGTTCGACTTCTGGAACGCAGCGAATGCTTCGGGGTGCTTCTCCTGAACGCTCTGGGCAACAGTGATAATGTTAGTGTTCTCTTGGATCTCGGGAAGGGCAGCGACTTGCTGGAATGCCCAAGAAGCCAGCACGACCGACGTGAGAGATGTGAGCTGCATGATGTCTGCTGTATGTAAAGAACGCTGGGTATGTACGTATGTACTCGAGAAATCGCGACTGAAGCAACTCAAGATCAAGGGTGGCGCAAAAGGGATAAAGAGTGAATACGGAGGAGGAGACCGTCTGTTTAAACAAATTCGGGGGCTTTTCATTTCATTTACTATTGTTTTCAAAAAGCCCGTCTGCCAAGTGTCACCCCGCTCAAAAGAAACCACGCCGGTTAAGGTTCACGACTTGTTTACGAGGGTCGCCCATGTGCGAGTCATTATCGGAAGCGAAATAGTGCCCAGTGTCCACTCGATCCAGGGCGAGAGAAACGTTGATGAAATCAGTTCAGACCGTCAATTTGCCCGGCCCCATATCCTGGAGTTGCATCAAGAAACCCAATTGTTTCGTTTTGCCAGAATTGCCTCGCTGTTCCTGTGATGGTTTTCAGGGAGTCGCGATTAACGAAGTCCCTGAATTAATATCGAGAAGCATGGGAATCATGACCTTGGCGCTATATCCGGTTCTATCGGATTGGAAGTCTAATTCGACCTCGGCGTACGGCGGCCGCGCAGGGGCTAATTATAGCCCCTATTTATAATTATCGCGGCCTACTTAACTTACGGTTAGAACCTCCCTTTTATACTTACGTAGAAATTTATATAGTTTAATTAATCTTTTTATTAACTTATAGTTCGAATTAATTACCTTATAATAAGGATACTAATACTAATTAGTAATTAAATTTTATTATTATAAATTAGTAAGGTATTTTACTATATAAAAGAGATGATTTTTTAATACCGTACGGGATAGGGGATTTATATTAATTAACTTTATAAAAGTAGATAAAAAAAGGGGCGATCCTCGAATACCGTACGGAATTAAATAATCGTAGCCCTTTATTACTTACGAGAGGTTAACGTTTATTATATTAAACTACGCTAATTAATAGAACCGCTTAAGTAACTAGTTCTTTAACGTCGACTTAAGTAGCCTTTTTAATAAAATAACTCTCTTATAGCCGGCCCGTAATTAGGAGCTAGCTAGTTAAATTAATAAGAAGAAATACTTATATAACGACTACTTATTTAATTAATTAATATAATAAACGAGCTCGATAGTATAATATAAAATAGTATTACGTAATTAAAAAAAGGGTTCCCTAAGTATAGTAAATATTCTTAATAAGCGTAATAAGAACCTATATAAAAATTATAAAACTAAGAGATTTATAGTATATAAAAGGATTTATTATAACGAGGGTTTTATAAATACGACCTCGAAGCCCGTAATCTAAACAATCTCTTTATAACTCCCTTAATTATTACCTAGGTATTATTTAAAAATATGATATAGAGAATAGTTCGATAAAAGAAGAGGGGATTTAGAGGTCCTAATAATATTAAGGGACGAGTATTACGAGTATTAAAAATTAACTTATTATAAAAAAAAAGCGGCTACTCTAAAAACGTTTTATAACTTTTTATTAAAATAGTAATTAACCTAAAAAAAGGCTAAAAAAAACACGGCTCTAAGGGGAAAGAAAAAAAATCCTTTAGAGAGCTATTAAGGAGCTTTTTTTTATACTAGCTCCCGGCGCGAGATTATTAATTTTCAGAAATTAACTAAATAATAAAAGGGATTATTAATAAGTAATAAGTACTAAATCGGCGTAATTAAGCTACGAAAAAGATTACTTAAAAAGATATAAAATAGGGTACTAAGAAGCTATAAGAAAAAGGATCTTTAAAATATTTATCTTTACTTAATACGAGCGATCTTAATATAGCGAAGATTTATAATAATTAGTAAGTATTTTTAATAAGTCCGCGAAGTTTTTAATCTTATAAAAAAGAGAGCTTAACTTTACTAACTATACTTAATAACTTATATAGCTCTTTTACGAGCTACTTAGCGTCTATTTTTAATTATTCTTATAAAATACTACCCTAGAGGAGGTAAATCGAGGAAAAAAGTAATTTAGAAATTACGTAGAATACGAGGCTTAGGAGGCTAGAAGTATATAGAATAGTAAAAATCGGTAACTAGTAAAAATCCCGAGATTAATTACTTTATCTTCTTATAATAATATAAAAATCTACTACTATTATTAAAAAAGGAACTACTAAAACCTACCCTTTTATTTTAGATAAAAGGAGGATTTTAATAAGTATAATAGCTAGCAGTCTAGAGGGGTAATAGTAATTACTAAAGATAGTAAAAATAAGAGTAGTAGTAAAATAGTAAGAGGAAGCGGCAATTACTTAGACTTTAATAAATTCGTTAAGAAGTAAAAGTATAGGTTTATTATAACTAGCGTACGGATTAGATATATCCCCGCTAAGATTAAATACGTTAGTAATTACTAATTTAAATATAAGCTAAAATATAACTCTTAGCGAGTTAGGATAAAAAAAAAACCCCCGATTTTAAATAGAATCCCGATCCCTTATAAGTAGGTAAATATTAACCCGGATTATTAAGGGACGTAAATATATAAAATTACGGATTAACTTAATAATAAGTAAATTGACGTAGTATTAATCTATTTAACTAAGGTTTATAAAAAAAAGGGGGTTATAGGGGCAACCCCTATTTTATAAAATCGTAAATAATCTTAGTTACTAACTAGATAAATAGTTCATAAGCGTAAGCTTAGGAATTATAAAAGTAGTTAATAAATTCCTCTATAGGCAAGGGGTATTATTAACGTAATTATAATTATAAGAACTGTACGAAATTCTAATAGCAATAATTACGGAGGAGGAATTTGTACTATAGAACTAGGTATAGGTCGATAGAGTATATAATCGCTTTAACGAATTTAAAAAAAGGGTAAACGACCTAGATTTCTTATTAATAATTACTAATAGTAATTTATTATTATAAAAGGATATATAGAGGTAAAATATAGTACTAAAATATAATAATTAATAATTCTACCTATTTCGATCTATAGCTCGTCGCTACTACTAATACGAAATTTAGTACTAATTAGCTAATAAAAAAAGAAGTAAACGACCCGAAGATATTAATAATACGTAGTAATATAAGGATCGTATATTTATTTATATATTCTGCCTTTGCTGGCTGCTCGGGCGGTTCTCGGTATCATTTACACAGTATTAATACACGGTATCAGTGGATACTCACACTGTCTCGCTAGACTATTTTTTTAGATTTTCTAACTTTTCAACTTTCCCTCCTGCAAAGTTCACAACCACGGAAAGGATCGTATATAAATACCGAAAATATAGTAATAAATACAAAGTAATTTATAGACCTTAAAAATATCTTTTTAAAAGAGAAATTATACTCTAGGGGGAAGTACGAGGTCTTATAAAAAACACTAATAATATTTTATAATTATTATAAAAAAGTCGGGATTAGGGAATACTAATACTATTTAGTAATTAATATCGTACTCGTAAATAAGACCTCTAATTATTATTATAAAGTAGTACGTAATTTCGATTAAAACGACTTTTTTAATATTATTAACGTAATCTAAAGCTACTTCGAGACTTATAATAAGAATCTAGAGCTCTTATCTAAGCTATGAGCAATTTTTTTTATATTTATAGCCCGGATAATAGAGGGTAAATCGTAAGTAAAAATTTTTAAAAAGCTTATTAATCGAATTAATAAGCTAGCGAAGACCTAGCTAAATAAGGGGATTATTAAATAAAAAGTTAAATACTTTTATATTATAGTTTAACGCGTACTAAAAGTAAAAATAACCCTATACTAAATACTTAAAAATTATAAAACGCTCTACTCGAGGCTAAGATCTAGTTTTAATATTAAGGTAAGAATACTACGCTAAACCTATTTCTAAGCGTATAACGGCCCTTATTAATAATTTTAAGTTAATTAGATATATAATAAAAAAAGAAAAGAGGCTAAGTATAGTAATTACTAATAAAGAGGCCTAGATTTTTTAAATAAGTAGAGATTTAACTCGCAAATAGGGTAATAAAAGAAGTAATACTTTATTTATAAAAAAAAATTAGTTAAGTAACTACTCTAAAAAAGAGCGTACTAAATCGTACGAATAATATAAAAAGTCGAGGGTAATAAAAAGTAAAACTAGCCCTCGTTAGTTTAACTAATTCTTTATTATATATAAGGGTAAATCTGGGGGTACGGAACTTAGTAAAAGTAACTAAATTAGTAGCCTAGAGTGTCCGTACCCTATAGGAAATTCGGAAGATAAAGAAGATCTTGCTTTTTATATTAATAAATTAGATTATAATAAAATTAATAAAATTAATTACTCTTTTTTTACTTCGTTAGCCTCTAGAGGATATACGAGGCTAAATAAATAAAAAGTAATAAAAGTTTCTAATAAATAGGCTTTTATTTATAAATAGTAAAGGAAGGTTCTTTAAATAATAGATATAGAGGTAGTTAAAAAGACGAATTTAATAGGGCCGAATTCTATTCTCTTGATGCCTAAAGAGAAGATAGGGTTTCTTTTAATACTAGAAAAGAAAGATAGTACTAAGTAATTCTAGAGGTAGCTAGAAGGGTCCTCTTTATACTACCTAAATTACTTAGATACTAAGCTTATATAGGCATTTTATATAAGTAAAAAGTATAGCCTAAATAATTTTTATAAAATTATCCTAGGTATTGTAGTAGTTAATAAGAAGAAAAGAGTAATTCTAAGTACTATAAAAAATCGTACTAATAATACTTAATACGTTAATAGCGGGTATTATAAGAATAAGCTTTAACCTAGGTAAGGAAATCGTTGCCCTAGGTACGGTAGAAGTAGAGACGCATTTCGGAACGATAACTTTTTATATTTTACTTATTAATACCCTATTTCTTTTATATTTAAAAGATATAGACTGACTAAGTATTATATTTAATAATACGAGGAATAGAATCTCTAGTAATAAGTACTTTAAAATAGTTAAAAGATAATAGGAGTACGTATTTATAAAGCTTATTAATAATACGAAGTTAATTAATTACTTAACGGAAAATGAGCTTAGATAACTATATTAAAGATTTAGGTACCCGTCGGTCGCGAGGCTATATAACTTTTTAAAGTAATTAAGTAATAATAATATTAAAATAAGGGCGCTGGAGTAGTTAATAAAAGTATATTACTAATACTAAATAAATACGCAGAGCCTATATAAATTTAAATTTAAATTATATAATAAGCTTAACTTTAATTAAGAAATCGTCGTTAATATTTTCTATTTAAATAGTCGACCGGTCCTATATATAATTAACAAAGCTATATTATTTTAAATAAGGTAATTCCTTTAGGATTTATAAGTAAAGATAGTATAGGTAGCCCTATGAAAAAGCTAGATTAATATATACTAAGGACCGCTAAATAGTATTAAGATTAACGCTAGTACTAGTTTTAAATTAGTAAAATTTAGGGAAAATATAGCGGCCTACGGTATATAACTAAAAATTATGCCCGTTAAAGCGTATTATAGTACTAAAAAGGTAAAAAAGGTATACTAGTAGCTAAAAAGGGCGTTTAGAATTATTAAAAAAGAAAATCCCGATTTTACTAACGACGAATGTTTTTAAATAGTACTTAAATACTATAATAATACTATAAGGCCTAACGGGCTTATACTAACGCTTTTAATATTTAGAACATATTTAAAAATAACTTTAGCCTCGTTATTATTATTAAATATAAGCTAACGAGCCTAAGTAGTTAAAGGAATAATATAGGTATTGCGCGAAGTAAGTATAAAAAAGTAAATTAATAAGGTAATTATTACGTATAATAAACCTAATATAAGCGTTAATTTAGATATATTACTAAATTTAAATATATAAGTATAATAAAAAATTACTTAATAATAAGCAAGGCTATATAAATTAATTTCTATTAACGAGCGCTTTTACGTAGTTATAAGAGATCGTAACTAGCTACTCGAAGTATTAATTATAGTAGTTAGACTATATTATATAGATCCTATCGAGGTAATTTCTAACTTATAAGAGAAAGAAGAGCTAAGGGAAACTATATAACTTATAATAGAGGTATAGGAAATTACCCTCGACGAAATTGTCGTAGTAGTACTAATAAACGATAAAGAAGAGGAAATTACTAAAAGGGTACTAATACTACTAATAAGATATTATAAAAAACTATAATAGTAAGCCCTAACGAGGTAATTTATTATTAATAATAAGGTAATTAATACCTTTTATATAATAAAAAAGAAAGCTAATTTCGAGCTAATAGTTAAATTACGTAAAGAAGGCGTAATTATAATTATTAAAAAGCTATATAAGGAATTAGATCTTATTAAAATAAATACTCTTTATAATTAAGTAGTCTATCGATTTATCTTCTATAACTTAAAAAAGTATATAAATATTTATATATTTAAATTATAAATAGTTCGTAAAATTAAAGGAAAAGGAATACTATAACTATATAAAAAATCTAAGTATATAATTTAGGGGTACGGCGACGTTAAAAAAGCGACGTTACTTATATAATTACTTATAGTATAGCGCTATAGCTAACGGCTAATAATAGTACTAATAATATCGCTATAAAAAAAAGGGATATAAGATTTAAAACCGTGATATTACTTAGGCCTATACTTAATTAGCTATAGGGTTTATAAAAAAAATCCTAGCCTATTTACTAAAGGAAATAGCTAATAAGTACTTAGAAAGTATAATTATCGAAGTACTTAAGTTATTATATAGGCTCGTAAAATCGGGTACTTATTAGTAAGCTATATACTACGATTTTTATATTAATTAATTATTAATAGTTATATTTACGTATAATTCGTACCTATTAGTCTCTAAGTATAAAAGCGACTAATTTAGTATTACTAAAATATAAACTAATAATATACTAAGCCTATTTAA
Organism: Colletotrichum cuscutae; assembly: GCA_030869315.1. Taxonomy (NCBI): domain Eukaryota; kingdom Fungi; phylum Ascomycota; class Sordariomycetes; order Glomerellales; family Glomerellaceae; genus Colletotrichum; species Colletotrichum cuscutae. The sequence continues at coordinate 53,494 of MPDP01000291.1, forward strand.
TATTAACTTTATAAAGAAAGAGGATAAGGAGCTCTAAAAAGCGGGCTTCGTAATAAAGCTAAAAAAGATCTTTATAATAAATACCCTATTAGTATTTAACGATAGGATTCTTATAATTAAAAGGGAAACCGTTATTTTTTAATAAAAGGGGTAGGGTAAGAGAATTAGCCTCGTTAATTTAAATATAATTAATATTAAAAAGTAATATAAGGCTAAGTTCGTACGAGGGATATATATTATAAGTATATACTAGCCTAAAGTAACTTTTAACTACGCTAAAGTAGTATAAGTTATAAAACTAAGTAAATAAGATATTAAGGTATTTAATAAGCGGCTAAAATAATAATAATTAAACCTTAATTAAAGCCTCGTTTATTACCTAATTAACCTTACGATTAATAAGCTCTACGTCTTTATTAATAAGTTATTTATAAATAATAACGACCTTATTTTATAATTAGAGTATATTATTATCCTAGTTAACGAGAGTATAAGTAAGAGTAAATTTATAATTTATAATAATATAATCTACTACTTATTAACTAAAAGTAAATAGGTAATAAAAAGTATATTTATATTAAAAGTTTATAATATAGTTAACGGCGTTAACCTTACCTATGCGATTTTAATAATACTAAAGAGGATTACTAATTAACTTAACTTTTTACTAATCCTAACGGTTATTTATACTAATTCTTACTTATTATATAAATATTTTATTAAATTAGGGATTATAAAAGAAAAGAGGCTTATAATCGATATTATAGCCCTTAGGTAATTATATAAAAGGCGCGAAATACTTAAAATTTATTAGATTAATAATAATAATAACCTCGCTAATGTTTTTATAAAAATAGTACTAAATAGGGGGTTAGAGTAATTCGTAAGTAGTAAAAAAGTTAATATATAAATAGAGGGATAGGTTATATAAAAAGAGTAAAAAAAAGGGGGAAAAGGAGACGACTTAGTAAATAGGCCTAAGAACGAATTATATTTCTAATTATAATAATTAAATTAATAAAAAAAAAGAGAAAGTTAGTATCGGATTAGAAGTTTAATTTAACCTTAGTATACGGCGGCTACGCAGGGGCTAATTATAGCCCCTATTTATAATTATTATAGCCTACTTAACCTATAGTTAGAACCTCCCTTTTATACTTATATAAAAATTTATATAGTTTAATTAATCTCTTTGTTAACCCACGGTTCGAACTAATTACCCTATAATAGGGATACTAACAGGTTTATCCGAAGAGTTATGCCCTGCAGGCTTATAGAACTCAATTTTCCTAGCTATAACGTCTGCGATATTTGCCTCCCTGAAGCGGTAGTGAGTTAATATAATAGACTCTTTGAGACCGCAACGCCAAGACGTCGATTGGTTCCGTATACGTGGATATCCAAGGGAACTTTGCCGGCGAAAAGGCTCGAAGAAGCTCCCGAGATGAGTTCAAATGCTTGAAGTCTCCTGTTCTCCAGTGCGTTAGAGAATATCTCCCTCGCTTCAGTAATAGAGAAATAACTAAAAAGCAGTGTTCATATGCAACGGCCAAATGTTGAAAGACGTGGCAGGATTGGGCTTGTTGCAATCGTCCGTCTAAGCCGCCAGGTGCTTACAACCCGAAGCCAACCAATCCAAGGGGCCGGTGGCTTAGCAGATGTCAGGAGAATAAGTTCATCACTTCTTCTGTCGTTAGACACTATGCATATTGAAGAGGACAGTCCTTGTATGCTTGTAGCCATGCAGTTACTTTGCCCAGCTGTCTCCACCACCGCCTAAAGGGGGACATCATATGCTTTCGGCCGTCGTGTCTCTCGTTAATGATTTAGATCTTGAGGAGCTTTTTAGCAGTAGCGAAATTACTCACATTAATTTTCTTTTGCCGACTCAAGATTGACCGTACACTAATATTGGCTGTAGAAGAACGATGATAATGCAAGTTCTGGAGTCGGATACACCTGACCACTCAGACTTGGGACACAGCTAATTGACATCTGTATACGTGTCATGGATATGCGAAAATTCATTTAGATCCGTAGCGGACTTTTCCTCTATGTTCTCGATTAGAATTATAGTCAAGATGGCGTACAGAAGTGTCAAATTTGCGCGGTAATTACATCATACACGAACATACCAATGGTTTTTTTTTTCTTTTTACACTTAAAGTGCTTCTGTCGTTTGTAATTTACAGCTGCCTGACTCTTTCATGAAGTTCATCAACGTAAACGCTGACAATGCACGCTTCAACTCGACAAACGACGCCTACGCGAGAAGCCTTTATATTCACTCGGTTTGAACCACTGGCCATAGGTAGGCAACCCAAGACAGCCCAGTTCATCCAGCCAGTCAGCGTCTTCGGCACTCCCAAACGTATAGTATCTGGACGGCGTTATTCCAGACTTCGATGTGGAGGCGAATTCTTTGAGGAAGTCTACACTTCGAGTCTTTATCGCCTTAAGCTAAGTCTATTTTGCCATAAGACACAGGCAACTTTTGTATCATTCAAAACATGAACAGCACCTTCGGGGAGTATCACTGGCTGGACTGCTGTTCTGAAGGGCTATGTACGTTTTGTCTCGAAAACTCAGATCGCGGTCTGGATCAAGCACCTTTGCCGGAATTGGACAAGTTGCAGAGATTTCATATCATGATGCGCCGGGCAGGCAAATATAGGTTGACTGGAATCTACGGCCAATTACACCGAATTGACATACACACTACCCAATGGTTCCAGCATGGAAATCCGACAGAAGAAAACATGGTAGTGATTGGCTGTGAAGGGTTCCATTCTCTGTTGTAGAAGCCAACACCTGCATGTTTCAGCGTTGGACGGGTTTCTTCTTGTTTCCCGAGAGACCAAACGGAGCCCGTTTCGGGTAAACGTTGAGCGGCTTTGTAGTGCCGGCATCAGAAGAAAAGAGGAAACGAATTTATTTGAGAAATTGAGAATTACAGATAAACGTTCTTTCAGCTCAACGGCCTCCGATGCCGCCTCTCATGTGGGGTTTTCCCAGCCTTTACTATAGAAGCACCCTCTTTTTGCTTTCTTATCCTGCATGATACGGCAGGGAATGCCGGGAAGATTAGAAGCGGGCGTCAAGTTGAATGATACGAGACGATCATCGCATCAGGTCAGAAATTCGGGTCGAGAATTTTTAGGAGTGGATTTAATGACCCGCGAGTAAGGGACATATGTTGGAATTACCATACGCACATTTTAAGTTTCTAAAAGAGCCTTATTTTATCTACCCAGCCTCATGCGCAGCGCGTGGCTGGAAATTAAGATTAAGGACACATTAGTGCTTGCACAAGCACTAGACAAACTACGTAAGGGGATATAGACATAACCGGCTACCAGCCTATGCCCCGGCACCGAGGATCTACAGTCCTCCGCACGGAAGTTCCTCCGCGTGCTCCGGAACCCACACCGGGATCCTTCTTAATTCTCCGTGACGCGATTCCAAGTCGGGTCTGGTCGCAGATGTAGCTCGACCCCCACCGAGAGTTCCCCCCTTGCAGCCCTTCTGTGGCAGAGCACCGTTGTCCCTAAACTTGAAATAAGCAACAAAGCCCGGTCACCTCGTAGTCCCGAATGCCCCGTACGTGCTCTCGAGCTGCCCCCTCAAGCCTCCAACGACAGAAGGACCCGAGATCACTCCAACTCAAAGCTTCCAAGCCTTTTGCTTCTCCCGTGCTCTCCCAACTGTTAAGCTCCCAGATCGGCGCTGAGATCGTCCGAGTATGCGGTCCATGCGCCGAGACAGCAGCGACAGAAACCTTGCGGGACTGTGCGGCTGCAAGTCCCTTGAAACCAAACACCGCCCATCAGCTGTCACGCCAGCAGGTGTGAGCACAGCGCCCCAAGCTCTTGAGCTCATCTTTTGGTGTCTCGATAGGCGTTTCGCGGGCATAGCCAAGGTACGTCCGTCCAGTATGCCTGATCTACGACACCATGTATTGGGCCGCTTGCCGACTTCCCTTTTCTTTGAGCTCCCCCGTCGTTAGTTCGTTTAGTTCTTGGAATATTCTCGAGAGTTTTATCCAACTAGAACACACCGTATTGTCAGCAGGAAGCTTGTCTCTATAGCGACGAGTGTATCCTCATCCACCATGGCCACCGCCAACGATTCCTTTTCCAACCAGTCCTCCTGGGGACCCCTCGAGACATTGCAGGCATTCCCAAGCCCATTGGAGAAGCCAGTACCATACTTCATCACAGCTTTCTTGCTCTTCGTCTTCTACTTCTCTATACAGCAAGCAGAGCAGGCGCCTCACACAGATCTGCCGATTGTCAACCCTAAGCACAAGTGGGATTTTACCGGGCTAAAAGTCAAGTATGACTTCATCACAAAGGTCCGGAATATCGTGTTGGAGAGGGCGAAAACAAACCCCGATGAGGCCTACCAGGTCTTGACGGATATGGGAGATATGACGATCCTTCCCGCGGTACCCTTTGCCAACGAGATTCGCAACCACGAGGACCTCAGCTTCGACCGCGTTCTTGATAAGGTAGGCATTCTCGTTCGACAAGTTGTGTAGCCCATATTGATTATGGTGTAGAACTTCCATGCCCAGATGCCCGGCTTTGAGCCTTTGAAGGAGAATAACGCGCAAAAGTCCGTCCTCAAATACGTTATTCGCACAAGATTGACCCAGTTCCTTTGTGAGTCAAGGCATTGCTTCACCGATACCCATCACCCAAGCTAACATACCCGCAGCAAAGCTGACATCTCCCGTTTCCGACGAGACAACGCTGTCATTGACCGACGCTTTGGGAGAGGATAAGGGTAAGAACCCCAGTCTAGCGGCACTGGGATGGCCTGCTAACAGAACACAGAATGGTCCACCGTGGTAATCAAGGAGAACATGCTCAAGGTCGTAGCCCGAGTGTCCACCCGCGTCTTCGGTGGCGAGCAACTCTGTCGCAACCAGGATTGGATCAAGATTACCTCCGAATACGCCCGAACCAGCTTCCTCGCCTCAGAGTTTCTCCGAATGTTCCCCAAGTCTCTACGTAACCTTGCCCACCAGGTCCTTCCCATCTGTCGTCAACTTCAAGCGCAAGTCAAGGAGGCCAGAGAGATCATCAACCCCATTGTGGAGGAGCGCCGCAAGGAAAAGAAGGCAGCTTTGGATCGCGGCGAGGAGGAGCCTGAGTGGAATGACTGTCTTGACTGGTGTGAGGAAGCATCCGACGACGCCAAATCGGACCCTGCGATGATGCAGCTTGGACTCTCTTTCGCCGCTCTCCACACCACCTCTGATCTGATCACCCAGGTGATGCTCGACCTCGCCAAGTACCCCGACTACTTTGAGCCGCTTCGCAAGGAAATTACCGATGTTATTCGCACCGATGGCTGGGCTCGCATGGGTCTCTACAAGATGCGCCTCCTGGACTCCTTCTGCAAGGAGACTCAGCGTCTTCACCCCATTGGCATCGGTAAGTTTCCGCTTGACCTCCCTGATAACTATCACTAATATGAATCTTGTCTAGTTGCCATGCACCGTGAAGCCACCAAGCCCGTGACCCTCTCCAACGGACTGGAACTCCCTGAGGGCAGCCGCATCGCTGTCAGCTGTCAAAGAATGACCGATAGCTCCGTCTACTTGGACCCCAGCCGCTTTGACGGATACCGTTACCTGCGCATGCGCGAGTCCCTTGGCGCCGGAAACGATGGAGCCGCGCACTTTGTTAGCACCTCGCCCGAGCACCTTGGTTTCGGTCACGGTCAGCACGCCTGTCCTGGACGTTTCTTCGCCGCCAACGAGGTCAAGATTATTCTCTGCCACCTCCTTCTCAAGTACGACTGGAGACTGGCGGCTGAGCAGCAGCCCAACACGATCAACTTTGGATTCACTATGGAGGTTGACCCCAAGGCCAAGCTCGAGATCCGGCGGAGGACTGGCGACTTGGGCCTCAAGGCATGAGGGGGTTCCGTGCGCGGCGGTTGGGGACACACGCATTCTCGGGCATACTTGCATGTGTGATTTATTTCTGGTAAGGCATGCATTTGCTGGGTTTCACTGGGCTCATGTAATCAAGGTCGGACGATGGTCATAGCAATGAGCCAAACAAATTGGATTAGCTAGGCGTTGAATGCATTCTTTGAATCAGGATATCACCATTTGAACCCGTTCCCTCGTGAAAGACCTGATAAATTGTCGACTCCGTCAAGGGTGTTGATAACAATTTCTTGCATAGTTGTTCGAAAATGAGTTTCAACACCGAGTAGCCTACAAGGAGGCACAACCTAATCAAATCGCAACATGGTATCGACCGATTCTTGTTGGAAACATCATCCCACCTCCGGTCTGCTTCTCGGATTCACGCAAGGATTCATCCTGTCTACGGCCCGCAACCAAGTCTTTTGCCACGTTGCGCCGACCGGCTCCCTGTTCCGTCAGTTGGACCTCTCAAATACCCCGAAATTCGACACAGTTTACTGGTTTTTGGGCCCCCGTCTGAAGCCATGAAAGGGAGGTCGTCAGTGCATCAACCTTACGCATGATTTGGATGATCGTGTCGCCTCGTTAGACGATCAGCGTCCAGCCGTTGACGCAAAACGTTGGCAACGGCAGTCTTTTCTCGTCAACCGCCATCTTTCTGTGGTTCTAGATCATCTGAGCCCCGCGCCTCTTCCATAGTCCTGAGTTTCGAGTAGTATGGCCGAGGCAATCTTGACATAGCGCCTCGGGGGCCGATCTACAACGACGCTCGACTTATTCTTTCCATTCATTTCGAGAGAAACTTTCAATCTTGAGGACTAGCTGCAGACTTTCCCGGTCCGTAGCATAACTTGCCTTGCTTGTCTGGAGTATCACACCCAGTGCATGTCGTCCTTGAACCGTCTGATGCAGAGCTGCTTGGAAATGGCCCTCCCTCTCTGCTAAAGGGGCCGTTTTCGCAAGCCTTCACCAGCTTAACTTGGAAAAACGTGGGGAGGGCTGAGAAATGACTTCTAAATGTGGAAATTCAGGAGAACCACGTCTGAGAGTAACGATCTCGTTCAACGGGATGTCAAGAAGCCAAACAAGGGAATGCGTTACACTTTTGATCGTACTATGACTGCTAGACGCAATCTAATAACCTAAATCAGAAGACCCCTGAGAGATTCCATCTGTTTCAACTCCTCCAGCAGGTCCGTAAAGTCTTTGACCCCGTGCTTTTCGCTCATCTCTTTGAAATACGGCAGTTGCTGCTTGAGCCACGCCTCCTCGTGGCCAGCGCCGGGAATAGCCATCCCGCCCTCCCTGATCGCCAACATCGGCGTAAACACGACCATCAAAAGCCGTTTTGCCTCATCAAACTCGGCCTCTTTACCCGGCTCTTTGACAGCGCCGTTCCAGGCGTCTTCGATCTTGGCTGCCAGTGCGTCAAAGTCATCTTTCGTGCGAGAAGCCGACGTTCGAACTAGCGCAACGATGCGGTTCGAGTTGCTGGTGTGCGACTTTCCGGCCATGAAGTACGTTCCATCATCGGACTTTGGCTCTTGTTTGATGAAGTTAACATGGACGAAAAAGGCGGGTGTGCTAAAGGTGCTACAATGGAGATTGGTGATGGACAGCGCAATGGATTCCCGCTGCTTCTGGGCAAGAGGATAGGTATGGTAAATTTGGTAGAAAGGCATGATGTAGACGCGCTGATCAAAGACTGAAGTGTATCAACGGTGTAGTGTTCAGTACTGAAGATCAAATAAGGGTATCAGACTTCCGATAATAACACTCTTCAGCGATGCATCGAATGAAGGGATTGACAGGTCTTTATTTCTCGTCAGCACCTCAATATCATTGATGACCCTAGGCTTGAGCTAGATCAGTAATCTGATTACATCTTATGAGGGGTCTTGAACGTCGAAGCGCGTATATCGACGTCACAACCATCTACTTTGCTGGGTAAAACAACCTAGGTCGCTCTACAGCTACATGCAGATCCCGCCGGCCGATCCCGAGGCAGGCCGGTCCGTCGGGGACTAGCACGAGACATAATCCTAAGGGTATAGGCGGCGACCCGCAGCCACTGGGCGAAGAATACCTTCCTTCTCGAGATCACTAACCAGATTCGCAAGATGATGATCGCATCCCCTTGCCACTCTCAAAGCCATAGTCACTGGGAGATATTCCGTGTGCAGCGACTTGGTGCTGTTGTAAGGAACCTCTCCGATTGGAACCACGACTTCCGGTGCACCGGCCATGACCGGGACTGAAGAGTCGTCAAAGCCCAGCGGCGGTGTAGTTCGGGCCTGGATGTATACATCGCGATAGGATGGCTGGCCCACAGACCAAGGATAGATGTCGGATTGGAAGTCCAATTCGACCTCGGCATACGGCCGAGGCTACGCAGGGGCCAACGAGGGGCCCTATTTATAATTACCGCAGACTACCTAACCTATAGTTAGAACCTCCTTTTTATACCTTATATAGTATATTAAAATAGTTTAATTAACTTACTTTATTCACTTATAGTTCGAACTAATTAATTAATATCCTTATAATAAGGATATTAATACTAATTAGTAATTAATTTTTATTATTATAAATTAGTAAGGTATTTAGTATAAAAGAGATAACCTCTTTAAACGGAACGTAATAAGAGAATCGTATTACCTAACCTTACGGAAAGTAGGTAATAAGACGTAGAATTTTTATAATAGAACGAAGTAAAGGAATTATAGTCCTTAACTACTTATAAAAGGTCGATATTTATTATATTAAACTATACTAATTAATAAAACTACTTAAGTAACTAGTTTTTTAATATTAACTTAAGTAGCCCTTTTCTTAAAATAACTCTCCCGCGGCCGGCCTACGATTAAGAGCTAATTAGTTAAATTAGTAAAAGGAAATACTTATATAATAACTACCTACCTAATTAATTAGTACAACGAACGAGCTCGATAGTATAGTATAAAAAAGTACTACGTAATTAAAAAAAGGGTTCCCTAAGCATAGTAAACATTATTAGTAAGCATAGTAAGAACTTATATAAGAATTATAAAGCTAAGAGATTTATAATATATAAAAAGGTCTATTATAATAAGGGTCTTATAAATACGACCTCGAAGCTTACGATTTAGACAATTTTTTTATAACCCTCTTAACTATCCTTTAGATATTACTTAGGAATATAGTATAAAGGGCAGTATAATAAAGAAGGAGGAGATTTAGAAATTATAATAGCTATAATTTATAAATCGCGAGTATTACGAATATTAAAAATTAGCTTAGTAAAAAGGTTATTATTTTTAGAAAGATCCTCTCGTAGCTTCTTACTAAAGTTATAATTATTATAATAAAAAAAAATATTTTAAAGGGCCGTTAAAAAGCTCCTTTTTTATATTATTAGCTTTTAATACGAAAATTACTAATTTTAAAAAAATAAGAAGTAAACTACTAATTAGTAGTAATTTATTTAACGAACGTATACGCCTCTCGGGCTTTAATTTAAAAAGAAACGCTACGGAATTAAGACGTTATTAGGCTATTTATAAATCTACTTTTAGTATTAATTAATTAAGTAATTAAAAAAAAGATTACTAAAATAGTGTTTAATTAGGAGGACTAAAAGTAAATAGTAACGAGGCTTAACGCGAGGAAATAAGAAAAAATAAAAAGGTCCTAAACTCTAATAAATCCGGCGATTAATAATAATATATTATTACCGAGGCTAGTAAGTAACTCTAAAACGACCTTATTAAGATTAAATACGCTAGTTATTATAAACCGAAGTACGAGTTAAAGAATAATAAGAAGTAAGTTAATATATAGTTAGAAAGGAGGAATTTTTATATTATATAAGTAGATAAAGATCTAATTAAAATACTAAGGAAAGTGGGTATATAAAGATTTTAATAACCTTAACGGCAAGTAAATCGACGTAGTATTAGTCTATTTTATAAAAATTTACGCTTAGAAAGGGCTCGAAAAGTAACCCCTATTTTATAAAATTACTATCCCCCTGACGGAGCAATCCGCCGGGGCCGTACCGTATATTACGTATTAAAAAAAACTAAGTATATTACGCTCTATACCTAACTACTAATTAAAATAGTTAACTAACTCGACTGTTATCTCTTTTTTATTAATAGCTCCCGACCTTTTGCTACCCGTTTAGAGAGCGAGCTATACCCATTTTAATATATATAAGACCTCTTAATACTAGCTTACGTAAGTAGCTAGATCTTATATTATATACTCCTTCTTATTAAAAATTAAGGGACCCTTTATATATTTTTTTATATTTATAATATAGCTTATATTAGAGGGATTTTTAGTTTTATAAAGTATAATTTTTAAGCTAGTATTAATATACCGGATTTTAACGTCTATATTAGCCTAACTATTTATAACGTTCGTACTATTATCTAGCTAGATTCCGTACTACTAAAAGGTACTATACTACTCCTTAGGCATACTTACGTTAACTACGATAGCTAGGGCGTCGAGGGGGCCTAAAAATCTATCGAGCCCTAGAGGGAGGGACCTGTCGAGGGGTATTTTTAATAAAGGAGGTTCTTAACGAGGTAGTAGTTTATGTATTAATAAGTACGTTTAATAAGTTTATTTAATAAGCTTATTTAGTAAATTTATTTAGTTTAAATAGAGAGTAGCTTTAGGTAATATTAAAAGTAATAAGGATAGAAAAAATCTTTACGAGCTCTAAGTAGCTAGATATTAGCCTTTTTAGCCATTTTTTTAAAAAACCTCTACGTCGCTATTAAAGTTCAGAACCTCTATAGTTAAAAAAGGCCGCCTCTAACTATTATAGCCGACTATTATAGCTAATTATTATAGCTAACTTTTATTATTAACCTTTTTAGCTAGCGCCGCTGCGTAATAAAGAGGGCAGCTTACTTATCCCGAATTAAATAGCAGTTTTTATATTAAAATTACTATATTACGTTAAGCGCGTACTTAGGATATATTACGCATATTATATAATTAAAAAGTATACTATATTATATAATTTCCCTTAAAAGTGTAATCCCGTTAAGGTCGATCTTTTATACTTATAAAGCCGGAAAAAAACCACTACATAAAATTACTAACGACCTAGGTAATTAAAAGGATACGTAATTTATAAGTACTAACCTAAACGTAATAAAAAGGGTTATTAGATTCTTTTACTATTAAAGTGTTTTACTAGCTTAAGTAGTAGGACGAAGAGCTTACGAAACGCTCGCTATTATAGTTATTACTAACGAATTTATACTATAAAATTAGAATTAAGTTAACTAAATAATAATAAAATATAACAACTTTAGTAAAAGGGTAAACTAACCGGAATTTTTATTAAAAATTACTAATAGTAATATATTAGTGCCCGCTATAGTAAGGGCTACGGAGATTATATAAGAGGAGTAGCTATTAGCAATCTTATTAATCTTAATAACTAGCTTAGTAACGCTATTAATACGTAGCTTATTACTTATTAATTAGAAAGGGATATAATTAATTATATAAAGTTAATATAACTACTTTAATACGCAAGGGATACGTAAAGAGATTAACCTAATAGTCGCTATTATAAAATAATTTACTGACCTTATAAAGATCTTTTTTAAAAAGAAATTATACTTAAGAAGGAAATATAAAGTTCTATAAAAAACTATTATAGTATTTTATAAGTATTATAAAAAAGTTAGAATCTAAGAATAATAATATTACTTAGTAATTAATATTATACTAATTAATAAGGCTACGGATTATTATTACGAAGTAGTATATATTATTAACCGAACCGACTTTTTAAGCGTAGTTAATATAATTCGAAATTATTTTAAGACCTAAAATAGGAGTCTAGAGCTCTTATCCGAGCTAAGGGTATTATTATTTAAGTCTATAGTTAGAATAATAAAAAGAAAGTTAAGGCTAAAGATTCTTAAGGAACTTATCGATCGAGTTAATAAATTAGTAAAGACGTAGCTAAATAAGGGGATAAATAAATAAAAAGTTAAATACTTATATACTACTATTTAAAGAGTTTTAAAAGTGAGGGTAACTTTATACTAACTACTTAAGTATTATAAAACCTTTTACTCGAGGCTAAAGTCTAGCTTTAATATTAAAATAAAAATACCCCGATAAACGTATTTATAATTATATAACGGCCCTTATTAATAATACTAAGTTAACTATATATATAAAAATAAAGGGAGAGACGCTAAGTATAGTAATTACTAAGCTAAAAAAATAGACTCCTTAACTAGCCGCTAGTTAGATTTAGGATAAGGGTAATAAAAAGAGAAGTATTTTATATATAAAAAGGACGGCTATTAGTTAAGTAATTATTTTAAAAAAGAGCGTACTAAATTATACGAGTAGTATAGGAAGTTAAGAGTAGTAAATAGTAAAACTAGCCCTTATTAATTTAACTAATTTCTTATTATATATAAGGGCAGATCTAAAGGTATAATTAGCGGCCTAGAGGATCTATATATAATAAGAAATTTAGAAAATAAAAAAGATCTTACCTCGTATATTAACGAAATCAATTTTAATAAAATTAATAAGATTAATTATTCCTTTTTTACCCCGTTAGTTTCTAGAGGATATATAAAGCTAAACTAATAAAAAGTAATAAAAGCTCCTAATAAGTAGGCTTTTATTTACGGATAATAAAAAAAGATCCTTTAAATAATAGATATAGATAAATAAACGAATTTAATAACGCCGAACCCTATTTTATTAATATTTAAAAAAGAATTAGTACTTTTTTTAATACTTAAAGAGAAATAGGGTACTAAGTAATTTTAAAAGTACTTAGAGGGGTCCTTTTTATACTCCCTAAATTACTTAAACGCTAAGCTTATATAAGTATTTTATACTAATAAACGATATAGCCTAAATATTTTCTAAGGGATTATTCCGGATATAGGGGTATTATAATAGTTAACTAGAGGTAAAGAGTAATTCTACGTACTCTAAAAAATATCCCTAGTTATATTAAATATATTGATAGTAAGTATTATAAAAATTAGCTTTAGCCTAGGTAAGAAAATATACGCCCTAAGTATAATAGAAATTAATATATACTTAGGGACGATAGTTTTTTATATCCTACTTATTAATATACTATTTTTATTATACTTAAAAGATATAAACTAGTTAGGTATCGTATTTAATAATACGAGGGATAGATTATTAAATAGTAAATAGTTTATACTTCTTAAAAAGTAATAGGGGTATATATTTATAAAGCTCGAATTAAATATTAAATTTATTAACTATTTTATAAAAAAAGAGCTTAAATAATTATATAAGCGCTTTAGCTACTTATCGGTTATAAAGCTATATAACCTTTTTAAATAATTAGAGAATAATATAAAAATAAGAGCTCTAAAATATTTAATAAAAATATATTATTACTACTAAATAAACGCCCAAAGCCTACGTAAATTTAAGTTTAAATTATATAACGAGCTTAACTTTAACTAAGAGATCGTTATTAATATTTTTTACTTAAATAATTACTTAGTACTATATATTATTAACGAGGTTATATTATTCTAAAGAGGCTAATTCCTTAGGGACCTACTTATTAAGATTATTTAGTTAATATTAAAAAGAGTATAGATCGATATATACTAGGGGCTACTAAATAAAATTAGGACTAATATAAGTACGAGCTTTAAGTTAGCGGAGTTTAGAAATAATATTACTACGTATAGTATATAGCTAAAAATCGTACTTATTAAAGTATATTATAGTATTAATAAGGTAAAAAGAGCTTATTAGTAATTAAAAAGAGCGTTTAAAATTATTTATAATAAGTACCCTAATACTATAAATAAAGAGTGTTTTTAAATAGTATTTAAGTACTATAATAATACTATAGGCCTAAAAGGATTAGTTCTAATATTTTTATATTCGGAGTATACTTAAGGACGATAATAGCCTCGCTATTATTATTAAATATAGCTTAGCGAGCTTAGGTAATTAATAAAGTAATAAAGGTACTCCGGGAGACGAATATAAAGCGTTAGATTAATAAGGTTATGATTACTTATAATAAGCTAAATATAAGCCCTAACCTCGATATACTATTAAATTTAGATTTTAAAATATATAAAGAAATTATTAAGTAATAATTAAGCTTATATAAATTAATCTTAGTTAATAAACGTTTATATATTATTATTAGGGATCGAGACTAACTATTTAAAGTATTAATTATAGTAGTACGACCGTATTATACTGATCTTAGTAAAGAGATATTAATTTAATAAGAAGAAGAGGAGCTAAGAGAATCCCCTTAGTAGCGTGAGGAGGAGTAAGAGATTATTTTTAATATAATTATTATAGTAAAATAAATAGATAATAATAGCGAGGAAGAGGTAATACTTATATTACTAAAATATACAAAAAGACTTAGATAAAGGGTACTGGAATAGGGTAGGGCGATCAGTCTTAGTAGTTCTTTTCTAAAACTAATTAAGTATAGGGATCTATAGGAGAGCTAATTAGAAGAAAATATAAGGAGAAGGGCCCCGATTAGGGAGAGGAGCTCAGTAATATAGATTTTTACTTTAGAATATATATACTTTTTTAAGATCGAACTAGAGCTTTTTTAATAATTTATTTTTAAATACGATAATATAAAATAATTAAAAACTCTACTCTTCTAATCTAGCTAATACTACCCTCTTTCTTTAGTTATAACTCCGTTAATTAAGGCCGTATTAACCTAATTAAAGGAGGTATCTTATATTACTTTTATAAATATTAGTAGTTTTTTTAAAATACCGTACCGCGAGAGTCCCTCATACCCTATACCTTTTTAGTACTATTTTAATAATTTATTATTAATAATATTATAATTAGTATATTTTATATAGTAAAAGAGAAGGCCGATTTTATATTTATAACTTAACTATAAAAAGATAGTATAATTATAATAGCTAGGAGACTTTTTAAAAGATTAGACTTAATAAAAATAAAAATATTACGCGATCGAGAGGTTTATTAATTTATTTTTTACGATCTAGTTAAATATACGAATTTATATATTTTTAAATTGTATATAGTTTAAGAGATAAAAGGGAAGGGTACCCCATAGCTATATAAGAAATCGAGGTACGTTATATAAGGGTACGATAATATTAAAAAGGCGATACTACTTACTTAGTTATTTATAGTTTAATACTATAACTAGCGCTTTATAATAGTACTAATAGTATCGTTATAATAAAGAGGATATTAGATTTAGAGTTATAATATTACGTAAGCGTATATTTAATTAATAACTAGGCTTATAAAGAAGATCCTTACTTATTTTTTAAAAGAGATAATTAATAAGTACTTAGAAAGTACGATTATCGAAGTACTTAAGCCGTTATATAGCCTCGCTAAATTGAGTACTTATTAATAAATAACGTACTATAACTTTTAGGTTAACTAATTATTAATAATTATATTAATATACGATCCCTACTTCCTAATTTCTATATACGTAAACGACCTCTTTAGTATTATTAGAATATAAATAAATAATACTCTAGGTTTATTAAATATTAAGTTTATAAAAAAAGAAAATAAGGAGCTTTATAGAGCTAAATTTATAACTAAATTAAAAGAGATTTTAATATTAAAATCCTTATTAACGTTTAATAGAGGGATTTTAATAATTAAAGGGGATAATATAGTATTTTAGTAAAAAGGGTAAAGCGAGAAGATTACCCTTATTAACTAAAAATCCTTTAATTATAAAAAGTAATATAGGGCTAAGCTCGCCTGAGGGGTATATATTATAAGTATTTATTAACTTAAAACTACTTTTAACTATACTAAAGCTGCGTAGGTTATAGAGCTTATAGAGAGCGATTTTAATATTCTTAATTAATAATTATAATAATAATAAGAATATTATAACCGAGGTCTCGTTTATTAGCTTATTAAGCTTATTTTAGCAAGGCTCTACGTATTTATTAACGGATTATTTATAAATAATAACGACTTAACTTTATAATTAGGATATATTATTATTTTTATTAATAACAAGCTTACTAAGGACGAATTTATAATTTAGGGTAATATTATTTATTATTTATTAATAAAGAGTAAGTGAGTAATATATAACGTACTCGTATTCAAAGTTTATAATATAGTTAACGGCGTTAACTTTACTTACGTAATTTTAATTATATTTAAGAGGATTATAGATCGACTTAACTTTTTTATAATCTTTATAATCGTTTATACTAATTTATACTTATTATATAAGTACTTTATTAAACTAAGTATTATAAAAAAAAAGAGGCTTATAATAAATATTATAACCCTTAAGTAGTTATATAAACGACGAGAGATCCTCGAGATTTATTAGATTAATAATAATAATAACCTTATTAACGCTTTTATAAAAGTAGTACTTAATAAAAAATTAGAGTAATTTATTAATAAAAAAAAGGTAATAGTATAAATAGAGGGATAGGTTATATAAAAAGAGTAGAGAAAAAGAGTAAAAAAAGATAACTTAATAAACGGGCCTAAGGTCGAATTAAATTTCTAATTATAATAGTAATAGTAGTAGTAGTATTAATAGAAATAATAATTAGATTGATAAAAAAAAGAAAATTAATATTAAATTAGAAGTTTAATTTGACCTTAGTATACGGCCGAGGTTACGTAAGGGCTAACGAGGGGCCCTATTTATAATTATTATAAACTACTTAACTTATATTTAGAACCTCTTTTTTATACCTTATATAGTATATTAAAATAGTTTAATTAACCTACTTCGTTAACCTACGGTTCGAACTAATTAATTAATATCCCTGTGATAGGGATACTAATAATAGATATAGAGTCCCTCGGAGCATGACTCGGGATCATGTCGCCCATAACCCTCAGTTTCATACTAAGATCTGAAGAGGGAAATGTTGTGAAGACCTTGTGCGTAGACTTCTTCTGTCGAATGGACCTGGCCCCATTGCCATCTGGCGAGGGGTCCTGGGTTGATATATGGCTGACGCCCATCAAACTTGGCTGCGTAATCCTCGAAAAATGGCTTGCCGAGTTCTTGCTACTGATCATGAGAGACATAGACGCCGTAGGTGAGGTACAGCATCTCGTTGACATCTGCAGGTGCTTCTCCGTGAGTTTCGCTCCAGAGCTGCGTGTAGTTTGCTGGAGTTGACTTGGCTTGTAGGAAGCTTTCTAGCTTTCCCACGAAGCTTGTGATGACCTTGGTGGCGTCCTCGCTGACGTTTCCTCCGGACCAAGCGCCTCCTCTAGCCGTTGATCGGTATAGTGTCGTCGGGTAGGAAGTGTAGTTGGAAGCAAAGTCAGGGTACCAAGCCTGGGTGACCTTGGCCCAGAGGCTGCCACTGCGGGCGAACATTCCGGCGGTATCTGAGACGGGACTCAAGGGGATGACATCCACGAGGGAGATGGCGCCCGTAGAAGGCCGGTTTCCGAAGAGGCCTTGAGATCCCGCCGGACCGCGCATGGAACCACCAGTATCGCTGCCGACAGCCAGATCAAGCCAGCCGTACGCACCTACTCCAGCTCCCGGGCCGGTGGACGAGCCGCTGGGGTCCTGATACCCGTCACCTCTGGGGTTGAAGGGGGCATGGAGATCAACCCAGTCAGCAGTGGGACGATCACCGTTGGCAAACTGGGCAGTGCCCATCTTGCCAACGAGGACAGCACCAAGGTCGATGAGACGTTGCACTGCGGGTGCAGTCTTGTTTTGTCGTCCGTACAGGTAGAAGTAGGCACGATTTCCACCACTCGTGCCTACCCCCTTGACGTGGAAAATGTCCTTGACTCCGAAGCGGAGGCCGGCGAGGGGTTGCTCCTTGGTCTCAGTGTAATACAACCGTGAAGGAACCGCGATGCTCTTTGCCATTACATTCTCAGTAACAGCAGGAAGAGTAGTGAAAGCGTCCTCTTCATCGCTAATTACGCCTTGTACGAAAGCGAGGTGATCATCGTCGTACAGCCGGTAGGCTTTGTACACGTTTCCAGTGTGGACCGAGACGAAGTAGGGTCCTCGAGGGAGACTCAAGACAGTTACACCAGTTGCGACGCTACTTTTAAGGCCATGGATCTCCTTGGATGATAGAACCAAAGAGGTGCCTTGACGTGATAGTTGGGAGTCAAGAGATATAGTACTGTTGGACCCAGCGGGAGCATTGGTTGTGCTTGGGCGGAGATAGATCGCATGTAGAAAGGCAGATTGAAAGACGTCATCCGAGCTATCGTAAGCGGTATTAAGATTCAGAAGCTCATCCCCTGAAGGGACGCTGCTCGAAGTGTCGATAATAGTAAGTGGGAACAGGTCCTGACCGGGAATTTGTGCAGCTGCAAGCGAGAGACTCGAGGCGTTTGTAGTTTTTATTTGGCCCACAGCAATCCCCTCGGCATAGTATGAGATGCCATTGAGACTCAACACTTGGCCCTGGTTGACGTAGTTGGCGCTGGCTAGGTGGAAAGAAGCCAGGATAAAAGCGAAGGACCGCATTCTATGAGAAGCACAGCTGCGAGGTGGTGACTGTTTTTAGTAGATCCCGGTGCAGTAATGTCACGTAATCCGCATCTCACGAAGTGCCTGTCACGTGCTGAATCACGTGTCTATCTTAGATATCGTATATATAGACCTTTTCCTTTTATCTATTTCTACTTAGATAGTTAAGCTACTTTTATTATACTCCGTATACTTATTACTATATATTATAATTCGTAATAATTATAAGCTTAGCTCTTAGTTAAGATTTTATATTATAATAATATACTTATTAATATAATTCTTATAATCTCTTTAAAATAACTAATATACTCGTACTTATTTTAGCCTAAGCTAAGTTAACTAGTTATAATAATTAAATTAAATAGTTTAATACTTTTTATATTATAAATAAGGGTATAGGGGTTTAGAAATACGTCGACCTAGACGCTCTAAACTCCGACGCACTCCTCGACCCTTTTATAGCGCTTATTTTATTTTTTAAATTCGGATAATTAGTTTTAACCCGTAATAAAAAAAAGCTACGAGCTTACTAAGTATTATATAAAGCGTTTAAGTATAACTAAAGAAATTAAGAAATCCTTTATTAAGAGCTTTTAAACCTAATTCTTAATATAACCCCTTTAACCTCTTTAAATATAAATAACCTATAGGACTAAGCTAGGTTTTTTTTTATAAAACTAGCTTTATTACTTATTTTATATAACTAAATCTATTTTTATACTATATTTATAAAGAGGATTTATATACTTAAGAGTATTTAGAAATAGTAAGAGCTCGATATTAAATACGAATAACTTAAGGCTTAGGAACGTAATATAATTAATACGTATATTAAACTCCTTACTTAGTAATTAATAAAATTAGTTAATACTACTTTTTATAAATACGTATTTTAAAAAGCTACCGAGGGTAGCTCTAAGTTTAGTATATAACGACTTATTAAATAACTAAAATAAGAACTTTAGCCCTCCGAAGTAGTAGTTAAGAATATAGTTCGAGAAGACTATTACTAAACCCTTAATAAGGCAAAAACTAGAGTTAACTTATAACGCTAGTATAAAGAGTAATAATTTATTTATTTTTAAATTAAATCGTATAATATTTTAAAAATTAATAAAAAGATCGTCGTACTTAACTTCTTAGTTACGGTTAAGTCTAGGCTTAACCCTACGTAGGGTTAATATATATACGAGATTCTTAGTAAATTAATGGCTTTTAAAACGAATATTAGAACCCTTAAGGAGATTATATATATATTTAGCTTTATTATTTAGGACGCATATACTAAGCGGCCTTTAAGATAAAGAGGGGCTTATTTTACTTTTATAAAACGTTCTAATATAACTAACGACGTAAATAATAAGGATAATATTATATACTTTTATAATTACGTATATTTATAGAAGCCGACGGCTTATTAAAAGTTAAAATAAGTACTTATAAACCGAAACGCTAATAAGTCGCTAATATAAATACTAAAGGGCTAAGTAGAAAAGGTCCTTGCTACTATTAAATTAAATAAGTAGAAATTATTTTATAATAAGCTTAAGAAAGTTAGATAGCTAAAGAACGATAGAACCTTTAAAAAACCTAGTTTTTTAAAAAGATCTTCTAACTAACTTAAAGCGAGCTTATTAGTAAATACTAATAAGGGCTACGTAGTTACTATACTTATAAAGGGTTAAAACTTAAAAATAAACGTAATTTTTAGTACCCCTATAAGTAGCGCTTATTCTCTATTTTAAAATATAATAATAAATAGCTATAGAGTAATATATTTAGTTAATAATAAGAGCCTTTTTAAACCCGAGAATTACGTACTTTTTAGTAATAATAACCCAACATCGCCGTCAATGATCCGTGGTTGTGAACTTTACAGGAGGAAAAGTTGAAAAGGTAGAAAATCTAAAAAAAAATAGTCTATCGAGACAGTGGGAGTATCCATTGATACTGTGTATTAATACTGTGTAAATGATACCGAGAACCGCCCGAGCAGCCAGCAAAGGCAGAATAAAAAAACAAATAACTACGTTAAATTAGGGATTACTATACTACTTATTACTATATATAGTACTCGTATTATAAAGGGCGTTCTAAACGGCCCTAAGGAGAAGGGAACTTATAACCTAAAGCTTTAGAACGTTGCTTATATCGAGGGATTTTATATTAATATAGTTTTAAAAACTTTACTAAATAGAAGCGTACTTTAGTACTACGGTCTAGATTTTACTTTATAATAAGGAATACTTTAAAAAAGTACTATTAAGAAGTAGCTTATTTAAAAGAATAACCTAGCTTTTTTTAAATATAAGCTTATTTAATCCTACTTTTTTTTTATAATCTTTAAGTATATCTTATAGAGCTTAGTTAGTATAATACTACTAATTAGCTAAGGAAAATTCCGTTACTCATATTAACGTACTTATAAGAGGTTTAATAGTACGCTCTTATAGTACTTTAGAACAGGTTATCTTAGACCTAATACTCTTTATTAACTACTATATAAGACTCGTAATATATATATTAAACCTTTATTATAAATTAAGTATAAAGTATATATATTATCCGAGGCTAAGTTAGTAATTTTAAGAGGACTACTTTTAAAGAGAGCCTTATAGTTATAGTACTATATATACTAGGATCTATTTTATTTCGAGCTATTTTTTAGTAAATAATAGTATATATTTATAGTTTCTAATAAATATACTAAGTAGCTTAGGGAGTTCTTTTTAAGGACTAAAATAGAGGAGGAAGTACTTTTCGTACTATAGAGCCTCGAGGTAGCGATCTACTATTAAAAAGGGACTCTAATTTATTTTTTTAGAAATAATAATAAGACCGCCCTCTTAATTATTAATATTAAATATATATATAAAATATAGTATAGCGAGCTAAGAATTAGAATAGAGCTTTTATTTCTATATATAAAAGAACTTATAAATAACGTAAAAAAAAGTAGATTAATTAGTAATTATTAAAGCTTATAAAATACGCCTTATTATAAACCTCCTTACGAATTTATAAAATAAAATAGTATTAGTAATAATTTTTATTTATAATATTACCTTACGGGAAGTTAATAATAGAGATTTACCTATTATAATAGAAATTAATTAGTAAAAGCGGTATTAACGCTAGTAGTAAATAGGTTACTAAGTACGTAATTTTAAACTAATAACCCCGTATCTTAGTAGTTTTTACGTATATAGCTACTATATATACTCTCTTTATAAGGATCGTAAGAGGGGTATATATTAAAAAGAGTTTAAAGTACTTTTTTATAAGTATATAAGATACTTAGTTAGATACATATTAAAAACGTATAACTTATATAGGATCTAGGTACCCGCGCTCAAGTAAGTATTTATTATAAAGAATATTAAGTTTAATAAAGAAGTTTTTTATAATTTTATATACGAGGAGTAAGCTATTATAAGTAAATAAGTAAATTTAATAATCTAAGAGCTATAAAAACTTTTTAACGTTAATAATAAGTTAATTTAAGTACTCGGGGAAGTAGATTTGGATTTTAAAAATACTAGTACTTAAAATAACTCTATAGTTAAGGATAGTATTACTATTAGATTTTTAACTATTTAAAACGCTAAGTAATTAATAAGCGTACTATAAAGTGCGGTTAATAAGGTTAAAAAGACTATTATAATCTTATTATTATTATTAATCTTTAAAATAACCCCTTTATATAAGCTTAGGAATAAGAGTAAAGAAGGGGGTATAATAACCGGGTTACTAACGGCTCTATATAATTTACGTTCTTCTTTACGAGCGCTTATATATATTACAGAGGTTCTTAAGCCTTTAATTTTTAATAGCTCTTAATAAAACGCTAGAGCGCGTAATAAACGAGGTACTAATCGTAATAAAATAATTCTTAATACTAAAATTAACGTTAATAAAGAAGCCTTATAATAAACCTCTAATACTATATAAGAATAGAGCTTATAAGAACTACTTTATTAAGTACTAAGTAAAGCTTTATTAAGTCCTAGACGTTTAAACCGGACTTATAAACCTCTACGACGCTTCGATAGTAGTATTTTCGTAACGCTCTTATATTTAAATATAAAAAACGGCGATTATTATAACTACTACTAGAACTACTTTTTTTTTACTTTTATACTTAATTAGTAAAAAGCTATAGAAAAAAGTAGTATAGGATATATAATACTTTATTAAGTAATAAAAAGAGTAGTTTATAAGACCTATTTAGAGCGCTCCGGAGGAGTTTAAAAACCCCGACTTATTAAAATTAATTTCTAAAGCTTACTAAAGAAGTTTAGTAATATTAAATATCTCTTATAATAATTATAAAAACTACTTTAGGATATTATAAATATAAAAATAAAAAAGCTATAAGATATTAGTATATAAAAAGAAGTTAACTATAATTTTAAATAAAAGAGCCTACTTTTATTAAAATAAGTATATACTTATAAACATAACGCTAATAATAAGGTTAGCGAGGTAAAAGTACGTATATATATAAGGGGGGATATATAACTACTTAACTTTTTATAAAATACGTACGCTTTAACGCTCGCTACGAAGGCCTTTAGGCTTATAATACTAATAGCTACCTAATTTAACCTTAAGGCTAACTAATATAATACTATTAACGTATTTTTTAATATACTTATTAAGAATAAGAAACTAGTAATTATTAAACTCTTAAAGGGATATAAGGTTATTAATAAAATAAGTAAACTTTAATACGCTCTATACGGCCTCTAAGACTTATTAATTTTATAGTTTTAAACCTTTACCTCTATACTTTATAATATAAATATAATATATAACTACGAGAAGATTTATATTTACTAAACCGTAAATAAGAAAATAATACTAGTATTTTATATTAATAACTTTATTATATTTTATTATCGAAACGACCGAAAGGTAGTTTAAAAAATCGTTAATAGTATAAAAAAATATATTAACTTTAAAAAGAACGGACTAATTAATTACTTTTTTAAAGTACGGATTTTACGAGACCGTCTTATTTATAAGATTTATTTTATTTATAACGTATATATTAAGTAAATTACTAAGCGTTTTAACTTTATAAATTTACTATATCTAGCTACTCCTCTTTTTTAAGAGGAGTTTAGACTAAACGAAGGGTAAGTAATAAAAAAGGAAATAAAGAGCTATTAAAAAAAGGTTAGAAATATACTTTATATAACTATTATAATTAGACTAAACGTCGCTTTTACTTATTTATAATTATTACGTTTCTTAACTAACCCGAGCGTAACTTATATTAAAATAATTAACTAATATATTTAGTATTTTTATATAATAAGATATCTTATACTTTATTATAATAGCGTACTAAGTACGTAATTATTATTTTTAACTAGAAATACTAGCTTCATAAATAACGAGGTAATACGACGATTATCTTAGGGTTATATAATATTCTTTTTTAATAGCCCTATTTAATAAAAATTAGTACGCTAAGGAATAGTTACGACGTTAACTATTAAAGCTAAGCTTCTCTATTTTAAGGAAATTACAAAGGAGACTATAGCTTTAAAGCGCTTTTTTAAAGATATTACCCTCGACTTAGGAGAAGTATAGTTAGTTAACTATAATAATTAATAACTAATTCGGTTCGTTATAAGAGAAGGGAAAAGAATAGTTACTCGACTTTATTATATTAATATTTAAATTATATAACTAAAATAAGAGTATACTAAAAGTAGTTTTAAAGTTATTTATATAGTAATAGAAAATATATTAATAAATAGGCTTATAAAAAACTTTTTACGAGCTAAGTTCGAATATTTCCGTATACTTCTTAACTTTTATAATATATAAAAAGTTATTATAAATAGTTAAAGTAGTTAAAAATAATTAATTTAAACTATATTTAAAAAAACTTAATACTTAAAAATAAATAATGAATAGAACCCGGAGTGCGGCCTAGAGGCCTAAAAATAAATAAAATAGAACTTTTCCTAGCCTAAAGGCCTAAACTCTTAAAATAACCTTATTCTATAAGGTATACGTATATAAAAATAAGACTAGGGCTTATACTTATTATTTAAAATCTCAGTTTAAAAAGAACGAGATTATTAAAATTATAATATTAATAATAAAAAGACTAGTTATATTTATTAAAAACTGCGCTTTATATATTTTAAAGTTCTTAAAGTTATAAATAGGGGGGGCGGGAGCTAGAGTAATTATTAAGTTAATAACTTAAGGTATAAGAGCGGGTAGCGTAATAAGAGATTAGTTATAAATAATTATAATAAGTATAATTAATAATATAAGTATACTTAGAGGAGGGGTCTAGGGGTACAGAGGGAGGAAGTCCTTAGTATAAAAACTAATATAATTCTTATATATTTTAGTATTATTATTTATTTAGTAAATAATACTACGGAGCTTAGTAATATTTTATTAAAACTATAGTTAGGAGTACGCTTTTTAAAAATAAAAAAGGATAATATACTTATAAAAAAAAAAGCGCTATTTATAATAGCCTTAATAAGGGCCTAGGCTATTAATTATAAGACGATTAGTATATCGATATATTACGTAGCTAAACGGTTATTAAAGTAACGCGTATATTAACTATTACTTTTTATAAAATAACGATTACTATCTTTATAATTAGTATACTAGAGGGTTATTTAAAAGTAGGGTATGTACTAAATCTCCCGTTCTTTAAGAGCTTTTTTTTTAAGCTTTTTAAAGACTAAATATATGTTAAATAGGCTTAGAATAGTAAAAAAAAACTATACTTATTATAGGGGGTACTTTAACTTTTTAGCGTTTTTTTTTTTATTTTTTACTACTTTTTTAAAAAGAACTAGTCTTATGTTTTTTAAAGTTTAAAATAATATTAAATACGAACTCTTAAGATAATAATATATAATATACCCTTTTTAAAGAGCTCGATTTTTAAACTAAACTTACTTTTATTCTTAGGCTCTAAGGGGGGGATAAGTAAAAGCTTATTAAAGCTTTTACTATTACTATTTACTTTATTATTACTTTTATTAATATTATTAACGAGAGTTTTAAACTTAATAAAGTCTTTAATATTTTAATTAGTAACCTCGATATTCTCTTAGTTAGGGAGGGAGAGCTTAGTAACTAGGCCTTAATAAGCGGGTTAGAGGGCGTAAGAGAAGGGTAACGACCTCGAGGGGCTCGTTATTATTATTACCTATTTAAACTCTTAATAAACTATATATTTTATATATAAGACGTATTATAGAAATTATATAAAACTTATTATTATTTTTAGATATATTAAACATTTATATTTAAAATAAAATTAGTAAATAATTTAATAATATAAGTACGCGCGCGTAATAAATAGGGGTACTTATAGTAATTATAAGAGGTTAAAAAGAGGAAGAAAAATAATAACTAAGTAACGCTATAAGAATTTAGATATATATAAGGCAGCTAAGTAGCCTCGCCCTTAGTAATTTATATATTAAAAATAATAAGATATATACTATTCCGAGTTAAGATTTTATTTATTTTAGATAAAAGAATATATTTATAATAAACGTAGTTCGAAAGATACGTATCCCTTACGCTTATTTTTTTTTATTTATATTTAACTAAATCGGGCCTTTATAAAGGTATTTAGAGATCTTATTTTAAGTATAATAGCTCCTTAGTAATAGTAATTAGGGGGTATATTATATAATCCGTATTTTATAAAGTGCTTATTACGTGCTAAATTACGTATCTATCTTAGATATTATATATATAGACCTTTTCTTTTTATCTATTTCTACTTAGATAGTTAAGCCACTTTTACCACACTCCGTATGCCCATTGCTGCGTGCCATAACTCGTGACAAGTAACGCCGGCACTTGCCCTTCTACTGGGCAACATCGCGACCTGAGTAATTGTCTTATATGTGAGTAGCATCACACAAACTCTTCTAAATGATTCAACCACATCATTTCTGTGTGTCACCAACCTTCTGACTATCAAGTACATCAAGGTGATAACCCGACGTCGATAAGACGCCGGCCATTCCTTATCAAAACTTGAGAATCCGGCTTTGAAGAATAGCGTCTATTAGTGCCGAGAGCGGCCCCAACCTCTCCACGTGGTCGGGTCCGAATCCCTGGCTGTGAACGGAGGTAATGGTCTTTATTTCCACGCAGAGTGACATTCTGGCTGTCGGCCAAGGACGACATGGTGCCGATTGTCAGCAAACCACATTGGCGCAGCTCCGCCGCTGTCATCCGTGATGTGCAATTGGCCGCATGAGCATCGGGGTAAACCCCAACATCCAAGGTGCTTTTCGTTGCATATGATGTCTAGGAGGAATTCTTGAGATAAGAGGGAAGCAAGACCGATCGCCGGATCAAGCCATTGGACGGAGGCTCTGATACGTAAAGCTAGTAACTACAAGCCTGGCAGATTAGACATGCTACCGAGATGATCGATCATTGGGGCTGGCCCATAAGTGCGTGTTAGTCTTTTAGTAACAACAAGTTTGAGGATAGTCCGATAGCGGGCGGTCCCATCAATCATCAGCGATTACCAATTTGCTTTGCACTGAGATGAATTTACACAGTCCTCTTTCAAACTTCCCGTCACCCCATTTTCCACGTCCCAGACTCACTTGCAAGGTTGCGCGACCGCATGCTCCAGTATCCGCCGTCTCCCCCCTAAGTCCGAGTAGCAAGATCAGAGGCAGACCTTGTGATTTTGTAGATCTGATGGTCACAATTTTCATCATGGATGTGCTCTTCCACAGGATGACATTCCGCAATGTTGTGTTTGTGTTTCAAGCAGGGGAGCTGTCGACCACCGTGGTTGTTCTGCGGGCAGTACTTTGAGTCGTTCTTCAATCGCCAGAGAACAGACTCGTGGAGAACAGCGTCTTTGGGAATGTCTCGCGTGCTGCCTTTGTTGAGCGGGAAACGAACATTTTCCCAGCCACTGTCCTCAAGCTCCCACCGAGTGATGAAAGGCAGCCATTCTGTTGGATGAAGTCAGTATTGTTGTATAGAGGCCATAGATGAAACTTGATCTTACCCATGAGCTTCCACAGGAGCACGCGGAAGAAGCTTGTACCTCGGCCATACGCCAGTGAATCGTGGATGGCACCCATCGTTGCCTTATCCTTCTTCTTTGCAAATCGCTTCTCAAAGACTTCGAGGTTCTCGCGCCATTTCAGTGCCGCAACTTCGTCTCTTTGGCCGACAAGCTTCACCTCGCGGATCATCCAAGCAAGCGGAACATCACTCAATTGGAGCCGGTCGCAACCCAAAGCCTTGCTGGCTGCCTTCTCCTTCCGTGTCGTCCAAAAGTTCTTGACGCGCTCCCAGAAGGTCATCTCGATGCCATTGTCGAGCTTGCTTTCAGCAGACGCAGGCCACCCACCACCAACGTCACCGTGGCAGCCCGGGAACCAGACCTCCTTGATGTATTCATGGTTGTGGTCTGACTCCTTCATGTCTTGGGCCAGGAGAGCTGCCTTGAACTTGACGCGTCGCTCGTCGACTGCTACAGCATGGCGCACATGGTGAGCAGTGCCAACAACAGGCACGGGTACCGGTGCAGTTCGCTCCAAGACAGCGACGGAGTTGACGCAGTCCCAGATGCCGAGGAAGAAGACCTTAATATTGGACTCCTCCATCTTCTCACAGTGCATCGCCTTCTCCTTGCGGCAGAATGTGTCGCTGAAGGCGGCAATCTCGTCCCTAGCGACTGCGTACTTCGCCCCGTGGGTTGCCGGGTCCTCATCATCGCGATGACCCTCATGCAACGGCTCTTCGTCTTCTAGCTCAGGTGGCGGTGTCGGTACATCTCCATTGGCGGGAGCTTTTTTGTTCTTCTTGTGCTTCTTCTCCTTCTTGGACTTCTTGGGGTGGGACACAATGAAGTCTTCGACCTCCCCAGCCAAGTAGCGCTGGTAGAGACGGTACGCGAAGGGAACCATCTCCTCGTTTCCCTTGCAAAGTAGCCCAACTGTATGAATCATGCGAGCAAGGAACTTGGCAGTGAAGGCGCCACGGCTAAATCCAAACATGTAGATCTTGTCACCCTTTAACGCACATTTGTTAGTCGTCAAGTTCCCCGCCATGCCAGGTAGGTAAGGACTTAGACGTACAGAATCATAATAACGCATCAGGAACCGGTAGCCAGCCATAACGTGGGCATCGAAAGTCGTTCCGATTCCTTGGTCGATAGTCTGCGAGATGGAAGATTTGAATTCGCCAATTACACTCTTGTTAACAGACTCATCATTGATGTCGTATGTGCCGATGCCAGCTAGGCGAGTACATCTGTCAGCGGTGAAACAGTTGAGAGCGTGCTGGTACCAACTTACTCTGGTAGTAATGGTACTGATCAGGATCATTGCGATCGAGTTTACTCAGAATCT
The DNA here is from genome assembly GCA_030869315.1 of Colletotrichum cuscutae. NCBI lineage: Eukaryota > Fungi > Ascomycota > Sordariomycetes > Glomerellales > Glomerellaceae > Colletotrichum > Colletotrichum cuscutae. Next base: position 82,361 of record MPDP01000291.1, read on the forward strand.
TGACCACATTTGTGTCGGAGTTGGAACCGGTGAAGGTGTTGCCGGTGCCGTCAAAGCACAGAACTAGCTTTCTGGGAGTTCTCTTCTTTTCTGACTCGTGATTGGCATTGCCATTGAGGTTAGAAAAGTCGGCCATCACGACTCTGCGAAAGGAAGGAGGCAACTGAGTATGATTGATGTGGTGAATACTCAATAGAATTGGACTTGTATGCGGGAATAGGGGTGATTGCAAGCCAGAAAAGCTAAACTGGGCTTCATCCGTACCACTGGCAAGTGCCAAAGGCCTCGATATATGTCTTTACATATCGACACCTGAGGACATGTTCGACCATCTGCACGTTCAGCAACTCCCTGGTAATCATCGCAGCGCAGCCGTCAGGTTGCCAATCAAGCCTAAAGCGCGGCATTTCTCGCTAGGTACAGTACTAGAGAATATTGTCTCAAGGCGGCCGAGGGGCGGCCATCATGTTCATCTAGCTTTCATAGGGAGGGGAGAGTACGTCACCACGTCTCACGACATGGGACACGGCATCTGTTCGTTCAGTTCAAAAAGACTTGTTCGTGGCTTCGATGCGGCACCGAGACACTCGAACTAATACCGGTAGTAGCACGAAGCCACCGAAAGTCAACCTTTTGCAGATCGGTTATCTATACTCGTGCTTTCAATACAGACTGATTTCCTATTCATCCCCATACCATTTGCCGTACAGACCATTTCACCGTGGGAATAGAAACCAGGAATTGCCTTAATTAAGGCTAACAGTCCGCTAGGGACAATGCTCCCTAGTTAAAGAGTAGAGCGGTTGTAACGATTCTTTCTGATTCGCAAATTAGTCCAGCATCGACCAGCAAGGGAAGTCAACCAGTCACCAGTGGCATGTAGTGATTCACCCATGAGCCGGTGGTGTCACGCAACGGGCGGACGGATGACTAGCATCCGGGGCGGAATGTCTGTCCACTTTCGACCTGTCGTGCCCCCTGAGACCTCAGCGAGCCGCCCAATACGGAGATATTTCTCATGATGGCCGAGACTGACATGCGATGAGATGCCACCGGTGAACGCTATGTTGCGGTGAGGGCCAGATTTGTTCGTATCAGGCCAGGACAGCCCAGACATGAAGCCAAGCCACCTTTGCCCTAATTTGCTCCTGCGGTAAGGCCAAGAATGATCTGCCGTGTTAGCGAACATTGACCAATAGCGTTGTAGTAAATGAATCTGAATTCATCTGCGGTGAAAGCTCAAAAAGCTCTGCTTTGCGGGGAAAGCATATCAGATAGTATGTCTCAGACCAATCGTAGAGACATGCCCTCAACTCACATGAAATGTCTTGCCTCGTACTGTCCTGTACGACATGCCAGCAACAGGCGATCGGCATGTCATGTACCCTGTCGGCGATCTCCGCCTTCCAATGAATGAGGTTAGAATACTCATCATGTCCGAAATCCTGCAGGCGGTGCGGCCCGTCCGAAGGACGTTTGGAGCCGTTTGCACCAGCGTGCTACTTCGGGCATCAAACATCACACCCGGCCGATGTCTTTGCTTTTCTTGTGCGGCTGCGGAATGCTCCCTTTCCCCTCACCTTCGGAGTTCCCCCCCGCCTGCTGACCGACATAACACAGCGCTAGATATGTCTCACGAGTGACAGCCCATGGCAAGAAGCGACGCTCCTACTCAGTTCTCAACCTCCACCATCTCAACCTCCTCCAAGCACAACGAGTCTGCCAAACTCACGGTTTGCGACGTGAACCTCAATCATGACTGGCTCCCTGATAACATCCTCCCCTCACTTCAGGGCGCCACAATCTGCATGTCTCCGGCTGGCATAGGAAACAGGCACGACAGGCAATGCTGGCATTTTGGCTCCAGACATGTCGACGATGTGTCTCAGTCATTCTACCGCATTGGGAGGGTTTTTTCAGTACGGTTTCACATTCCACCTTTCATTCGAGGTCGAACGGAAATGCCTCGGTGCGCCGGCATACCCTTCGTGCTCATGCAGATCCGCAGTGAACATCCACTTGACTGGACGCCACTCAAGTCTCCATCATGAAGTGAGGGGATCTTGGAAATCTCGAGGTGAGGGGGGTATTTTGTATCTCTTGGCCAAGCGGTCAGCAGATATGGGTGCCATTTGATTGAGTGTTGAGATTGATATATGAGTACCATAGCAGAGCCTCTTGGTGTGGGCCATGGAGTCACGAACCTCACTTCTCATCTGCTTCCCCTCATCTATCACCCTTATACTCTGAGGCAGCGGGTGAATCATAGCTACCAACTTTACTCAGAAATTCCAGGCTGGAGAGTCTTATGGAGATGCGCGCCAAGACTCAGCTAACTTCTTCAATGACCCGGCGAAGATTGCAGCCGATATCCTGAAGGACTATGTCTCCGTACGCGGTCAAACCTCCCCGGCGGAGCTTGTCGGCCTCATCAAAGAGCTCCTCTCGAAGGGCGAGCCTCTTGATGACAAGAAAGGGTAGGAACGACTACCAATGAGCTTGATATGGCCCAATTCTAATGTCAAGCAGAACAACCGAGATCCTCATTGGCATTCTTACATCTCTGCCTGCCACGTCCAAGGCCAGGACAATGCTCACCAACAAGCTCATTGACACATTATGGGGAAATCTTCAGCATCCCCCACTGAGCTATGTCGGTGGTGACATCAAGTACGACGCTCTCAATGAAGAAGGCGTAGTCCTCGACAGCAACGGACAGCCACAGACAAAGGAGCCTCAAGCAACAGACTCGATCGAGTTCACTGCTCCTGGCACCAATATCCGTCTTCGCGAACAAGTACCGCAGGCGCCTGACGGCTTGCACCACTACCGCTCCCCCGATGGCAGTTTCAACAACATCCTCGAGCCAAATTTGGGCAAGGCTGGAACGCCTTACGCCAAGTCGGTCAGGACGTCCAAGAGACTTCACGGCGTCAAGCCTGACCCGGGTCTCCTGTTTGACCTGTTGATGGCTCGTGACGAGGGGTCTTTCAAGGAGAACCCGGCCGGTATCTCTTCGATGCTGTTCTACCACGCCTCTATCATCATTCACGACATCTTCAGAACCAATCGGACCGACATGAACAAGAGCGACACATCATCTTACCTCGATTTGGCACCCTTGTACGGCTCATCTCTCAAGGACCAGCTCGAGATCAGAACGATGAAGGAAGGAAAACTCAAGCCTGACACATTCCACGAGAAGCGTCTCCTTGGGCAGCCCGCGGGAGTCAACGTCATGCTGGTCATGTACTCTCGTTTCCACAACTACGTTGCCGATATCCTGCTCAAGATCAACGAGAACGGGCGCTTCACACTGCAAACCAAACCCAACGCCACCGACATTGAGAAGGCCAAGGCTGTTGCCAAGCAAGACCATGACCTCTTCAACGTGGCACGTCTCATTGTGGGTGGTCTCTACATCAACATCTCGTTGCACGACTACTTGAGAGCCATCACCAACACGCACCACTCCAAGAGCGACTGGACCCTCGACCCGCGCGTTGAGATTAACAAGCAATTCGACAGCGATGGCGTGCCCCGCGGCGTTGGGAACCAAGTCAGTGTCGAGTTCAACCTGCTGTATCGCTTCCACTCTTGCATCTCCAAGAAGGATGAGAAGTGGATCGACGGGTTCTTTGGCAAGATCTTCAAGGGCAAGCAGCCTGCGGACCTCCAAAACATCAGCATCGAGGAGCTTGGCAAGGCCTTCGTTGATTACGAGCAGTCAATCCCCAAGGACCCAAGTGTTCGCACCTTTGACGACCTGAAGAGACAAGAAGACGGCACCTTCAAGGACGAGGATCTGGCTCGTATCCTCAAGGAGGCCATGAATGACCCGGCTGGATGCTTCGGTGCTCGCATGGTGCCCAAGGCCCTCAAGATCATCGAGGTTCTGGGCATCAACCAGGCGCGCAGGTGGCAGGTCGCGTCGCTGAACGAGTTCCGAGAGTTCTTTGGCTTGAAGAAGTACGACAAGTTCACCGACATCAACTCCAACCCCGATATTGCCAGCCTCCTTGAGAAGCTCTACACTGACCCTGACATGGTCGAGCTTTACCCTGGTAAGCTCATTCTGACAGAAGTTCATTCTTGAGACATATCTAACGCATCACAGGACTCATGATTGAGGACATCAAGCCGGTACGCAACACTGGCAGCGGTATCTGCCCGACATACTCTGTCGGCCGAGCTGTCCTCTCTGACGCCGTGACTCTTGTCCGCTCAGACCGCTTCAACACCATTGACTACACCGTTAGCAACCTGACAGCATGGGGTTTCAACGAGGTCCAGCAGGACTACAAGACCCTCGGCGGCTCGATGCTGTACAAGCTCATCCAACGAGGACTACCCAACTGGTTCCCCTACAACTCGGTAGCCGTCATGCAGCCCATGTACACCAAGAAGATGAACGAGACCATTGCAAGGGAGATTGGCACCTTCCACCTCTACACCCTGGAAGACCCAACACCTCCACGCAAGGCCATCATCACCCAATCAAGCGGGGCCATCAAGTATGTCTTGAGCAACCCTAAGCAATTCGTCTTGCCGTGGCTCCGGCCTCTCGAGGCCATGTTCACGAATTCCAAGCGGGACATCAGCTGGTTCATGCTCGCGGGTGACGAGCAGAAGAACTACCAACACCGCATCAACATCAAGAAGGCGCTCAGCAAGATTCCGACTCTGCACAACGCGATCCACGAGTTCATCGACCGCGTGGGCGCAGAGCTCGTCAAGAAGGAGACGTTCAAGATGAAGGAGGGCCTACACCAGATGGACATCATCCGCGATGTTGCCATCCCCTTGAATGCTCAGCTTCTTGCTGACCTCTTCTACTTTGATCTGCGCACTGACGAGAACCCTGGTGGTACCCTTGGCCATGCTGAGCTCTACAACCACCTGCTCAATGTCCGTATCTGGGGAGTCAATGACAACGACCCAGCTCAGTCATGGAACCGTCGCCGCCGCGCGATTGAGAGCGTTAACGTTATTATCGAGTCGACGGCTGGCCCCGTCAAGGAGGTCCATGCCGGTCGTGGCCTTGGCTTTGGAATCGCCAACGCCATTTCCAGCGCGGTCGGTCGCAGGGCCAACTTCAAGAAGGATTCGCTGCGGTCGTGCGGCTACAAGTTTGTCGAGGAGCTCTTGGCGCAAGGAAACTCGGTCGATCAAGTCGTCGACAACATGTGGCTGACTGCTTTCGGCGGTATCGGTGTTCCTGTCACAACAGTAAGCTTTGCCCCTCTTTGACCACGGCGAAGATATCATGGACTGACCTTTGCTCCAGTTCTACGAAGTGTTGTCGTTCTTCTTGCGCCAAGAGAATGCCTCCATCTGGGCAGAGGTACAAAACCTAGCACAGAACAAGGACGACGCAGGACTCCACGCCTACGTCCGCGAGGCACAGCGTCTCACCAGCGGGCAGCGTAACGTGCGTGTTGCGACGGCACCGGCCGAGATCGACGGCAAGCCAGTCCAGCCGGGCACTGCAGTCGTGATGCTTCTTGTGAGTCTACTCTCTCCGCCCATTATCTGATCATGTGCCGACAATTATCTTCTTTTCTAGGGCGGCGCTGGACGAAACCCAGGGGAGATTGCCAACCCCGATAAGTTCGACGCGAACCGCAAGGCCGAGGAGGTTTCCGCCTTCAGCTACGGCCAACACGAGTGCTTGGCCAAGGACATTGCCACGACTTTCGTGGTGGGACTCGTCAAGCTCGCGGCTGATCTCAAGCAGCTGCGCCCGGCACCGGGCCAGATGGGCATCGTCAAGACCATCCAGGTCGGCAGCGAAAAGGCGTACCTGAACGACAGTTGGTCGTACCTTGGCTTTGATGCCAGCAGTAAGTGCACTCTTGAAGTCGCATGTCATCGTTTGTTTCTCAAAAAGCAATGCTAACAATCCGGACAGCCTGGAAGGTTCACTTTGATGGCCATGGAAAGGGCACATACAAGGGCGATGCTGCTGCACCAAACAACCAGATTGACTTGGGACAGTACTACTACCTTCTCAAGCAGCGCAAGGAGAACTTGCTCAGTGGCCTCGGTGGACCGGCCAGCATCCGTGCTCAATGAGCGAGGATTGCTCCATTGTCTTCAAACGTTGAGAAGGTCAGGTCAGATTGACAAAGGCATCGCCATGGGTTGACGATTGAGTATTGCTCGCGGCGAAGACATGTAAGGGCATATTCTGAGCAAGAATAAAACAAAGTTTCCCACAGGCTTTACTCGGTGATTGTGTAAATCCACCAATTGATTGGGTCCCCCACACTTCCGGAAGCCGAGCAGAAATGATGCTTTTCCCTAGCTGTTGGCGTCAGCCGGTGCGCATCAGAGTTACGGGTAATCGTAGTTAGCGGACTTACCTTAACTCAAAACGCTGCACCTGGAGCTCGGTCTTTGACGATTGTCAGCAATTGAGTTTAACAATCTCGCAGCTTGTCAATCGAACCGTTTGTGGTAAGAATGAACCAAGGACTAGTTTTCGAGATGCGACTCTGAGGCTGAAAGGGTGCAGGAAATGCTAGCCGTCATCCGAATGAGGCAAGGAAAAGGCGAGAACCCTCAAGACGGGAGTTCAGGGGAAAGTAGCGTAGATTGCCCTTGGCCGCTTGGCCAACGCCCAGTCTCCGTGAATCGTGGGGATTTCCTCCGGGAGACAACCATGCAAGCTCCCCATTCCGAGTACCGAGAACTGTGTACATACATACATACATAGTTTATTACGCCCCGGCTAAGCTATTCAGGGCTCGTATAATTATCTATATATTCTCCATTTTCGTTCATATCCTTGCCTCTTAGAAGCCCGTATAAGCCTTATCCGTCTCCGTATATATTATTTTTAGTTTTATATACTAATACTACGGTTACTCGTGGAGTTAGTAATAGGCTATCTTAAGGTTATTTTTTAAAGTATTTAGCGTCTTATTATTAGCGGCCGAAGCTAGTCCTATTATTAATAGTACGAGGGTATGTAGAAATATTATTAGTTTGTATATAAGTTAGCGTAGGTCGTTATAGCAGGGTTAGTAATTATTTATAGTCGTTTTGTTACTAACTAATTTAAATATTTAGTCTCTCTATACTTATAGCAAACTTAATTATTTCTTTAATAATATCTACGCTCAGCGACTAATTATTAAGATCGGACGCGCTCTTTCTTTTAAAAAAGTACGATAGGTTCCCTTTACGCGTTTCTATTTATTAAAATATTTAAGTTCGTTATGCCGTCTACTATATATAACAAAAGAGAAAATACTCGACCGATTCTACTACTTACCTGTAAGTATATTATACTAAGGTAATTATACTAATCTAGTATAAGTACTAATTTAATCTTACTATACCGGTACGTAGTTATACTAGGATACTAGCTTCTTTTTAAAAGAGCTCGTTATATAGGTTACGTATATACCTTCTTAGTAAAGCGACGTCGATCTTTTTTAAATATGCTCCTACGTTATTAAGTAAAGCTCCGTACTTCTATTATACGCTCTATAAAGCGATCTTAAGTACTATTAAGTAGGCCTTAGTAAGTCGTTTTTATAGTATTTTATTCGGTCTCGTACTATCCTTTATTACTACTTTAGCCGCTTACACTAGGTCTAACTCTATAGCTAATAAGAGCTAAAAAAGTATAACTCTATTACTTTTCTTCTAAAGATCTTATATACTAGTATATAGTTAACAGATCTCTCGTTAGCCCGACTATTACTATAAGTTATAGATAACTAGTATAACTACTTTATTATAAGTAAATACGTAAATAGCCCGGTAGTCGAGCCTTTAGAGTAGAGTTTTAACCGCTTTTACTAGCGCTACTAGCTCTATTATATATAGGTTCTGTTCTATTCTTAGAACGAGTATATACAAGGCCGTTATTATACTACCACCCCCTTTTAAAAATATAAATAGCGTTATAACCGTTCTATAGCTTATAATCCCATTTCTTACTAAACTCCTTATCGCTATTCTTACTACCTACCCGGACTAGATTATTTCGGTAGCCTTAACCGCGTCGTTATTAACTATTATATTAATATAGGCTTCTTATAGAATAATCAGATACCCTTCGATAGTCTCTAGCTTATTAAGAAATAGATCGTAATAGGCCTCTACTATTAGCTAAAAGGGTAATAAGAACTATTTAAAAGCTACTGCCCGTAAATACTAAAGCGGATAGGTTTTAAAAAGGCTTCGTATCCGTACTTAGAATATTATTAATTTTCTATTATATCTCTCTTATGCCGATTATATACTTACCTCCGCTTTAGTAATTACTATAGTTACTAAGTTAAAAGTTCTTACGACTGCTTAGGTACTAATCCTCTATACTCGGTTAATTACCCTTATTTACGCTACTCGATACTTATATCTCTAGACGTTTAATGTATAGTTTATCGTTAGTACTACGGCCGTAATAAAAAGCTATCTAACTATTACTAATAATAGACCTTTAAGCTGCCTAAGTCCTAGTACGGCCTCTAGCCTTTTTATTATTGTATTTACGATATACTTTTTAAAGCGAAGTTTCGTATTTATCGTTACCCCTAGTACCTTAACGTAGTCCTTTAGTTAGATAGTGTCCCCTTTAATAACGAAGCTAGTCGAGTCCGGTAGTAGTCTCTAGTTATATATAAAGTAGATAATAGCTATCTTATTTATCTTAAAAGTCGCCCCGCTTCGTCGTTCCTACTTAAGTACTTTATTAATAATATTCTAAATACCTTCCCGGTTTACTTCGCGCAATCGGCCAGTAACTTATATTATATAATTATTAATAAAGGCTAGCGCGCCCCCGTTTTCGTTAATTTAGTACTATACGAGGTCGGTATTAAAAAAGAAAAAAAGTATAAGTAATAGTAGCGAGCCCTAAGGTAGACCGGCTTATAATAACGGGCGAGCCTCGGACTCATAACTATTAATTAATATACTTATTATATAATAAAAATAAAAAGCGTTGACCTATCTTATAAGCTTCTTAGGAATACCCCGTACCCTAAGTTATTAAAGTAGTCTCTCTTTATATATACTATTATAAGCTCTCTTAATATTAAAACTAACTAAATTAACTACCTTTCTCTTTTTTTACGCTCTATAAATATACTCCTAGAGTAGTACTAGTACTTACTCCGCCGACCTCTACTTACGAGTACTAAAATAGCTCGTAGGGAGGAGGCCGAACGTCTTAATTACGTATAAGATACGTTTTACTAAGACCGACTCTAGTACTTTTCTAAGCGTTAAGAATAATAAGATCGGTTACTAGGCCTTTACTATGCTATAGTTATTTTTATTTAGCTTCTTTAGTAAGATAATTTTAGCGTATTACTATTACTAAGGTAGTAACCCTTTATTTAGCAAAGCTTAGAAAAATAAAAGAACCCTCCCCTTTACTACCGGCTATATATAATTCTATATTACTACTAATAAACTATCTTCTCTAGGAGCTTTTTATAACTTTATTATAAAGAGCTATTTCTTTATTTCTCCTAATATTAGATCGGGGAAAAGTATAAGTAACCTCTATAGCCGCTCGCCCTCCTCTTCGATCCTATTAAAAAAAAGAGAGAAGAATATAAAAATGTAGCTCTATAGCCTATTCTATAGCATCTTCTGTTTAAGAACTATTAACTTTTTTAAAATAGGGAATCTTATTAAAAAAAGCCCCTTTATTAACGTTAAAGTACTTAGCGGCCTTCTAAATATTTATATTATCGGCTAAAAAGTCCTCCTAATAGCTCTTCTTTTATTATTAAATAGCGTTATAATATTACTTAATTACCGAGCGGGCGCGTTTTTCTAGCTCGGATTAGGTATTACCTACCCTTCTCTCTACCCTCGCCCGGTTCCTCTAGTACGTATAGATCTACTAGAGCTATATAAGGTCGGCCGTCTACTATCTCTTTATATATAAAAATAGCTTAGCTTTAGGGGTTAGTACTTTTATTACTTCGTATACTATAAATATTAGTTAATCTATTTATTACTATATTATACCTCCCGTTAATATTTACTATAGGTTTACTTCTACTCTCTTATTAATTTATTTTTATAGAGCGTTCTTAAAGAGGAGCCGTAGTCGGCTTTTTATCTTAAGCGTAGTAATATTAAAAGTCGTCTCGATCGCCCAGTAGTCCGACCCGTAGTCTATTTTATATAAGGCGTATTATACTACCGTTCTTACTAGCTCTTCGGACGCGAGGGATAGGTCGATTATTATTACTACCTCGTTCTTCTCCTACGTTTTCGTACTACGTAAAAAGAGGCTACGGAGTAAGTAATTACTTATTAAATTAATAATCGGGTTAGCCTCGCTTTACCGACCCTCTAACACATCGTCGCCTCCCCATAAGTAGTCGTAGTAATTAAAGTCTCTTACTAGAACTACGTCTACCCTTTTGCTTATTCCTCTTTAGATATTTATAATAGCTTACTTTAATAAGTCGTACGCTTATTATAATATCTACGGGTTCTATACTAGTACGTATATTAACGCTACTAGTAGCCTTCGATCTATAAACTAAATAACGGCTACTATAATATCTAAGGACGCTATTAGTACCTATTCTACCTCTACTTCTCTATTTACTTATAGCAAACTCCTAATTCCCTATCTTCCTTCGTCCCTCTACTCCGTTAGTACTATCCTCGTCTACTTACTATATACTATCGGAATAGTAATAGCCTTACTTTTTATTCTCTACGCTTATAGCTCTTATACTACTATAGTTATAAAGTCGCATAGCGCCTTATTATTTATTAAACTCTTATAAACCTTAGCCTATTTCTTTATATTAAGCTAAAGGATCTAGACCTTTTTATTTATAAGAGCGCGAATATAGCTTTAGATAGTTCTTACTAAACGACTCGTATAGTCTATTATAAGGTACGTATATTACGATCGTCTTACGGTATTTATTATAATAGTAACTTACTTTAGTATAGCGTCTATATACCTAGGAGTTCGCGTACTAGTATGCTTTATATTTAGTAATTTACTAGTAGTTATAATACTATTAGGGACGTAGCCGCCGCTTAAACGCTATTATCGTACCGGACTCTTTTTTAATATAAAAAAAGCCCTCGGTAATTAGTCTATGCGTATTATTAGCCTTAGTTATAAACACGACTATAGACCTATACGCCTTAAGTATATCTTTTTTACTTAGCTAAAATATCTTAGTAACCGTAGTTTCGTTTTCTTAACTAAGTACCTCTACCGCTTTAGCCCTAATATTACCTTTCTTATCTAATACCTCGGTTTTCTTTACGTTATCGATCTTTACGAGGTAGAGTTCGTCCTATAGAACTCGTATACTAGGACTAAAGCTCTTCTCTACGATTTACTTAATAAGCCTATATTTAATATTATTATAATAAATAATCCGGATCCTATCTACGTTCTTTAAGACTACTATAATAGCTTAATAATACTAGCTACCCTATCCGTTTATTATATATATCTCTTTCTCTACTATAACCCGGATCCGACCTACGTTAAGCTTATTACTTATTTTATTAATTTTTAATATATCGATCGTATAGAATAAGGGGTCGCTATAGCTTAGTAGTACTACGTTATTTAGCGTAGCTACTCATAAGTCGCGACCTTACCTACCTATACTACTTCGTATAATATCTATATATAATATACTTAAGCTATTCCGCGTCGTAGCCCCTACTACGATTATTTTAAAGTTCTTATTCGTCTTAGTACTTTCGTTTTTTATACGTTCTTTTATTACTTATAGCTCTCTTTTAATAAATTATAGTTCGCTCTTAACTACTTCTAGCTTTATAATAACTATACGAAGCTTTACTTCAATATTCTTATTCTATATTTCTAACTTCTTTTACGTATTAAATATAATCTTAACCGCTATATATAGCTCTTTAACCTACTTACTTATTATTAAGAGTAGTCCCTTATTATTATTTTTTATAGGTTTTATACGTTCCTTAGCTAAAGTTATAGCTCGCGTAGTTACCGTCTACTAGCTAATACTAAAAGTCTCCGTCGCTCTATTAGTCGTATTATTAATTATCTCTTAGGGACTCTAGTTTAGTTAGACTTTCGTAAATAGTTTTTATACCCTTCGTAATAGTAGATCCTCGTCGCTCGCTACTGTAACCTCCCTCGTAATAATAATAAACGTTAAATCTAGCTTATGATCTATCGTGTCGGGACGTATATAGAGTCGCTATACGGTGGATTATACTAGTACTACGTAGCGCGTTTCGGAGCTTCTTAATAGCGATTAACTTAATAATATCGAATAATTCTTTAAACAAATAAATATTAAAAATCTTCCTACTGCCTATATACTCTCTCTAAGAAGCTAACTCCGGTAAAGATTTTGTTGTTTAGAACTGTGTATATTATCACTGCGTACCCATGCCTCGCGAATAGAGGAACACTACTGATGAGACTGGGTCGCAAACGGAGTAGGGATTCTCGTATTGCCCCCTCGTTGACTGATTCTGTCGTTTCGGACGACTCCTGATGTGCTGCCAGTTCGTCCTGTGTCATCATCGCCCATCCACTTTGGCACTTTGTCAGCTCGAATCAATTTCGCTTGACACCGAACATGGAGTATTAGGGGCTTTGTGTGTTGTGTGTGTGGTGGTTCCAGTGGAGACAAAGGGGGCAACATTTCGCCGTACTGATGGGCACAGATGGCGCCTATTTCTGTTAGTCTCCGCGGCGAGTTGATTAAACTCGCGCGTCACTTTAATTGCCGTTGGGTTGCTGTTGGCCTCTTACACGGCAACACGGCCCCCAACACGGCCAGCGCGTGCCTGTTTCCGAGGAGTATCATCCGTAGAGGAATGCAAAGTTTTTGCATCATACAGCAGTAAATCTGCTGCGTCACGTCCGTTGATGGCCAGCCAAGAAAGTCAAAATAAGCGTGCACCAAAACAGATACTTAAACGCCGCTTCTATAGGGTAGACACGAGACAGCTTCAATTTAGACGACCATCGATTAGTAACCCGCACCGACTTTGACTGAATCGTTCCAGAGACCCAGTGTCATGTCATCTCATAGTAATTGGTCTCCGTCTCGTAAGGTGCATACGGATACTGTATTGTGGAGGCAATCTGGGCTACTCCGTCGAAGCCGTTCACAGGGAATCCCTGATCTGAAAACAAAAGGGCCCAGAGTTGTTACACCAGGCGCCGGCAACGTCCTCCGGGTCCACCAACCGTACATGTAGATCTCGCCAAGAAGGGAAATACGCACTCAACTCCTGGCCCACGGGTTCAGTGATCTCTCAAAGAGGAGCGAAAGCGAGCCAAAATGTCCTACTGTAGTCTGTACTGCGTATGCCTGCAACCCTGCGTGTCCCGCGTCTGTCCAGCCCATTCGTAGTATCAAACCCACCAAAAAGCTGTATCGTTGAAACATTGCTGGGTCCAGAGGCGAGAAAACCCATTTCGAGACGATATGAACCGTTATGGCAACTGCAAGTTTGGATCATTCCACCAATAAGGCAGCGTGGGTGCATCATCACTGAAGCTTGTATATAAAGAAAGAAGATTAGCCTCTCTCGGCATTCGATCAGCCATTCGCAGCCCATTTCCAATTCACAAACAGCCATTCTTTTCACTTCACCAACTACCAACATTCACTTCTGACTTTCATCCACTATCACCGCCAAGATGCCTTCCACCACACAGATGCTCTCCGCCCTGGCCGTCACGGCCGTCGCCGGCGTCCAGGCCGCCATGGGCCCGGCCTTCAGCACCGGTCCCGTCGCCTCCGACTCCTTCATCCGCGAAGCCACCTCCACCCTCGTCCTCCCCGCCGCCCCTTCCAACAACAAAGGCAGCGCCTCCCTCTGGGTTGGCATGGGCACCTCCAACGGCGACCTGATCCAGTCCATCGCCGACAACTCCAACTACGACAACACCGGCACCGACAAGTGGTCCATCTTCGCCTACACCCTTCTCAGCACCGGTGCCAACTCCCAGATGCCCGTTCAGACCGAGGGCACCGACGCCTCTGAGGGTGACAAGATCACCATGCACTGTAAGCTGATTTCTTTAGGTTGACGAGGTTGTGGCTTGTTGCTAACGAAAAATCAACCTACAGACAAGTTCGATGATGCCTCCCAAAACTACACCCAGACCGTCTCCATCAACGACAAGGTCGTCGCCACCCTGTCCACCAAGGACGGTGAGGCCCAGGGCTGGGGCAGCGCCGTTGAGTGCGCGGCCGAGGACTGCGGCACCGTTGGTGCTCACTGTAAGTTCACATCCACTATAATTTCCATTTCTCCCAAACGCCGAATCAGTGTGCTGACAATGACCTCCAACAGCCTGGATCAACACCAAGATCATCCTCGACAAGGCCGACGCCAACTACATCAACACCATGGGCAAGGGCAACGGCGTCACCGGCGACATGTCCACCAGCGACGGCGGCAAGACCTGGACCGTCACCACCATTGATATCCCCGAGTTCACCTTTGGACAGTAAATGTGCTAGGCCACTTCAAGAGCTGAGCTCGTTTGCCTCCGGAAGGGAAAGGTTTTTTCTTGTACTTTATACCATGTCTTCACACACGCATCGCTGTACATATATAGTACCCTGCTAGCCAAGATACCAAGTTGCGACTGTAAAATAACAAAAGCTTCAATGATCAACCATGTAACTTGCCCATCTCTGACACCATCGAATCACTCATCTCGCAAAAGCCTTTGCAATGCGTGAATACATGTTGTCACCCAGTCATTGCCCATACATGTACAGAGGGTCTGCAATGATGATTCTTTGAAGTCCTCAAATGCGATTCTTGCTCTCAGTTTGTACTTCTAGTCTCCTGATTCGTTGCCACCATTTGTGCTTCGCTACTGTCGAAACCCCATTGTGAATCTGCGTGATCCCCGGATGTTTCTGCCAGTGCAGGTCATAGGTCCAGCTCATTCTCCTCCACGATGCTTAATCCTCCATTCGAACATGCTACATTCCTTCGGCCTTCATGATGTGTTCGAGTAGCAGAGCAATGAACGGTTTTGCGGCTTTCTCACGTGAGAGACGAATTCCCCATTTGAAGAGGCCTTCGAAGACCTCTCAATGACTCCCAAAAAATATCAATGTCCTTGACCTTGGCATTGAAGAGACCATCGAAGTCGTCTTCGGAATCATCCGTCTGGTGATGATGCACGCGAGACTTAGCCAAGAGAGATCTCGTCAGTACGAGGGTTGATGTAGATGCAATCCACGCCCGGGACCGGGAAAGCCGCGGCGTTTCTTCGACGTAAAGGTCCAGCCGCGTTCTGCGCAAGAGGCGATCACAGGTGAAATTGCGCCGGTTGATCTTTCTGCAAGCGGGAAGAACGTCAGCTTTTACTGTCATTTGAAGAGAGATGGCCTTCGGCGAGAAGTTGACATACCTGAGTCATGCTGCCCTTCTTCGAGCATCTCTGTTTGAACAAGAGGAACTATCCTTGAGCCAAGGCCAGCCTGTCTTTGGAGATCATTTGAAGTAGGCTGTGGAGCGGATAGTGATGATAATGCTTGGAGCAAAAGATGGATCCACAGCAACACATGTGAGGGGTTTCCCACCACATCATGTGCATGCTGTCCTTGAATTAGGCTGGTGCCTGCATTCCGGTCTGAAGTTTTGAACATGTTTCGAGATTCTTCGTCTCAGTGATTGAAATCGCCTGGCAGAGGCAGATTGTGGTCATCGAGCACATGGGCAAGGCGATGAAGGCAAAAACAATAAATATTCGTGGAAAGTGCGACAGTCTTGAGTCGTTTTGAGCAACATATCCTGACCCAGTTGTTCTTGAACTAGGTAGGCCGAGCCGCGCGAGTGTGGGCATTGCCGGTCGAGGTGGCTCCAGAGGCCGGTCGGAAAGGGCGTTGAGCCATTCGACAAGGTCTCGGGCCCTGTTCTTCTCTGGCCCCAAAAAGAAGCGATGTCGCTTTTCCTGGAGACCCTCGAACTGCGTCTTCATGATGATCTCGAGCTTTCTCTTGATGGCGTATCCGGGCCGAAATATCTTGAGGGGATCCGCGACCGAATCCCCTCAAGCCATCGTATAAATAGGGCCACGTCCCTCCGGGCCATAACCATCTCGATGGTAGCAATGGTGCTCGCTGACCCCGTGGGCAGTGGCGGGCCCATAGGTAAGAGGAGAAGTAGTGTTGGTATCTCCGCCTGCAAAGGAAGAAGGATTGCCGTAGTCTTCATACTCTCCGTTTTCTGGGAGAGCTGTCGGGCCAAACCCCTAGTTGAACGGTGCTAATTCTGGCCTTCAAAGGCAAGGGGAGGGAGTTCACCATATCAGAACAGTGACTTTCCATGATAGGAGTGGTAAAAAGGAGCAACACCGTTACCCCCAGGACAACCTCGGTATTGGAGGCCTCGGATCATTCTGTCCTTGACCCCTTATCGGCTGCAGACCAATCGTGACGTGGTGAGTGTGGACGAATCTGGGCAGGCAGAAATAACCTCCCAGACAGCCACATTGCAGAAAATCGTGTAGTTGGCTGGGTTGGTAGTGGAACACCTACAAAAAGTCAGTCTGATACCATCTCGGGTGACACAAGCAGGACATACACACCAAATCGTTTTGCAGTTCCGCGCATGCTGCTGCTCTTTGCTAAGCAGACTGTCACCCAGTCAACGAGTCTTTGCAACAGCTGGTAGCTACAAGTGACGACCTGAGGGCTGCGGATGGTGATGGCGACCACCAGACTTGATGAAATCTGTCGAAAATATGCCACAGCGCCAGCGCTGAATGAAGCTATTGCTGGCTGTCGGTGCCTCTGGTAGACAGGCAATGAATGTTTGGAGCCAGCTCCAAGTTATGAAGCATGTACTCAAGCTAGCAACTCGGGGTTGTTGAGCTCTGCCGTCCAACATCAAGACTTGCGATGGAGTTAGCAATTGCTCAGACGAGGATGACAAAGGACGGAGGATGAGGTACTTACGGCTGACTTGGTGTTCTCGAGGTGAACAAGTGTTCGAACAATGAAAGTGAAGAAAAGAAACTGTTTCACAAAGGGTGTTGAGTGGTGTGAAGGGGAGGTGCCAATTTGTTCCGTCTGACGACAAGACTTGCGATGGCAATCAGTAATTTCTCAGACGAAGGAAGGGACGAGGGGATAACCACATACAATTCTCTTGGTGCCGGACTCAAAGCGTTCAAGAAGACATTGAAGCGTTCATGAAGACACCTCGGAATGAGTAGAAGGAGACATGAGACGCTGCTGAAGGTCCCGAGCCCTTCCGTCCAAAGAGTAACCTTGCGATGGCGTTAGCGACTGCTCGGACGAATGGAGAGAACGCAGATGAAGACTTACCAGCCTGCTTCGTGTTGAATTGGACGGAGGATTCGAACAAGGAATGGAAATAGTGAAAGAACTCCCCCGATTGTGGCTCCAGAAGCTGTTCGGGGTAGTGAGAGGGGAACCACTTTGAGCTCAAGGTCAAGGACCTGAGTCGGGGTGAAGAGGAAAGAAGAAAGGAAGGATGGGTGAAGTCGGGGAGAAAGGCTGGCCTTTTATATTGGGGAGGAGGGAGGGCCGGAAGATCTCAAAGGGTCGTTCAACCGCCCTCACGTGATGAACGACCGTCTGGAATACCCGACGGAAGGAGCAGAACGGACGAAGTGAGGGAAGGGACGGCTATGAAGCGCGATGAAATCTCGTCCAAGGAAGGGGGTGAGGTGGTGCACAAGAGGAAGGAGGGCCTCATAATAGAGCAGGAAGGGGCGGTTGAGCTTCTCACCGGCATATCTACGGAGCTTGTGATTGTGTACTTTAGGAAAGAACGAAGTACACCTAGCACTATAGAACGATTGTTTCATTTGAGAAATAATGACGGGAAGCTATGAGGATGATGATCATCTGTCGAGTTTTACCTCAGCACAAATACCTAGGCATAGATGCTATATGGCTTACTCATTCATAGATGAGGGCATCCACATGCATGCTTCCTCTAGAGACATGAGAGCTACATTGCCTCAATTCAGAACGGCACCATGGTAAACGATATGTGGCAAATGAATCCATGAAGGCGACGTTATGAGGAATCTTCTTCCTATAACTTGAGCACTCATCACTTATGCTAGCAGCTTGTAAGCAGCATGCAACAATAAGAGCTATATGTATTGAGGTTAATGTGACTTTTCTCCATTCAAATCACTCCAGAGAATTGGAAACCATCTTACATTTCAACACTATTCCCAAGCTTCCATTTAACCTGTCTGCTTATGACGAAGCTGAGGTCTCACGTTGTGGCTTCGTGACTGACGCTTAAATGAGAGACGATGATTGGTCAATGGGGGAATGACATCGATGACGTAGCTCACTGGTCAACAACCTCCGAGCCCCAAACTCGCTCCCTTCCCTTTGTCCGTTTGCTCCAAAACACCATCGCTGTCCTCAAGATTCTGGTCTAGATGCTGCTTCGACCACGACAGCTCAACATCGGCCTTCGACTCACCCACGGAGCTCCCATCATCTCCACGGCTCTCATCCTCCGGCCCCTCAACCACAGTCATCAACTCCCGCAACAAACACCCCTCCACACCACAACAATGAGCTGGATGGACTCCTGGTCCCGACCAGGCAAATCCCAAGCCACGCCAGCACCCTTCTACCTCCTCCCCAACGGCGACCAAACGCCCTACTGCCGCACCTGCGGCCGCGTCATCTCCAGCCGCAAGACCGCAGCCACAAACACATCCTCCAAGTCAACCTCCAACAAGGACAAAGCCTCAGAAACCCAAAAACCCCCCGTCGAGGCGAAATACTGCTCCTCCCGCTGCCGCGCAACGAAACCAAGCCGTCTAGACAAGGAAATCGAACAAGTGTTCGTCCGCTTCCTCCAAGGCGAGGAAGAAATCCAAACCGACGCGAAAACAAAACACAAGAAAACAAAGGGCGACACCCGGATCCTCGTCCCCTGCGACGTCGTAGAAGAAACCTTCTTCGGCGAGCGAAAAGCCCCTGACCAAATCTACGGCCGGGGCAAAAACCGCGCCTCGCGCGTCATCACCGCCATATCATCCTCCTCTGACAACGAAGACGAGGGCATCTCCCTCCGCGAACGCCGCCCCTACGACGAAGACGCAGGCGAGGACATAATCGACGAGATGCTAGGCGTAGACCGCACCAAATCCACAGAGCTGGATCCTAGCGTGCAGGCGAGCCTCTCTGTGCGCAGCGGGACGAGGGTGAGGCCTCCGCAGACGCAGAGCCAGGTGAACGGGAGCGTGGGCGGGGAGAAGGGGCGGGCGGAGAGGGTTGAGGAGACGGAGGAGATGAGGGAGAAGAGGGCTGAGGGGCAGAGGAAGGCTCACGAGAGGGAGATGGTGAGGTGTGCTGCCAGGAGGGGGGTTGTGTTTGGGTTTCTGGTTGGGGATGGCGAGGCGAGGAAGAAGTGTGAGGCTGTTAGACAGGGCAAGGTTGTTGAGCCTAGCTTTGCAAAGGGGGATTGGTCTATTCGGTGGCGGGAGGATTGATTATCGGCGTTGAGAGGCATTAGATCCATCACACATTGCATGAGGTAGACGAAAAGGATGAATGAACATGAATTCTACGCTGTATTAATCTTGTTTTCCGGTCGTAAACATACACATATACAAGCTCAAACGCTCCGGCATTGTCTGCTTTTTTTACTCTAACAAGTCTCTTCTCAAGTCTTTCAAGTCTTTACAAATCGTGTGACTCTGGGCTCTCGGGCGCTACGCTTTCTACAGGAAGCTGGTGGCCACGGTGATAGCGGTGGTATACACCATGCCGACAAGGCCAAGGGCCATGAGGGCGTAATCGCAAATCTTTTGGTTTCTCGTCTCGGCGATGCCCTTGAGATGCAGGTAAGGCGGGTAAATGTAGACAAGAGGCACGCACGCAAATGATCCAATGAGGGCGACAAAGCGGTCGAGGTTGGCGGAGCCGGCAATGGAGATGGCGATGCAGAGGGCGACGAGGGAGGTGCGGAAGGCGTTCTTCTTCCACTTTGTCAGGAGATCCTTCTTGCCTGAGCGGTAGCCAAAGATCTTGGTCTCGATGATACGCATGGCGGGGAAGAGCTGGACGGGGTTGCCGACGAGGACAGCGAGGGCGTACATGAACTGCACGGCGTTGACGAGGCGGCTGTCTTGCGGGTAGTTGTCGATGATTTCAATCTTTGTGCGGTCTCCGAACGTCGCGTAGCAGAGGGCGCCGACCGAGGTGAAGACGCAGGTGATGAGGAGCATGACGCCCGCCAACAGGGGCTCAAAGTGCTCCGGCTTCTTCATGCTGGCCTGGATGGGAATGATGAGGCCGATGCCCTCGAACGTGAAGATGGAGGCGCCAATCGTAAGGGTGTAGGAGCTCGGGTTGAAGAGCTTGACGGAGGGGTCCATGCCGCGTGTGGCGAGGGCCGAGATATCGTACCACCAGATGTATCCTACGCCGATAATGATGAAGACGTCGGCGAGGAGGGCAGCCGGACCGAGCTTGGAAATGTTGCGAATGAAGGCGAGGGGCACAATGACAATGGCCTGCAGAGCAATGAGGGCGGTTGAGTCGAGGGGATTCGCGCCGCCCGTTACTGCCTTGAAGAAGGAGAACCAGTTGTCGGCCACAAACACGAGACCCGTGCAAACGAAGCCAATCTGGGACAGAGTGATAGACGCCAAGATGAGGGAGCGCATGCGCGGGCCCGAGATCTCCTTGCCCAGGTCACCGTAACCACCGCCGTAGCGGGTGCGGCACTGCAGGAGCAGGTGGAAGGCCACCATGGAGATTGCGGCCACGACGAGCATGGTCAGAGAGGAGAAGAGGATGCCGCCGTTCTTGAAGGCCTTGGGCAAGAACATAATGCCCGTGCCAATGAAGGCCTTGAGGGTTGTGAAGAAGGTCTTTGCGGTGCTGGCATCGCCGGCCTTCTTGGCGAAGCGCGAGGACCGCCGTCTTCCCAGCAGCGGACGGGTCTCGGTAGGTGCACCGCGGGGCCTGTCTTGCGCCTCCTCTTCATCCTCGTCGTCCGAGACAATGGCCTCCTCGTCTGAATCGGCAAGATCTTCACCGGCGAAGGAGCCGTAGAAGTCGAGGAACTCTACAAAGTTGCGGGTAATGGGGAGTGTGGCGGCAGTGTAGTTGTGTTTTTGCATGACGAATTGGCGACGGAAGCCCTGGGGCAGAAGCATCTCGGCGGCGGGCAGGTCGGATTCGTGGCCGGACTCGGTGCGGCGCGGGTGGGAGAAAGTCTGGGCGCGCTTCAAGGTTTGTTCCCTAGCCGAAATCTTGAAGAGGTCGCGATGCATGTCTCCGCCGGGGAGAAGGAGGGAGGATGCCTCCTCGACGTTGTCGCCGTCGTCATTTTCGGTGGCGGGGAGGTTCGGGGCGGAATTGGAGTTTATGTGAGCGAGGTCACCGTTGGAGAGGTTTCGTGTGCCGTCGAAGCTTGTGCCGTATCCCGAGGGGAGGTGATTCGCGATTACGGCACTGCGCAGGCGGTCCTCTGTGGACGAGGGTGTGTCGGACATGGCGGTGGATGTTTTTGGGGGATGCTGATCAGAGGTGGTGTCTATGATGATGTCGTGGTGATGCTGTTGGGTGGTGGAAGGATTTGGGGTAAACAACCACGACGGATGCGGGGGACTAAGAGAAATTGGAGGTCAAGTCTATGCTTGTGAGCATCCCCGGGCCATGCAAAGATGCAATTGAAACGATGAAGAAAGATGCAGAAGAGGTGGAGAGAGAGAGAGAGAGAGAGAGAGAGAGAGAGAGAGAGAGCCGAACTCTGAAGAAGGGTTGCCTCGGTTCAAGTTTGGATGTTTGGGCTCGCGGACTACGAGGATGCGGTCGCAGCTCTAGTCATGGGATCGTGGGGAATTGGGAATTGGAGAGGATGGGAAGAAAGTATGAAAAGCTTCAACGTTTGTTTTCCAAGGTCGGTCGGTCAATGTTTGGTGTGGACACTTGACTTGGTGAAGCTCGAGCCGCTTGCGGACCCCACTGCGGATTTATGCATGGGTAGGCGAGTACACAGCTGGAAAAAGAAATAGAGGAATACTTGTGATGGATGGGATGACTGGGCGAAAAAGGGTCCGATGGTGTTGGAGAGAAGAAGTTGTGTAAAGTCGACGTCTATCGCGGGGGTGGGGGAAGAGACAAAGTGGAAAAGAAAAAGAACCAACGAGAGAAGAGCGGGAACACAGGAAAGACCCGGTTCGAAAGTACTGCAGATGCAGACGAGGAGGAGCTATGCCGCATGGGGTTTACTGCCTCTCTCACTCTCACTCTCACTCTCACTTTCTCTGCTCCTCTCTCACTCTCCACACTCACCCTTGAGACCAAGGATCGTGAGAAGGCGATACGTCAGTCCGCAGGAACAAGCGCGACTTCTGGGGCCGCGAGAACAGCACCAATGGCCACCAGAGGAGCCAGAGGAGGGGCGCCTAGCTTGACCAACTGTTCACCCTGCCACGCACCACGCACCACACAAACTTGCCTCTCAGTGGAGATGTAAACGGTCAATGCTGGGCCCCCGGACAAGAGGAATTGCCGCCAGCTTATGGCGGTGAGAGAATCACATTGAACTCTGCAAGTCGCGAATGAGTGATGACAGGACTGAAGAAAAGAGTTCGACGCTCCGACTTCCCTCACGGTCCTTGTGAGGTGAGACACCAAGCTCAGACAGGGCCCGGGGGAGAGACACGAGATCACGTTACCCTTCACAGACCTGTCTCGGTCTGCAGTAGATTGCTCGTCATCATGGATCTGTCCCAGACATGTCTTTTACATGACACTTGCTATTCCGGGCGTTGGAAATGCATTCCTCTGAAGTTGTGTGTGTCAATGTCACTCTTGTTCTTCATTGTGAGATTCACTCCGTGGCTCACTCTCACTCACTTTCCAGTTTCTCACACCAAATCTCCCAGCGGGGCCGCCAATGACGCCACCCGACGGACCCTTGAAAAAGAGACTAAAAAAATGAGAAAAGTCGAGGCCTGCAGGCTTGCCGGAGCGAAATTCAAAAAAAGATCCCAACCCAACCCAATGCCCGAGCAACGATCGGGTCTCGTCCGATGACGACCAAATGGTCGCCTCTCAATGACCCACGTGGATTTGTTTTGATGGATCACGAACTGCCGGGAATAGCCTCACTCACTCACTTATTCACTCAGTCACCTGCCACGATCCTCGTTTGCTCACTCACTCACCCGCCGACCGATTGCATGAAACATCAAATGGTGTCATTCAGAGCACCTCTTCACTCATCGGCCACTGTCTCATTCCGTCAGTCTCAAGTGAGACTGTGAGATCAAGACCTCATCGCGGTCCCCCTCTGCCGAGACACATGTTTGCTTTTTACCGCTGGAATGCTCATGTTTCGCGGAAAGGGTTTCTCCCCCAAATCTGAGACCTGCACTACCTAGATCCTCCATCGCCCTTTCAACGCCACGCCATCATAAGATGGCCGACACTCGCTGCTGCACGGCCGCTTGCAGACCTCGTCGCATTCCATCTTCACAACCTCACCATCAATACAGGAAAACACGTGCACATGTGCCTGGGAGCAGCATCATGAGGGAACAGCCAAGGCCAGCCGAATGCTTATTGCTTCCCTTCTCGTCTGTCTTCTAGAAGCCTAGACCTGGGCCTCGACACTGAAAACAGGGAAATCTTTGTTTCTCACCAACATTCCTCATCCTCGTCAATCTGCATCTCGACCCGACCTCCATGATCCTTTCCTGGTGATGCTCAGTTCAATCATCAACTCAACTGTCATGATCACTCCGCGCAACTACTGGCACTGCGAGTACCCTTCACACCCGTTAGCACACTCAATCAGACTCACAGAAGCATCATCGGCACTCACAGTCATTGACCTCGACACACGTGAACGAACTCGCGCACTACCCCAATAATGTCAGCACCCAGCTCAGTCTCCTCATCACACCGCGGCAACATACCGCAGTCGGCCCCGTCCAGTTAATCCCGCCGCACTGACCCCACTGAGGTGCCGTCCCGGATCCTCCGGCTGCCGTGGTCGTTGTCGCTGCCGCCGTGGAGGTTCGCAGCGTCGTAGATGCGCGGCTCGTCGTCGCAGGAACCGTCGCAGGAACCGTCGCAGCAGCGGATGAGCTCACCGGCGTCTAGAGCAGCAGTCAGCAGCCAGCTTGTCTACACCGGAACTCCAATCCTGTCCAGACTTACCACGAAACCGAACCACTTGAGGTCTTCTTCCGGAAACACATCAATCGAATGGGTCACGCCCGTACCCAGGAACGTCTTCCAAATCAAAGATCAACATGTTGTCTCAACCAGTGATTAGAGCATCAAGACTCACCTGCAACTTATCCCCAAACACGTACTTGGTATACGGGCTCCTGGGGAAGTTTGCCACCGACGACTGCGGCGTCGCAGAGTACCCAAGCACACCCGCCCACTGCTTGATCGTCTCGTAGTAGTTCTGCACGTTCAATGTTTCGTCCGCCGCGCCGTGATAAATCCGCATCTTGGGCCGCGCCCCCGTGTACCCCGGGTACATGTTGCTCACGACGTTGGCCCACTGCTGCTGCGTCCAGATGGACTGGCCCGTCGAGCACGTCGAGTTCCAAAAGTCGGGGATGTCGTCCGCGGACATGAAGCAGCCGGCCGGAACGCCCGCGTAGGCGATGCCGGCTGCGAAGACGTCGGGATATGTCGCCGCCAGTACGTTCTTCAAGTTTACCAAAGACCACCTATCAGCATACTTGGCAAGGAGAGGACGTGAGATGGTGAGCAAAAGTCAAAACATACCGTCATCATGGCACCGGACGAGATACCAGTCGCATACACCTTGCTCTTATCCGCCCCATACTGCGCAATCACGAAGCTCACCATATTCGCAATGGAGTTACTCGCGCCGCCCCCGCCGTGCGTCAGGGTCATCTTGCTCGCCACGTCCCAGCAGTTGTCGCGCGTGTACGGCGTCTGCGGGTAGATCACGATATACCCGTACGTCTCGGCGTACCGCGCCCACTGGCTGCCCTGGTAGTACGCCTGCGCGCTGCCGCTGCACCAGTGGATGCCCACGACGATGGCGGGCTTGGCGGCGAGGTTCTGCGGCACGTAGAGCCACATGCGCGTGCCTGTCGGGTTCGAGCCGTAGTCCGTCACCTCGGTGAAGGTTGCGCGGGGGACGACTTCGGCGCCGAGGGCGATACTGAGGAGGGTTAGGGCCCAGAGGGCCATGCCTAGGATGGACTTCATCTCGGCGATGGGTTGATGGGGCGAGCGGGTGAACCACGAATAATCTCCTTTGAAGGGTCCGTGACGAGGCCTCTTTTGAGGATTTATCCATCTCTTCGCCGAGTTCTGTCCTGCAGGTTTTCTGCAGACATGGCCTGCTTCAATGAGTGCCCCGGATCGTAAGCCTCCGTATCCGTGGGCCAAGTGACATCGCGTCGATCAGGCTTGCACATCCCCCGCCACTTGTCGGCCGCATTTGTACCATTCTTTCCACGTCGAGTGCTTCATCGATGTACAGTCCCAGCTACTAAGCTTCTGTCCCTGTTCCTGCAGACCTGCCCTATCCTTACGTTAACCATCCCTCACCTATGGAGAACGTGTGCGTGCTCAAGGCGAGATGCGGCTGCTCTCTGCCCCTCCATCGCGGGCAGCGGGCCTCAGTTCCCAAATACAGTCAACTCTATTCGGAGGTATCTGCGGGAAGCCTCCTAGGAAAGACGGCTGTGAATTCCAGCTTGAAATCGTGTTCAAGATTAAGAAGTATCGAGAATGAGCAGCAAACGTTCCCCCCTCCGATGATGGTTGAGCTTCTCGAGCCAACCCCGCCATGCAGTCCTCAGCGCGGAAACTTCTTCCGCCAATCGCTTGGACGGAGATTCCCGTTCTTGGGAGTTTGACTGCTCAGAGGCTCCGCGATCAATTCGGGAAACAATATATCTTGCTTGGCTACGTGGTATTAGTGCTACCCAAAAGCGAAGCTTATTGACGAGAAATTTCTCGGTTTCGCATTGCTGCCCGTCGAGCCGATGTCCCGAATCTCTCGATATCGCACACGCTTTTCGTTCGAAGTAGCTCCTGAGATCATTCTGGGCTATTCCTGATTCCTAGGCGATTACTTGTCTCCACTAGTTTAATGACATGATTGCTTTAGGACGAGGCTTTTGACCGGGTCACCTCAACAAGGCGGTAGCTCCAACAGCCTCGTCGCCTGGCCGTATTGTCTTTCCTTTTACACCAGATATCCGCAGCACGCAAGCCTCAATAAAGTCTCCCTTCGTGCCTCAGACAGCATCCTTGCGACGCCTGATCAGGACCTTTGCCCTAGGATTCGCCAGAGTAGAAAACCCAAAACGCATAGGCTCAACACTACTCTTGTCCACATCATCAGCCAGCTTGAACTCGTACCCGAGCAAGATGTGCGACATGATCAGCTTCGCAGAGCTCGCGCCAAAGAACCGACCTGGGCACGCGTGCGAGCCGAGCCCGAAGCCCATGTGCTCCGGCGACACGCTCGCGAGCTGCGCGTTGTGCTCGTTGTTGCCGCCCTCGCGCATGCGGAGGAAGCGTCGGCCGTCAAAGGTTTCTGGGTTTGGATAGATCTCCTGTGTTCAGGAAGTTAGCGATCTGGTCGGTATAGACCGCCGACAAGAGATGGAATGTCTTACCGGATCCCACATGTTCGCGGATGATACGGCAACGCCAGTCGTCTTGGGCAGCACGGTGCCGTCACTCAGCTTCACGCCATCTTCCATCACGCGCCTCCCAAGAGCCACTATTTGCAAGTTAGCAATGACACAATGCGCAGTCAATGAAAGTATCTGCAGCGCTTATACCCAAATAAATAAATTAAATATGAGGTTCATATTTGATTGTTTGACTGATTTCTCGCGCCATATTTGATTATTTGACTTATTTAATAAATAATTAATTAATTTAACTAATTTCCTAATTAGGAATTAAATAAAGCTATTATAAAAGTCCTTATAGTACTAACTTATAAACTTTACCTTAATTAGCTCTTTTAATTATAAAATTAACCTCCTACTTTTATAGTACCGCTACAAAGCTAGTTCTTAAGACATTAGACCTCTTCTAGCATAGAGGATTTTATTAATAATTATTATAAAGTTAAAGTTAACTTCGCGAGGCTAAATATCCTCTCGTAGTTTATTATTATTATAGGGATCGTAAAAATATTAAGCATAAGCTTACTTAACGTTAAATAAGTTAGCTAATAGTTAATTTATTATTAAATTAAGTTAAGGACTGGCTAAGGGATAATTTATAAGTAATATTAATTAAGCTTAGGCGTATAGTTAATTACTACTTCTATTATTTAAGATATTAACTATTACTAGTACTACGAGTCTTTTATAATACTCTTTAAAATCGTAAGGGTAATAAAAGTAGTTTATAACTATTGTAATAAAAAAAAAGGACTTAGATAACGAGGAGGAAGAGGACTTACTATCTCGTTTATATACTATCTTTATTAATAATCGTAGAGTCCTTTTTTTATATTAAATAGTTAGTAGCTCTACTTAGGTATATCCTACCTCTTCTTTAACTATCTTAATCTTTACCTAAGATAAAAAATAATTATTATAGTATAGAGTAAAGAGTCGCTTAACTTAGTATAATACTTATTAAGGACTTACTAAGTATTAATAACTAATAATTAGAAGTATCCTTGCGAATTAAAATTATTATTAAAAAGTAACTCTACCCGCTCCCTAGGTATATACTTAAACTAAATATAACGAGGAATACTACTTAAAGTTAAAAATTAAAAAAGAGGTTAGGATATAAATTAATAACGAGCTAATTGTTAATAAAGTAGTATTATTTATATTAATTATAATTATAACACTACGATTTAAGAAGCTATAAGATTTATCTCTTTTTTAAAAGGTTTATTATATAACTTTTTTTACTCTTCGAGATAGTTAATAAAGTACTTAAGACCTATTATTACTTTTTATAAATAGCTATAACTATCTCTTTTACTTTAGCTTTAATATCTTATTATCTAGAGGTAAAGTAGCTTAAGTATTACTTTTAGCTCGGCTAGTAGCTACTAGTCGTTATTATTAAGAACGTCCTTAATAAGGATCCGTTATTTTAAATCTTTATAAGCTCGACTAGTTACTAAGAAGGTATAGATCTGCTTTTTTTTTATAAAGAGCGCTATATTATAAAATATATTAAATTCTACTTTATATTATTATTAAGTATTAATATAAGCTCTTACGACGACTCTTTAAAAAGAGTAAATATATCGTTCTCGTCGGTCTTATTACTAACCTTGAAAAAAGCCTTATATTATTAAAGTAACGAGCGAATAAATTTAATAACGTTCCGAAGCTTATTAATAAGGCCCCTTATGCGCTAGAGGTTAAGATTTTTTTAAAGTTACTTAGTATTAATTAATATATCTAATTCTTACTTAAATACCTCTTTATTATTACTAAATAAAAAAGCCCTATTAATAAGGTTAAGAATATAACTATAGTACTTAATCCTCTAATTAAGAACATCTTCCTAGGTATAAGTATAAGATAATATAGGATATAAGTAATCGAAGTAAGTATTGTTATTTAAGGTATTATTATAAATAACTACTCCGACTTAGTTACCTAATTCCTAGTTATTTATTACCGATTTTATAGTCTAGGTAATATTAGCCCTATTATAGGTACTATACTATTATTATAGAGTAATAAGGTATTATATCTATTATTTAGTATAGTTTAGAAAGTAAGTAAAAACGGTAATAATAGTATTTTATATTAACGAGGTCTATAGATCGAATAATAAGTAGACTTTTATTATTAACCTCCGGATCTCTACCCTAATTATATCTTTTTTCTTAGTAAAGATCTTACTTAGCTCCTTTCTTATACTTCTATATAATAATAAGAGTTCGTTAGTAATATTATAATCTAATTAATAGAGGAGGGCCCGGAGGTAAGGATCTTAGAAAGTTATAAATAGGTTATTATTATTAATAATATACCTAATTACTAATTCCTTAATTCTCGTTACCTAGCCCTTCGTAATAGTACTAAAAATAAGTTTTTATCTTTTTAATATAGAGTCGTACTCTAAGGATTTTAATAAATATAGTAACTTACTAAAACTTAGATTTATTACTTAATATTTTAACCTTAAGTAAGTCGTTACTAAGCTCGTAGCTACTACTTTAAAATAAATAATAATACTTATTTCGTTATAGCGACGATAAAACTAAAAAACTTTACCTCGATTATTTTTATTATAGATCTCTTAAGTAAAGACCCCCTCTAAGTAGATCTATAACTTCCTTAGCCTTATACCCTTTTATAATATTAAATCGTTATTAATAAAAGTCCTCCTTTTTTAAATTACTTTTAAAAAAGCGAAGAGGTTATTACGATTATCGAGGTTAGTTAATAATATAAGACTAGCGTTAGTTAGGGTCTATAGCTACGAAGTAATCTAAAGTAGTTACTACGTACTAAAAATCGTATAACTTATTACTAATTAATTAATTATAATATAATAAATCGATTAATATATAATTTAATTAATTCTAATAATAATTATAGTAGTTATAAAGGGTTAGAAGTAGTAATACGTAACTTCGTTAGTTTTATTAATATTAAAAAAAGGGGGTACTATAGGTTTTTTAGATTCCTAAATATAGTAAGATACTAAATCTAGCGCTCTATACTACTTAGGCTTTTTCTTTTTATAATAATCACTAGTAATCTATTTAGTTAAGTAGTATAATACCGAACTTATAGTTATAAGTAAGGAGTCGAGGGTTCGAATCCCGCCGTAGGTGTTCATATTCCTAATCACAAACTTTTATAAAGTATAGTCGGGAATATTAATTTTTAATTAGCCCGGCCCCGGATTTTCCTTTTTCCGGGTGATCTTATATTTAATTAAATATATTAAATATAGGGCCTTACGATATTTAATTGTTTAACTCACTAAAATTCCTATATTTAACTATTTGTTTAACTTATTTGTTTGATTGATTTGAATGGGTATGTGCGCTGAGTATCTGACCCGACGCAATGGGCTTGAGACGCAACGTCTCCTTCAGGACACTGTCCAAAAGCCTCAGATTATACAACGTCGAGCTCTTCCACCCACCCCTCGTCCCCCTCACAATCTCCCCCCTCAACGCCTCCGTCACCTCTGGATTCACACACAAATCCAGCAAGTTCTGCGACACCATATCTGTACTCGAAGCATTCGCAAGAATCGACAACCCAAGCTGCTGAAACGCCGCATTCTGCGCCGTCCGATCTTGCTGCTTCTTCGCCAGCTTCTCGATCCAAGCCAACGCGTTATCAAACACGACCCCACCCTTCTCGGCCTCCTGCTCGCGCCGCTTCTGCAGGATTGGCTCGATAGCCTGCCGCGCGGTGCGGAGCATCTGGCGCAGCTCGCGGCAGCAGGGGAGGAACCAGTGGACGAAGCGGCGGACGGGGGCCGGGTAGGAGCGGAGGACTTTGGCGGCGGCCATGGCTTTTTGGGGGTAGTTTATGGTGATAGTGAGCCAGGTTGGGTCCCGGCAGAGTTCGGGGCCGAGGAAGACTAGAGCAGAGACGCGGGCGACGATTTGGGCGATTGTCGGGGAGAGAGTGATTTCGTGCCATTCTGAGATGGTGTTAGAGAGGACATGAGTATCTCAAGTAAGGGTATGAGACGATTGGTTAGATGTACCTTCGTTGTCCGTGAAGACGTCTTTCACAGCGTTGGCTGCCTCGTCTGCGAGCGATTGTGATAATTTGGCTGCACGGCCTAGATGAGCACGTTGTGAGACCGGCCGGGTTCCAAAGACTCACCAACATCACTCTGAGTGAGATGAGTTCGGATCATCTCACGGATGAGCTCGCTTCCCGAGCTAAAGTAAGGCTCGAACCCCGGTGTCCCGGCCTGCCAGTAGGCCAGGAGGAACTCGGTCGAGCTCAAGCGGTTATCATTCTTCACATCGTGGCAGAACTCAGGCGCCAGAACCGTGAGGGTGCTGCCCTGGCCGGTGAAGACTCTGAATGGCTTGCCGCCGTATTTCTTGGCTCCCTTGGCGAGGAGGGCTCTCCCGCCTGTCAGGTATTCCTCCTTAGTCTTGTTGTCAGATCGGAAGTCCAATTCGACCGCGGCATACAGTTGATCGACGCAGGGGCCAATTAGGGGCCCTATTTAGGATTATCGTAGCTAGCCCAACCTGCGGTTAGAACCTCCTTTTTATAGTACGTAGAAATTTATATAGTTAAATTAATCTCTTTATTAACCTACGGTTCGAACTAATTCCCTTATAAGAGGGAAACCTATACTAATTAGTAGTTAAATTCTATTATTATAAATTAGTAAAGTATCTTACTACGTAAAAGAGATAACCTCTTAATACTATACGGGATAGGAGATTTATACTAAATAACTTTATAAAAGTAAACGAAAAAGGAAGTAATTCTTAAATACTATACGGAATTAAGTAATCGTAGACCTTTATTATTTACGAGAGGTCGACGTTTATTACGTTAAACTACGTTAATTAATAGAACTACTTAAATAACTAGTATTTTACTATCGCCTTAAGTAGCTTTTCTTACTAAATAACTTTACTATAGCCGGCCCGTAATTAGAAATTAACTAGCTAAATTAATAAAAAGAATTACTAGCGAAGCGATAATTGCCTAATAATAATTAAGCTATGAAAAAAACTACTTAAAAAAATATAAAATAAAGTACCGAGGAGCCGTAAGAGGAAAATCTTTAAAGTATTTAACTCTATTAAGTACGAGTAATAAGTAGTATTTTTAATAAGTCCTTAAGGCCCGCGATTTTATAAAAAAAAGGGGGGGCTTAACTTTACTAACTATACTTAATAACTTATATAGATCTTTTATAAGCCGCTTAGTATTTATATTTAATTATTTTTATAAAATATTACCCTAAAAGAGGTAGGTTAAAAAAAGAAGCTATTTAGAGGTTATAGAGAGTACGAGGCTTAGAAGGTTAAAAAGGTACGGAATAGCGAAAATTAGTAATTAATAAAAATTACGAGACTAATTACTATATCTTTTTATAGTAATATAAACGTTTATTACTATTATTAAAAAAAGGGGCTATTAAAACCTACTTTTTTATTTTAAATAAAAAGGAGGTCTTAATAAGTACGATAGCTAGTAATTTAGAAAGGTAGTAGTAGTTACTAGAGATAATAGAAACGAGAGTAGTAGTAAGATAGTAAGAGGAAGTAAGAATCTCTTAGACCTTAATAAATTTATTAAGTAGTAAAAGTATAGGCTTATTATAATTAACGCGCGGATTAGATATATCCTTATTAAAATTAAATACGCTAACGACTACTAATACGAGTATAAGCTAGAGTACGACTCTTAATAAGTTAGTATAAAAAAAAAGAAGAAGAAACCCGATCCTAAATAAAATCCCGATCCTTTATAAGTAAGTAAATATTAACCCGGATTATTAAAGAACGTAAATATACCGGATCGCGGATTAACTTAATAGCGAGTAAATTAACGTAGTATTAATCTATTTAATTAAGGTTTATAAAAAAAAGGGACTATAGGGGTAATCCTTATTTTATAAGATCGTAAATAACCTTAGTTACTAGCTAAACGAATAGTTTACGAGAGTAAGCTTAGGAATTATAAAAGCGGTTAATAGATTCCTCTACGGGCGAGGGGTATTACTAGCGTAATTATAATCGTAAAAGCTATATAAAATCTTAGTAGTAACGATTATAAAAGAGGAATTTATACTATAGAACTAGGTATAAGTTAATAGGGCGTATAATCGCTTTAACGAATTTAAAAAAAGGGTAAACGACGTAAATTTCCTCCCTATAATTACTAATAGTAATTTATTATTATAGAAAGATATATAGAGGTAAAATATTATACTATAAGTCCGATAATTAATAATTCTACTTATTTTAATCTATAGCTCGTCGCTACTACTAATCCAAAATTCGGCGCTAATCGGTTAATAAGAAAAGAGGTAAACGACCTAAAGTTACTAATAGTACGTAGCGACGTAGAGATTATATATAAATACTAAAAATCTAGTAGTAAATACGAGGTAATTTATAAACTTTAAAAAGATCTTTTTAAAAGAGAAATTATATTCTAGGGGGAAGTATAAGGTTTTATAAGAAACCCTAACGATATTTTATAACTATTATAAAAAGGTCGGGATTAGGGAATACTAGTACTATTTAGTAATTAATATTATATTCATAAGCAAAGCTTCTAATTACTACTACGAGGTAGTATATAATCTTAATTAAAACGACTTTCTTAGTATTATTAACGTAATCTAAAGCCGCTTTAAGACCTATAATAAGAATCTAGAGCTCCTATCCGAGCTACGGGTAATTTCTTTTATATCTATAGCTAGGATAATAGAGGGTAAATTATAAGTAAAAATCCTTAAAGAGCTTATTAATCGAATTAATAAACTAATAAAAACCTAGCTAAATAAGGGGACTAATGAGTAAAAAGTTAGATATTTTTATATTATAGTCTAATACGTACTAGAAGTAAAAATAACTTTATACTAAGTACCCGAAGACTACGAGACGCTCTACTCGAGGCTAAGATTTAGTTTTAATATTAAAGTAAGAATATTACGCTAAACCTATTTCTAAGCGTACGATAGCCCTTACTAATAGTACTAAGTTAATCGAACGTATAATAAGAAAAGAAAAGAAGCTAAGTATAGTAATTACTAATAAGGAGGACTAGATTTATTAAATAGGTAGAGATTTAACCCGCGAGTAGGGTAACGTAAAAAGTAGTACTTTATTTATAAAAAGGATAGATATTAATTAAATAACTACTCTAAAAAAGAACGTATTAAATTATACGAATAGTATCGAAAGTCGAGGGTAGTAAAAAGTAAAACTAGCCCTAATCGATTTAACTAATTCTTCGTAATATATAAGGGTATATCTAGGGGTATAGAACTTAGTATAAGTAACTAAATTAACGGCCTAAAGTATTTGCTAAGAGATTTAGGAAATAAGGAAGACCTTATACTCTATACTAACGAATTAGATTATAATAAAGTCGACGATATTAATTACTCTTTTTTCGCCCCGTTAGCCTCCGGAGGATATATAAAAATAAACGAGTAAAAAGTAGTAGAAGCTCTTAATAAGTAGGCTTTTTTCTACGGATAGTAAGGGAAGGTCCCTTAGGTAATAGATACGGAGGTAGTTAGAAAGGCAAATTTAATAATACCGGATTTACCTCTCTTAACGGCTAAAGAAAAATTAGGTACTAAGTAATTATAATAGTAGCTAGGGGGGTCCTTTTTATACTACTTAGATTACTCAAGTACTAAGCTCGTATAAGTATTCTATACGAGTAAAAGGTATAACTTAGAAACTTTCCAAAGGATTATCTTAGATACTAAGGTATTATAATAGTTAATAAGAAGAAAGGGGTAATTCTAAGTACTATAAAGGATCGCACTAGTAATACTTAATACGTTAATAGCGGGTATTATAAAGATTAGCTTTAGCTTAAGTAAAGAAATTGTCGCCCTAAGTATAGTAAAAGTCGAAATATACTTTAGAACGATAACCTTTTATATTTTACTTATTAATATACTATTTCTCTTATATTTAAAAGATATAGATCGACTAGGTATTATATTTAATAATACGAGGGATAGAATCTCTAGTAATAAGTACTTCGAAATAGTCGAACGATAATAAGGGTACGCGTTTATAAAGCTTACTAATAATACGAAGTTAATTAATTATTTAATAAAAAGTAAGCTTAAACGATTATACTAAAGATTTAGCTACCCGTTAGTTACGAGGCTATATAACCTTTTAAAGCGATTAGGTAACGATAATATCGAAATAGGGGCGCTAGAGTAGTTAATAAAAGTATACTACTAATACTAAATAAATACGTAGAGCCTACGTAGGTTTAAATTTAAATTACATAATAAGCTTAACTTTAATTAGGAAATTATTATTAATATCTTTTACTTAAATAGTTAGCTAGTCCTATACGTAATCGATATAGCTATATCTTTTTAAATAGGGTAATTCCTCTAGGATTTATAAATAAAAATAGTATAAGTAGCCCTATAAAAAAGCTAGATCGATATATACTAAGGTCCGCTAGATAATATTAGAACCGACGCTAGTACTAGCTTTAAGTTAGTAGAATTTAGAGAGAATACGATAGCCTATAGTA
Organism: Colletotrichum cuscutae; assembly: GCA_030869315.1. Taxonomy (NCBI): domain Eukaryota; kingdom Fungi; phylum Ascomycota; class Sordariomycetes; order Glomerellales; family Glomerellaceae; genus Colletotrichum; species Colletotrichum cuscutae. The sequence continues at coordinate 117,570 of MPDP01000291.1, forward strand.
TATAGCTAAAAATCGTGCCTATTAAAACGTACTATAATATTAAAAAGGTAAAAAGGGTATATTAGTAGCTAAAAAGGGTATTTAGAATTATTAAAAAAGAAAATCTAGATTCTACTAAAGACGAATACCTCTAGATAGTACTTAAATATTATAACGATATTATAGGGCTTAACGGGCTTATACCGACGCTTTTTATATTTAAAGTATATTTAAGAACAACCTTAGCCTCGCTACTATTACTAAATATAAGCTAATGAGCCCGAGTAGTTAAAAGAGTAATATAGGTATTACGCGAGGTAAGCGTAAAAAGGTAAGTTAACGAGGTAATTACTATGCGTAATAAGCTCAATATAGGGGGTAATTTAGATATATTACTAAATTCGGATATATAAGTATAGTACGAAACTACTTAATAATAGACTAGGCTATATAAATTAATCTTTATTAATAAGCGATTGTACGTAGTTACGAGGGATCATAACTAACCCCTCGAGGTATTAATTATAATAATAAGACTATATTATATAGATCTTAGCGAGGTAATTTCTAATTTATAAAAAGAAGAAGAGCTAGGGGAAACTATATAACCCGCGGTAGAGGTATAGAAAATTATCCTTAATAAAATCGTTATAGTAGTACTAATAAATAATAAAAAAAAGGAAATTGCTAAAAGGGTACTAATACTACTAGCGAGACGTTACGGAAGACTACGATAATAAGTATTAACGTAATAATTTATTATTAATAACGAGGTAATAAATACTTTTTATATAATAAAAAAAAAAGCCGATTTCGAACTAGTAGTTAAACTATATAAAGAAGGCGTAATTATAATTATTAGAAAGCTATATAAGGAATTAGATCTAATTAAAGCAAACACTCTTCGTAATCGAGGGATCTATTAATTTATCCTCTATAACCTAGAGAAGTATATAAACCTTTATATATTTAAATTATAAATAGTTCGTAAGATTAAAAAGAAAAGAATACTCTAACTGTATAAGAAGTCTAGATACGTAATTTAGAAATACGGTAATATTAAGAAGGCGACGCTACTTATATAATCGCTTATAGTATAGCGCTATAGCTAATAATTAATAATAGTATTAATAATATCGTTACGAAAAAAGGGGTACGAGATTTAGAGCTGTAATATTACCTAGGCGTATATCTAATTAGCCACAGGGCTCATAAGGAAAATCCTAGCCTATTTACTAAAAGAAATAGCTAGTAAATACTTAGAAAGTACGATTATCGAAGTACTTAAACTACTATATAGGCTCGTAAAATCGGGTACTTATTAATAAGCTATATATTACGATTTTTATATTAATTAATTATTAATAGTTATATTTACGTACGACCCGTGCTTACTAATCTCTAAGTACGTAGGTAACTAATTTAGAATCGTTAGAATATAGACCGACGATATATTAGGTCTATCCGATATTAATTTTATAAAAAAGGAGGATAAGAAGCTTTAGAAAGCGGGCTTTATAACGAAGCTAAAAGAGGTCTTTATAATAAATAACTTATTAACGTTTAATAATAGGATTTTTATAATTAAAGGAGAAACCGTTATTTTTTAGTAAAAGGGGTAAGGTAAGAAAATTAGTTTTATTAATTTAAACGTAATTAATATTAAAAAGCGATATAAGGTTAAGCTCGCGCGAGGAGTATATATTATAAGTATATATTAGCCCGAGGTAACTTTTAATTATACTAGAGTAGCGTAGATTATAGAGCTAAATAAATAAGATATCGAGGTACTTAATAAGCGGCTTAAGTAGTAGTACTCGAATCTTAATTAAGGTCTTATTTACTACTTAATCGACCTCGCGGCTAATAAGCTCTACGTATTTATAAATAGCTTATTTATAAATAATAAGGACCTTATTTTATAATTAAGGTATATTATTATTCTTATTAATAAGAGTATAAGTAAGAGCGAATTTATAATATATAATAATATTATCTACTACTCGTTAACTAAAAATAAGTAGGTAATAAGAAGTATGTTAGTATTAGAAGTCTATAGTATAGTTAACGGCGTTAACCTTGCTTACGCGATTTTAATAACGCTAAGGAGAATTACTAATTAACTTAGCCTTTTACTAATCCTAATAGTTATTTATACGGATTTTTACTTACTATATAAATATCTTATTAAATTAGGAACTACGAAAGAAAAGAGGCTTATAATCGATATTATAGTCCTTAGGTAATTATATAAAAAGTACGAGATCCTCGAGATTCGTTAGATTAATAATAATAATAACCTTACTAACGCTTTTATAAAAGTAATACTTAATAAGGGGTTAGAGTAATTTATAAATAGTAAAAAAGTTAATATATAAATAGAAGGATAGGTTATATAAAAAGAATAGAGAAAAGGGAGAAAAGGAGACGACTTAGTAAACGGGCCCGAGGTCGAATTATACCTCTAACCGCAGTAATTAAATTAATAAAAAAAAGAGAAAGTTAGTATTAGATCGGAAGTCTAATTTAACCGCGGTATATAGTCGATCGACGTAGGGGCTAATTAGGGGCCCTATTTAGGATTATCGTAGCTAGCCTAACCTGCGGTTAGAACCTCCTTTTTATAGTATATAGAAATTTATATAGTTAAATTAATCTCTTTGTTAACCCACGGTTCGAACTAATTCCCCTATAAGAGGGAAACCTATACTTGTTGATGACTGGGTAGATCTCGACATCTTGGAACTTGTGTCGAAGAGGTGCTGCGATGACTGAAGCTAGTACGAGTAAGGCTAGCCAATAGAGGCTGGAGTTGGGCGCAGGAAGCGATGAGGATAGCTTTAGGCTTGTAAACTCTGCCCAGCTGGCTGATGTAGTTGATACGTTCGTATCCATGATATGGTGATCGGAACTGGGCCTGACACTATCTCAGAAGTGGCTTGCGGAAAACTATCCCCAGTACAGGTGAGGGTTCACGAATTAAGGCTCAGTCTTCAGAGCCGAGATTCAAATTTTTTTTTTTTTTTATTTTTTTTTTTTTGAATTTGACCTATTCACTATGAGTTTGAATAAAGCTTCTCGTTCAATCCGACTGCTACTCTGACTCCAAAGATGAGCTGGCTCAAAGTACCTACTTAACCTGTCGCCCAACATTTTCGCCGCGATTCTCATGTGAAGAGCACGAGGTGCTAGGGAGTACATAGACTTCTCTGTGGCATGGAAGCGAATGAGTCAATAAAGAAAGCTACTACGGAGCTGGGGCTCGGTCCGAAACCTTCGCGCGGATTGTCTTTCGGACCGCTACATTGGCTGCTGAGAGCATCATTCAAATGACACATTTCGTACTCTTTTTAACGTGTGTTAGTGTTTTTGCCGGTCGATGAAGAGTGCTTCAAGACGTCAGGTTGAAGGGAGAGACAGCGACTACGACCGCAGCGCTCGATAAATCCACCTGCTTGTGTGGGTGCGCTAATAGAAGGCGGAAACCTGGCATCATGGTTGCCGGCCGGCACTATGATTAGTACTAACACATCCTTTAGCTCCGCGTCGTCGGGTCCGAGATCTAGTCGGAGGTCATCCCTACGGACATAACACAGCGGATTTGTAGGTGGCATTATTACGGATTATCTCTTGACTACTGTTGTAGTGCACTGGATATCAACGACTACTCTGCTCCAGTCGCGTCTCCATAAGGAGCGTTACAGCGGTGCCCGGAGCGGTGATCAAAACGTCAAATTATTCTCTCGAGCGGATGACTGACAAGCAGGCGGAATCTTCCGCGGTGTAAAGTCTGCGATAGCCCTTGTATCAACGGACCGAAAGAGACAAAGTGCCTCACTCAGTACTCTATCGCTACGGCTTGGAAGTGATGATCGACGGCTGCGCCGACTTGGCTTCGGTCGGCGGGTCCCCAGATGGAAGAGATTGTTGAAGGGACATGACATGGAGGCCGGGTTTTCCGAGTCAGTCGGACTTTGCGTTCCTCACGGCTCAACTCCCCCTCTTGGGGGCGCAAAACATCATGCAGCTAGGTCACGCAGCGTGCCGAAACCCCAAATACCCCTCTGCACTAAATCTTCGGGAAAGCCAGCACGGGTTATGTCTAAAACCTCATGATCCGTGGTTGAAAGAAATCCAAAAGTGTCCATTGGGGGAATGCCAAGGTGTCATGTGTGCAACGTCGTAGATGGAAAAAAGATTAGATGACGCCGAGGATAATGCCGCAGGTATAGCCCTCTCACACGTCTCGTTTTGGCAGGCCGCTCTGAACGTCATTCATCTTCCGATATTAAGGGGAGTAAAGGCCATCTGGACGCGTATGCAGGTAGGATCCATAAGCAAGAAATCAGCAAAAGGAAACAAATTGATTCCGTAGTAGAGAACTGTCAGTGTCGAGGAGTTCGAGAGGGTCAGATCTACAGGGACTCCCGCAAATGGTTGCAACGAAAGAGGCAACGTCAGATACATGGGTGTTGCTTGTCGGACCGCCGCGCGACTCGAACGATCTGAGGGCCTCTGCCAGCGGATTTTTGCGTGTTTTGTTCAGAGTCCTGACTCTTGAAACATCAAACTTTTTCACAGAGGCAATTTGAATGGATCCGCAAGAGAAACAACGAGGGAACACCCGTACAGTGATCTCTGAAGCTCTCGAAACACGTATATCACACTTCTCTCGAGTTGTGTGGATATCCGTAGGGATACGATTACTCAACAACCCGGTGCTCAATAACGACCTTCCATTCTCTTGGGAGATCGATTTCCAGCTCCTCCGTCACAAACGCTACCAATGTTGGGTTTCCAAGGCCCAGACTACCCAGCCCCCGGGTAAACCGGCGTCTCCCCGCACGTGGAGAAGCGTCTCCTTGCATCTAGTGACACTGGGGAAATGCGCTTCTCCAGTTCTTCCCCATCGCACAGGCTACGCTAATTCCACTCTCCGCTCTTCTCGTCAGCAAAAGCCTCCACCATCCAAACAAGCTTCATCACAGTTTTAGAGTTGAACTGGCTCTAGATTCGTCGTCTCTTCCTTGCCTGCCGCGCGCGGCCCAACTTCCGCTTCAGAGCAAAGTGAGTTGGCACGACTCTTGCTCACATGAGCAAAAGCCACAAAGTGAACATGACGAGTCCTGTCTTCCGCCCGGTAGAAGACTCTTCCGCCGCGATCAACCCCCGGAGAGCATACCCCAACCTGGTCGCCTTCTCCGCACTCGCCATTGCAGATGCATGGTTATCCCCTCAAGCTAACACGTGTAGTCTACCAGTGTGGGGAGAAAAAGGCAGGTCGCTATGCCTCATTCTATTGCTGTCAGAGCTCTCCCAGATGCTCGCCTTGAATCGGGCATAGACCGCCCAGTCTTTGCTTTTGTCTAGAAGGTCGCCTTGTCCAGTCATGCCGTGGCTAACTGCCGTCACTCCACGCCGACCGGCACGCCACCTGAAGGGATCGCCGAGGGTGGGCATCGATTTGCTACTAGTCTTCTTACTAGGGTTGTGTTGAGATAAACTAAGTACCTTATTATCGAAGAAAGTTAATTCTTTCTAAGTCATAAGTATAAGAATATAGTTTTAATAAAATAGTATAATACTTACTTAGTACTTAAATTAAGATAGTTTTTTAAACTTATTATAAAAAAAAGATAACTATATTATTAATTACTTACTATCGAGGTCTATAAGTAGTACTATCGCTTTAATTATAATAGCTTTACTTATAATAAATAAAAAGTCTAATTATAAGTCCCTTAAAAACCTCTTTTTAAGAACTATAAAAGCCTCTAAGTTAAGTTAAAATACTTATTAAGATATTAATAACTAAACCTTATAATAACGGCTTTAATAAACGAACTAAGAGACGAACTAAAAAAAAATATTAAAACCCTTATTATTATTAAGTACGATTTATAAAGCGTAGTAATACGGCTATAAAGTATTAATAATATATCCTATACTAAAAAGACTATTATTAATATTAATAAAATAAATAGGGCTATATTAATATAGCGCCTCGGCTTCCTTTTATAACTCGAGGATTATTACTTTAAATAGTATTAGAAATTTATTAAAAAGCTTTTTTAAATACTCTAGTATATTTATTATTATTTTTATAATAATAAGACTCTTAGTACTTATATATAAGAGTAGGTTACTTATTTTTAAATAGTAATACTAGCTTATTAATAAGTTAATAAAACTATAATTCTAGCGATCTTTTGATAAGAAAGAGGGTAGAATAGAGGAAAAGAAAAAAAGAGAAAAGGATAAGTAATTTATAAAAAGGGTTAAGGTTAAACAGTGCGGAATTCGAGGGCAGGGTAGCGTCTACATGTACTGCGGCAATCCTCTAGTAATACAAAACGATGGAGTTAAACAGTGGTGTTGAGATAAACGGCCTGGCATCGTCACATTGGCGACTACCTTACTTCTGGATACCAGTTCGACTACAGTACATACTCCATTGCCATTATAAAAGAAGCCATTGAGCCCCAACACCTCGACATAGAGGACCGCCAGTCTCGAATGGACCTTGGAATCTGTCCTATTCAACGCCCATTCGCCGACATGAAGTCCGTCAACCTTTCTGCGATGCTGCTGGTGCCAGCGGCTCAGTACGTCATGAGCGCTTTCGCCGACGACTGCAGCGCCCTCGCCAACAACTTGAAGCTCCCAAACACCACCGTCTGGTTTTCTACCCCCGTCTCTGCCGGAACCAATATCACCTTCCCAGAGAACCACCCGACATGTACCCGCCCTGGTCAGGTCGTCGGAGTCGACATTTGCCGTGTGTCCATGTTGACCACTACCGGACCCATCAGCAACGTTAGTATTGAGGCCTGGCTCCCGTCCAACTGGACCGGCCGTTTCTTAAGCACCGGCAATGGAGGCACTGGCGGATGTATTCAATACGAGGACATTGCCTACGCCGTCTCACGAGGCTTCGCTGCAGTCGGCGCCAACAATGGACACAACGGCACCATTGGCTCGCCCTTCCTCAACAACCCCGGCACCATTGAGGACTTTGCCTACAGATCCCTCCACACCGGCGTCGTCATTGGCAAGGAGACGACCAAAGCCCTCTACGGCAAGGAGCACACCAAGTCATACTACCTTGGATGCTCGACTGGTGGAAGGCAGGGCTTCAAGGAAGCCCAAGACTTCCCCGACGACTTTGACGGTATCGTGGCTGGTGCGCCCGCCTTCGCATTCAACAACTTGACATCCTGGAGCGGTCACTTCTTCACCGCTACCGGCACCTCCGACAAGCCGACTTTCCTGTCGGCGGATCTCTGGACTCTCGTCTACAAGGACCTGCTTAACCAGTGCGACGGTCTCGACGGCCACGTCGACGGCATCATCGAGGACCCTGATCTGTGCCAGTACCGCCCCGAGTCTCTCATCTGCGGTGCCAACCAGACGGCAAACTGCTTGACCGGCGTCCAGGCCCAGACGGTCCGCACCGTCTTCTCCGACCTGTACGGCCAGGACGGAAGTCTCGTCTACCCCCGCCTCCAACCCGGTGCCCAGCCCACCCAGATTCTGCTCGCCGGCCGCGCGTTCCCCTACACCACGGACTGGTTCCAAAACGTCATCTACAACGACACGACCTGGGACCCGGCCACCATCGGCCCCAAGGACTTCGCCGCCGCCGCCGCTCAGAACCCCGGCGGTATCGAGACCTGGAAGGGCGACCTCTCCGGCGTCAAGGACCGCGGCACCAAGGTGCTGCACTACCACGGCCTCCAGGACCCCATCATCAGCAGCGACAACAGCGCGCGCTACTACAACCACGTCTCGCGCACCATGGGCCTCACGTCCGCACAGCTCGACGAGTTCTACCGGTACTTCCGCATCTCAGGCATGAACCACTGCAGCGGCGGTCCCGGCGCCAGCTTCATTGGCAACAAGGACTCTGCTGTTGCCGGGTTCGAGCCCGAACGCAATGTTCTCTCAGCCATTGTCCGGTGGGTTGAGGAGGGCGTCGCGCCGGATTCGATCCTCGGCACTGCTTTTGTCAATGGTACGCAGGGCGGCCAGGTTGCTTTCACGAGGAAGCACTGCAAATACCCCACGCGTAACGTGTACAAGTCCGGAGACCCCAACTCTCCTGATAGCTGGACTTGTGTATAATGTCCCTCCCTTGCTTGTGTTTAGTCTGCTTCTGATGTTAATATTGCTTACTGCACATTACCATAATATGAATGACAAGATTACGTGTACTATAATTCAATTGAATGAATGACAGCAGTGATAATTAGTCTAGGGAGCTCGTCTCGTAATTGCCTCATGACTGCCTCGGTGTGCAATTGACGCTGTTCATGGTGAAAGCCCGAATTACTTGGTTTTCTCGCTGTTTCTCTTCCCGTAGAGGGAGAGGGCAAAAAAGGAAAGGAAATCTCGACTCGAGCTCGCTACCATCTGGAAGTGTCCTCGTATTCCATCACAAAGGTTACAAATATGAATGCGCAGGTAACACGTGGTAACATTGCTCTGTACCAAAATTACTATGATGAAGAATGTTTGAAAAAAGAAGCTATCTATGGCATTATGTAGGGCCGTGAGCCAACATATGCTCTTACTACTTAGGGCGAGAATTATACTGCTCGGCTATCGACTATAAAGGACGGTGCTTCTTGGAAAAAATGGTCGCCCTTTTGGCTCTAAGAGGGTATTACGTCTAACCCCCCCTCTACATAAAGGTAACCTAGTTCGATTACCCGCTCGAGGTATCTACAATAAGTAACGTGCAGCCTGCTATAGAGTTAGACCTGACGAAAATATTATGAATATTACGGATTTTTTTTTTAATAGAGTCCAAATTCGTTATGTAACATTGACTTTATGCACATATTAACCGAAACTATTGAAACCGAGGGAGGTAACGTTTTTGTGACATATCTGACTTAACTTGTATCTCTAGCCCTCCCTACGTAGTCTGATCTATGAATCGAAAAGTTCTCTGGCCTGGAGTTTGAATAGGCTATTATAGCTAACTCTAAAAAGTTCTTAGCAAGTTTTAACTACCGCCGCTTGTTGAGCATTGCCTCATATATTTCAAAGTTTCCTCACCTTCAAAGTTTCTTTCTCTCAACTCGCGTTCGCTTCACTAATTGAACAACTACGAGAGTTCCCGTCACTTCAGCACACACAGACCATTCTGCTTCTCACCAGACCTTTTCTACTGGTCGCCTCCAACTTGGCGATCTGAAAAGGACACTACCCGTGACGATCTATGATGGGCAGACATGAACAACACGAAAGGAACGGCTCCCGCGCCTTTTAACCCAACATGGGCAGCTGAGAGTAACACCGCGCGCATCATCGCTGTCGTAACTGTTTTTCATCTCCTGGCGCAGTTGAGCGTTACGCTGCGCATATACGCCAGAATATGGGTCATCAAGGCGCCGGGGTGGGACGATACGGTCATGGTCTTATCGGCGGTAAGTACACCGCATCGAGCTCCAATCCTGCTGCCCGCAGAGACTGACTTGGTCGAGTGTGTAGATCTGCGCCTGGGGAGGATGGATCTCATTCGTGATTCAGGCGCAATACGGTCTTGGCAAACACTTCTCGACCATCGACAAGAAGTATGACTACATCGTGTTCAACCACGTCGCCTTTTGGCAAGCGATCATCTCCGCCGCCGGCGCTCTCATGTTTCTTAAGGTCTCTATCGCCCTTAGTCTCTTGCGTCTGAGCAAGACTGGATGGTACAAGTGGGCGTTGTGGTCAACTATTGGTAGGTAAATCACACTCGTCGGCCTCTTCCGTCAAGTATTGACAGTCCGAATAAGCTCTTGTCTTGTTCTACTCGATTGGCGGCATGTTTCCGTTCTTCCTTCACTGCAAACCCAGGATTTTGGGACAGGAACACGACACCACCTCCAAAGTGTAAAGATAATAGTAACATTAATCTGTTTAGTATAATAAACACAGGTAAGTCGGGTTCCTGTGTCTCAAGGCCGCGACGCCATGGTGATATCGCTCACGCACTTTCAGGATTCAACATCTTCACCGACGTAATTCTAGCCACCCTACCTGTGCCAGTCATATGGAATCTGCAGATGAAGCGCAGACTTCGTCTCTACGCAATTGGAATCTTGAGCTTAGGGTCCTTGTGAGTATCGAATGATTCAAAGTCATGATTGCTCGACTCCCGTGACTAATGAAATCCCAAGTGCTGTCGCGATGGGCATAGTCAAAGCAGTATACCAGCTCAACAACGACAGCGACCCTGATAAAACTTTCAACAGAAGTATCCAATTCTGGGGCTTGTAGGTACGATTACAGAAAGCTCGGTGGCTTGAAACTAATAATTCTTTCGCACCTAGCCTACAGTTGCAAGTCGGTATCATCGCGGCATGCGCACCGGCTTTGAAACCTCTTGTTAACAAGTTACTCAACCTATCAGCATATAATTAGCAAATTCCAGAGGCATGTGGCAAGCGGTCCCAACAGACAGGCTCTGGACCGAGGACGCTCGAGTACGACACCTCCCGCGGCCGTACTGACGGGACAACCAGAAGCGATCAGTACGAACTCGATGAATGGGCCTTGGATACACGATATGGCACACAAACGGGTGAAATCAGACTGCAGACCATGCAACCTCCAGTAGGCATAATGCTCAGCGAGTATAATCGAAGTAAGGCCTTGCGCATAGAAGAAGAAACTGCGATATAAGTCTAGTCGAGTAACTTGCATGGGATCATTAAGACTACTGTCGTATAGTTATAATAGGGGCATCGACGTGTGTAAGAGAACGGATGATCTATTAGAAATAAAGAATAGGCACGAAGTACGCTCTAATATAGAGGGTATAAGCAAAGTAGGCCTCGGTAATTATATAACTAAGGTTACGTAACGTATAATAAGGCTATAGATAGTTAAAGCTATTATAATATACCCCCCTAAACGAAATTACGTTTAAAAAAAGCGTACTTAACTACCCGTATTATTATAAAAAGGTCTACTTAAAGTAAAAAACTACTTATTAATATATAAGAATTTATTTATAAAAGGAATTATAAAGTAAATCGGTTTATACGTAAAGTTATAAATAAAAGGTAAATCGGCTATAAATTAACCTCCGTATTCGTTACTATAGGTAATCTCGAGGCTATTTTATTAATAAAAAGTACGATTAAAAAGCGGCTTTTTATTAGTTAAATAATCGACCTACGGGTTAAGGGTAGTAGATATATAAATTCTTTACTACTACTTATAATATAGACTTTCTTTCCCTTTTTAACCTATATTTATAATACTATTATATATATATACTTTTTTTTTTCGCTTTTACGTACGTATTTTTATATATACGTATTATTAAAAAAGGATCTTAGCTAATAGTATTATTTTATTTAGATACTTATTTATAAACGAATAGTTAGAAATCGCGCTCGTATTATTATAACGCGAGAAACTAAGAAGTATAAGCTTAAAATTATAACCTTAAGAGAGAGTAGTAGCTTCTCTAACCCCCCTAACAAGCCTATAATAAGTAAGTAATCTCTTTTATTTTATTTTTAATTAGTAATACGGCCTTATTTTTTTAATTTTAACCTAACTACTTTATTTAATAAGTAACGGCCTTATAGCCGAACGAGCTACTTAGGAGGGTAGTATAAGTAAAAAGGGTTTATAACCCCCTCCCTTGCCTCTTTTTAAAAAGCGTAGAGTAGTTAACTATACGTACTATACTTTTTTATTTATTATTATTTATAAAACTAATTCTTAATAATAAACCTTCTTAGTACTATCCTTAGTACTAAGGTTTAATATAAGCTAGTACTTTTACTTCCCCCGTTTAGTTACGAATACCTCGGGTATATTAAGAGCGCTCTTAGTAGCCGTTTAGATAGTACGTACCTCCTAAGTTCGTATATTAGTTATAAATATTAACGTTATTAAACTTATAAAAAGTCGGGTTATACTCCTATTTTTAAGGGGTATATATAAGACCTGGGCATAAAGTTCTTATATTTTAAATAAGAAGTAATAAGAAAAGTAGTAGTATTTATAGTTATTAATATAGTCCTACTTATATTTAATAAAGTATATTCTAAGCCGTTCTCGTTTTATTTTTCGCTTATAAACTAATATATAAACCCTAATTTATATAATAGTAGCGTTATATAAGGCCCTTGAGTACGACGGTTTTTTAAATAAAAATAAGAATAAGGAGGTTCGTATAAACGAGGCCTTAGTAAGAAAGGTATTTATAAACGCTCTCTTTATACTAGAGGCGTTATTAAAAAAACTTATTAAGACCGTAATAATATTAACTACTTTACTTATAAAAATAAATAATATTTAAACTAAGATTAATATTCTTATTAACCTATATATCTTTTTAAATATATAGCCCGTATTTAAGTCCTTTTTAAATAAGTTCGCGCTTACTTTCTTAAGTAAATAACCTCTTTTTAAACGACCCAATAGGGTTATTAAAGCTACTTATACTCCCTACCTATAGGCTACGTTTTTTTTAATTAAAAACCGGGCCCCTTAGGCCGTTCTATTACTTCTTAACCGTCTCTTTATTTAGTATAACTATTTTTTATATATTTTTTATATTTAAGAGTAATACGAAGTATTCGAACTTCGCTTTAAAAAGGTTCTTTATAAGGCTATTAGTTAGTATCTTATTTATTAATATATAAACTACTTAAAATAAGCCTCTCGAGTACTCTTATTATAACTATATATTTTAAATATTAACGTAGTATAAGTAAGTTAAAATACGTTCTCTTTTTTTAATTACGAGTTTAATTATTTAATAATTATTATAATATACTTTTTATACGTTACTAAGCTTAAATAAGATATTTCTCAATAAGTATTTAAGAGCGAGTATTTCCTTAGCTATGTATTCTAAGCTTAGTAACTCGGCTTTTATAATCGACGTAGTTACTTTGTTCTAACGGGCTATTTTTTACTAAACGAGGTTACTAAAAAAAGAAATTATAAAATCTTATAAGGATTTTTAGGTCTCTTTATTATTTTTAAACGAGGCGTCGCTTATAATTAGTAATACTTATTTACCTCCCGAGATCTTAAAATAAATTATTAAGTATTATATATAAAAAAAGTATTATATAACTTAATTTATAATAAGATAATACTAATAAAATAAGTTCGTTAAGAACCGGGAGAGTAGGGCGTATATAAAAGTAACGTTAGGCCGAATTATAATCGCTATATATAATATCGAACTAACTTTTTTTTAAAAAAACTTAGTCTTACTTAGGGACGTAATTCCTAGGTTCTTCTCGATTAGAACTATTAATAATAGGGTCGTAAGAGTAATAAAGTTAATAAGGTCGAACTTCTTAATTACTTTTTTAAAATACTAATTATAAACGAAGTATATTTTTTAATTAAGTTAATTATAAATAACCCTTATATTTAAATATTACGAAACTAACCCTTAGTTTTTTATCTCGTACTTCTTTTTAAGTCCCTTAGTTACTTAATCGGTATTATAAACGTAGTCTTTATAATAAAAAACGAGGATATTATTTATATAAAAAAAAGCTAGTACCCGTTTAGTAAAATCTTAGAATAAATAAGGGTCCTCGCTTATAAATAAAAGACTTAGGTCTTTAAAAATTAACGCTAGTTCTTCGTATTATAATAGTAGAGTATTATAAGCGCCGTAAAGGGCTTGCTTAAGCTTTATATATATACTTAACTAATAAAAACCGTTTAGAAACTCGTAAATAATAAGGAGGTTATTTAGCTTTTTAATTACGTTTAAAAAGGCGTTTATTATATTATATTAGTAAATTTCTAAGTTAAATTAAGTAGTGATAATTATAATTACCTTAAACTTCCTAGTTACTAACGTCGCTACGTAGGTCTTTTTTAGAGGGTATTGTTCTTAAAGGTCCCCTCTAACGTAAATTCTCGCTTTATAACGATCGAGGTAATTATTACTATTGAGCTTATAATTAAATACCTATTTAAGGAGTATTAGCTTAGATATAACCGACGCTTTACTAACTACTTTTTAAGTCTTTATTTTCTCTAGCTTTTAAATTTTTAATTATACTACCTCTATAAATTAGCTTTTTAAAAGTTCTAGTATTTTAAAAACATTCTTTTACGTCCCTAGAGGGGTAATTAATTAATCTACGTAAATTTAGTTAGATTAAAATATAATTAGTAAAGCGTACTTTATTCCGATTATTATAGTATAAATATAATAGTATAGCGTCTTATACCCTTAAGTTACTTTATTAATTACTTTTTACTAATTAAGTATATATATATTAAAAAAGGAGTCCTAGTCTCTTTTTACCCGAGTATAAAAAAAGTACTATTTAAATCGCTCTTATTAACTCGGGTTTTAAATAAATATTTTTAATAGTTAGTTCCTTAACCTCTAGCTTTATTTAATATACTTATTATCCTAGCTATATATACTAGCTATATTAAAATTACTAACTAAGTTATTTATTACTCTTACTTCTTAATATAAGCTCGCTTATTAAAAAGGCTTGTTAAGTTCTAGTTAAGTAAAAAGGTCCTCTTTATAAAAAGTCTAAAGAGTCTCTATTTTTATTTATATATATATTACGTTTTTAATCCTTTTTATAAAGGGATTAACTTTTTTTATAGCCTCGCTTATTAAATTAATTAGCTAAATAAAGTTCGTATCTAACTCTAAACTTTTAAAATCTAAGGTTATTTTAGGAATAAGTAGTTATTTATTTTATTTATTTAAAAATAAACTAAGCTTTTTTATAGCTTTATTTACTTCTTATAGAGCGAGTATAGATAGTAATAGTTATTTTTCGTTATTAATTAATACGGCCTCCTTTTTATTTATAATACTAAGTAATTAAAACTTAGGTTCGATTATTATAAGTAGTTATTAAATCTTATTTATTATAGCTTTTAACTTAAGTAAATAAATTACGGATTTAGTATCGTTCTTTAAATAAAAAGCTATTTTATTAAACGTTATATTTTAAATAATAATAATTTTTAAAAGCGAGGGGATTTAGATCTTATATAAGTTATAAGCGTTTAGTACGTAACTTACGAAGTACTTAATATATTCCCTCTACTCTATTTTAAAACGTCTCTTATTAATTCTTTTTTTATAGTCCTTTTTAAAAAAGTACGCTCTATAACTATATATATACGTCTATTCTTAATAAGGACGTAGATCGTAAGCGAGCTTTAATATATTTATTAATTATTATTATTTAAAGTAATAAGCGAACTAGACTTCCTTAGTTTAAACTAGTAATAGCTAGTTAGTACGTTACCTAGGGCTAATATTATATAAATAAGCTATAGCTAATATAACCTCTACTTAGAGTTCGTTTAATAAGCTAGTTATTAATATTATATTAATTACTTTAATAATAATCTCTTAACTAGCTCGTTCCCCTTTTCTATTTAGTTTTTTTATATATAAAAGAGTAGTTTTTAAGTCGATTCTTAGCTCTTATACTTATTTTTAAAAATAAGTCTTATTATTAATTATAATTATTATACGTTCTACGTCTTATTAAATCTTATAAATAGCTACGTTTTTTTATATACGTACTTATTATTTAAAAAAGTATAAAACCCTAAATATTATATTATAGGTCTTCGTAACTCGTAAAAAGATAAAGATTTTACTTAAATATTCGTTTTTAATTAATATTAGCTATTTACTTAGTTCGTAAGTAAGTAAGTAGTTAAAGAGGTCCTATAAGATCTTATAATAAGGTCGGGTTATTTTTCGTTCTAAAGTACGTTATAAAATTACTTATTTTATATAAGTAGTTATATAATATTAGTATTCTAAATAGCTTAGTCCTTTAATCCTTACTCCTTAAGTAATAAGTACGAGCTTCTTAAGTACTATTAGTACAAAATAGCTAGATTTAAAGTACTATAACTAGGCTATATTTAATTAGTTATTCCTTAATTAGTATAAAGAATATAAACGTTATATACTACGTATTAAAATTATTTTAATAAGCAAAGACTAACTTATAAATAAAAAATAGAATAAATAGAGCTTATATTTTAAAAAAACTAAATTAACCTTTTTTTAAACTACTAAATAATAACGTTATTAAATTCGCTTTTAACTTAAAAAGTATAATCAAAGCCCGAGTACTAAATACTAGTTTTTTAAAAAAGCGCTTTTAATACGACGTTTATATAAAAGTTCTTAATAAAACTAATATTATAAAGGGTAAGGTACTTAGTCCCGGGCCCCTTTAGTCCTATAAAAATGTTTTATATAATCCTCGTTCCTTTAGTAATTATAAAATAAAAGGCCGTCTTAGAGTCTATATTCTCTAAGCTATTATATTATTAAATAGAATCTAGCTCTAAGAGCGATTAGTTATTAATAAAATATATAATACTATAGTTATTTATAACCGTACTTTTAAAAAAAAAGTATAAGCTAGTAAAGGGTATAAAGAAGATTATAAAATTACTATTCTTATTAACCTCTATACTTAGCTTAAAGAGCAAACCGACGTTAATAATTATAATTACGATATTTAATAAGTATATTACTTTAAAATCCTTTTTATTACTTAGCTTAGTAAATTTAGTTATTTTTATAAAACTACCCTTATTATTATTATTTTATTTAATAAGGGGTTTTATATAAATCTAGCCCTTCTAAGCGAGGTCGGCCCGGAGATTAGCACACTTTTTATAATTTAAATAAAAAATTATTTTTTAAGCTTTGCTACTACCTAGCTAAACGTATTTTATTTTTATTTTATTAATTAGAGTAAGCTCTATTTTTATATATTTTATTAGTTTTTAATAATAGTTCCCTTTATAAGAGTAGTTAGTAAATAAATTAGGAATCGCTTTTTTTAATTAAGAAAATCCGAGCGACTTATTAATATTACGAATATTACTAAGGGTCGTTTACGATTTTTATTATATACTGCTTTTTTATATAAAAAGTTATTGAAAATCTTAGTATAATACTTTATATCGGGGATAGCTTCTCCTTTTTATTTTAACTTAATAATATTAATAAGCTCTTAATTAAACTAGTTTAGGGTAAAGTAATACGAAGTTATATAAAAAAAGGCCTTAAAAACGAGGGTCCCCTAGACTTTAAGTAATTAGAGCTACTTTACTTAACGATAGGTTAAAATAAAATCCTTAATCTAGGTTAATAAGCTAATACTAAAGTTCGCGCTATTTATAACTACGTTAAACTCCTCTTATATAATTATAAACGAGCTAGAATTATTTAGTACGTACTTTTATTTAAGAACCCGGATTACGGTATAAAGGGAATAATCTAAAGAATTAATAAGTTCTTTTTTTATATTTTTTAAAATATCTTAAATAACTATAAGGGAGATCTAGCGATTTATTAACTTATATAATCTCTTTTTTTTTTATATAAAAGATCGTTTTAAATATTATTTACTAAGTAAAAGAGGCGTATTTTTTAATAAGGCGTACTTAATTCGCTATTATAACCTTTAGCTTTGTTAAAGCGACTAGTTACTTAATAAGGTCGTTTTTAAGTTCGATTATAACCTCGCTTTTTATTTTTTATTTTTATTAAATAAACTTTTCAAAACGTCGTTAGTATTTACTAAAAGCCGCTTTATATATTTAATCTTAAGTAGTATTTTATATCTTAATATACTCTTTAATTAAAAAGATAAACTTAATAAAGAGCGAAGGATTTAATAGAAAAGTAAGGTTATTTAGATTTAAAAAATCCTAAACATCTTTTAATCGAGCTTTAATATAGAGAGCGAGGTACTACTTAGCTAGTCTCGCTAGTAATTAAGCTTTTATTTAGAAGTATTAGTAGTTTTTTTTAAAAAATATGATTTTATTTAAAATTAAGTTTAACGAACGTAATAAGAGTAAATAATATTATAAAAAAATATAATAAGCCGTAGTCCTTAAAAAGTAACTTTTTAATAAAAGTATATAGGGGTCTAAGTTAGAGCTAGGCTTATAACTATTATATAGTTATAATAGGGGTATTAACGTATATAAGAGAACGGATAATTTATTAAAAATAGAGAATAAGCGCGAAGCACGCTCTAATATAAAGGGTATAAGCGAAGTAGGCCTTAGTAATTATATAACCGAGGTCACGTAACGTGCAGTAAGGCTATGGATAGTTGAAGCCATTACGACAACTACTAAGTTTGCCAGAAGATCTGAACATCTTGACTATCATTTCCAACCCTTCATGAGCGGCATACGAGAAAGATGTCTCATAGACATTTCAGCATCTGATTGCACATGCAGTGGAACAACACGTACGCATGTATGTGCCATGCTGCAGAAGTGAGCTGACTTCCTTCTCCGCACTAAGTTCTCAATGGTTCGCCAAAGGCACTTCACTCGTGATTATTTCCAGGCCAGCCTTGAAGTCTAACATACACACTCATGACCTGACAATGTCCGAGTGCGGTCCGACGGATGAGACAAAAGCTCGTACCATGGAGCCATTCTTGCGATCGCGTTCCGATGGGATGATATCCTGTTATCCTTCGGCCGAAATTGGCGCTTTTGTTGACAAGATACTGGGACAGGGGCCCTTGTGAGCGGGTGGAGTGAGGCCACAGCCCGATGCACTGCAGCTGGGGCTCGTTCCTTGCAGTCACTTCAGGGATTCCCGGGATGCGATCCCGTTGAAGCACGTCTCCGGCCCAAGATATTTAGCAGATTCCACATCAGATAATAGGTGGGCTGTAGAAAGTGACGAGATTCCGGGCATTGCGGGCTTGCTAGATTGGCGGACTCCGCGGTTCAGTTTGAGGCGTGCAAACACTCCCACCGGCTCGTTATTGAGTTCACTCTGTTGCTGTGACGAGATCATGGGCATCTGCAGCACCGGAGAGACTCTGTTGCCACCCAGCTCTGAAGTTTGCACTGCCTGCTCTATGTTGACTTTCTGGATAGCGAGATGGAATAACCACTTAAGCGTTGTCACTTCGACCTTGGCCCTTCTTGATAATGATATTATCCATCATTCTCTGGTCTAAAGTAGCTGCATGTTCCTCATCAACAGCCTTCAAAGCGACATTATGACCTTTCAAAACTCTGCCAGCAGCTTTGGTAGGAGATACTGGTTGTTGTACTCCCACAAGATGGTGGTGAACTGCGCAGACCATGCAGCTCCCGTGTAGTATGTGCTTCTACGACCCTGAAGAGCGTATTGCTCAGTGATATGTCCATGTGCCAGCTCAGCGCCAGGCACACGCAGGCTCACGGCACCGTGGTTAGCCCAGGCTTTCACATTGAGCTGCTCGGTACCGAGGCTCGGGATCGTACCAGCGTCAGCTAGCAACTTGAGGGACTTTCTGACTAGAGCTTGTGCCTGAGTACTATCGTAATTGGAGGAGCCGGTGATGAGCACGCGGAAGTTGTTGTCGCCGAGGTAATCGAAGCGCCCAACGAAGGGAGTCTTAGGAAGGGAGATCCAGTTTGTGGGAACGTTGTTCGTGAGGGAGTAGCTGATGGGCAAGGAAGGGTGGGAAACGATGCCGGCGTGGACGGTAGTCCATTCCCACTTCGAGAAGACAGCCGCCTCCTCGTCGCTGATATCTATGCCGTCAAAATTGGCAATTGTAGGCTCAAAAGAGACAAGAAGCTTCTTGGCCCTGATCAGTGTCTGCTTGTTGTCGGGGCCACGAACAAGAACCTCCACGCCATCCTCGGTACGGGAGGTCTTGATAGCTGTGGACGAGTAGAGGACATCGTCGCCGAGGAGGTCTGCAATGGCATCGTAAATGTCTTGGTTTCGCCTGGATACAGGCACGAAGGAACCAACCGTGCCCAGGAATGACCGAGTGATGGGTGCGCCGAAGCCCTGCATGACGTACAAAGTTGTCTGGTCGGCGATATTGCCCAGACCAAGACCGGTGGTCTGAAAGATGCGAGGAACAGCCGCCTGAAGGTTGTGCTTCTTGACGAAGTCGGAGAACTTGAGGGTGAGGTCTTCAGCAACACCAACGGTTGTGTTTGGGAAGTTTGCATAGGAGGGAAGAATGTACGATTCGTACTTCTCACACTGCTCGAGATAAGCCTTCAGGGCAGCTGTAGCGTCCGCGGAAGCCGGTAAGGAGTAGTTGGTTGTCTTTCCTGTGCTGAAGTCGGCATACGTGGTCGTCAATACCTGTCTGACTGGAGTCTGCACAGGGATATTGAAGCGGGCGAAGAAATCGCGAGCGCCGCCGTAATCCGTGTATGAGTTTACACCAAAGTCATATGGGTTTCCAGTTTCGGGGTCTGTGAATGTTGCGACGTGACCGCCCTGAGTGGGCATTAGGCTCTTCACTCTTTTCAGATCCAGTTGATTTTCACTTACAATGCGGTTCTGTTTTTCCACGACGACAATTGTCTTGTTATAGTCTTCGCGGAGTCTTACGGCTGCATGAGCTCCAGAAGCACCTCCGCCTAGAATCACAACATCTCTCTCGATGATAGTTGTCTTGTTACCCGTGGGTATGGTTGCTGCTGACACCAATGACAGAGCGCCAAGAGCGACTCCGATGAGCGATGACATCTTGACCCTTGGTACCGGTAGTATTGGTGGCAACGGATAATAAACAAGATGCAGTGCCTTTCCCAATCGCTACTGGTGAGCTGGTAATGCTAACTGAGACGATGAGGGCAACGAAAGAGTCCAAGGTGAATATTCGCGTTCGTAGATGAGTTCTTAAGTAGGACATAAGTACCGGTTTGCTACGCCGCATCAACGCATCGGACATTCGGAGGTGCTGCTGTTGGGAGAACGGGATATGGAGGCATGAGATGCAGAACATGGAAGTGATCCCGGCTTAGCGTAGAACATAGATTCCATGTGCAGCAAGTTCGCCGAGAGCCATTCGTTGGGTGTTGCCAATGGGGAGACCAGATGCACCTTGTCCAACAAGATGACAGGGTCTAGTCAGGAAGTGGTGTTCTCCAACTGAGGTTCTACATGCGTTGCGGCGAATCCAAGCCTGAGCCCGTCCTAGCCTGATTGATTGTTGCTGACAGGCATATTGGCGCAGGCAAGTAGTGATACCTCAGGTTTCTTGACCTGAGTTGAAGGTGGTTGCAGTTTGTG
Source organism: Colletotrichum cuscutae (assembly GCA_030869315.1). Classification (NCBI taxonomy): domain Eukaryota; kingdom Fungi; phylum Ascomycota; class Sordariomycetes; order Glomerellales; family Glomerellaceae; genus Colletotrichum; species Colletotrichum cuscutae. The sequence goes on from MPDP01000291.1 coordinate 138,619, forward strand.
TTGTGGCTTAACTACTCGAGGTAGTTGATTGGCTTTGAAGGAGGAAGAGACTAAGCATAGATACAATAGGCCTTCTATCAATTATTGGCAATTAAGATCTTCGGCATGGCGCATTCGGTCACTGACTGAACGGTTACACTGTACAGGTTTGCCGAGATCAACCCACAAAAATGACAATCAGAGTCCACATCTGTCAGTTGATCGGATGAGGCGATCACGCCAGTGGGTTTCGACTCGGCAACTATGCCCGAAATCCATCCACTCTTTAGGGCAGGGGGTCAATCCCACGGCTAGAGTTTGCCGTTCCACTCCGTTCCACTCAGTTCCTCGTCGTAGGGTTTGAGGTAAGTCGGAGCGACGATATAGGTATGCAATTAACAACAGTCCCTCAATAACGTCTATAGAGTTTGTTATACAACGTGAAAGAATTTCTTCATGAATTCAATATAATTACAGACATTAATTACATTAGAGTGTTCAGTGACACTTGTGGTATGTATCGCTCCTCTCAAAAGACATAGTCTTATCTATATGCAAGTCCCTCGACTCTTTAGGACAAAAACCAACTCAGTATTTTTTAGTAACCGGCCAAAATCTGGGCAGAGATCTTCTCGGCCAAGACATAAACAGTGCTCTGGGGGTGGCCAGGGGGCAAAAGCGCAAAGCTGCTAGCATCGACAACTCTCAGACCACTGACACCGATGACCTTGGCATCCTTGTCGACGACAGCCATGGGGTCGTCAGACTTGCCCATACGGCACGTGCAGCTGGCGTGCCAAATGGTCATGACAGTGTTGCGAATGTTCTGGAGGATCTGGGCATCAGTCTCGACCTTGGGACCGGGGAAGTACTCCTTGTTGTCGGCCAAGACGGGCTTCATGGCATTGCTAGCAAAGGCCTGACGGAGGCGCTTGAAGGTGGCAACGGCGACAGCAACGTCAGTTGGGTCGGTGAGCCACTTGGGGTCGATGAGAGGCAGGTCCTTGGTATCGGCGGAGGCGAGGGTGACGGTGCCCTTGGACATGGGAGCAACGAGACCTCCGAGAATGGTGGCGTACTGATAGCCGTCCTTGGGCTGGGTGAGGAGAAGGTTGGAGAAGTCACCGACGTAGCCAGGGGCGGTGAGATACTCGATCTCGGGCCAGTCAGCAGGGAAGTTGCTGTCGAGGATGGCAGCAGTATCAGGGGAGATGAGGTCGCGGGGGGTCTTCTCCCAGCCGAGGAAGTCGCAGACGGGGTTGGTGAGGGGGCCGATCTTGCGGATGGAGTAGTCGAAGGCGAACTGGGCAGCAGTGTAGATGAGGTCGTTGGCCAGACGGGTCAGAGTCTGGACCTTGACGCGCCACGTGGGACCGAAGAAGACGTGGTCCTCCATGTTTTGGCCGACACCAGGGCGCTCAGCGACGATGGGGATCTTGAACTTGTTGAGCTGGTCCTTAGGGCCAACACCGGAGACCATGAGAAGCTGGGGGCTCTGGAAGGCACCGGCGGACAGGATGACCTCCTTGTTGGCCTTGAGGGTGTAGGTGGTGATGCCAGCATTGGAAGTAAGAACAACACCAGTCGCCTTCTTGTTGCTGTCAAAGAGAATCTTCTTGGCCAGAGACAGCTGGTAAACCTTGAGGTTCTTGCGGCCAATGGCCTCGTTGAGGAACGAGGTCTGACTGGACTCGCGCTGCTGCTTGCTAGGCTGGATAGTGTCGGAGCAGTACTGCGCACCCATAAGCTCACCACTGTTGAAGTCCTGGGCCTGGGGAATGCCGATCTCATTGAGGGAGGGCTCGAGGTACGTGCTGAAAGGCTGAGCGTAGTTGGCGTAGGAGACGTCAAGAGGGCCTCCGGCAGCATCGAAAGCGTCGAGGTTGTACTCTGCGCTGGCGTTGGGGAAGCGAGTAGGGCCGGGCGGGGTAAACTTGACACTCTTCTTGAAGTAGGGAAGAAGGGAGTCCCAGGTGTAGCTATCGTCGCCGATGGCATCTGCCCACTTCTGGTAGGACTGCTTGGTACCGCGCTGGTAGATCATGAAGTTGCGAGCGGAACTGATGTTGCGTTAGACCATTTGCGAAATTAAATGTCACTTCACGACTTGGGAACTCACCTTCCACCGAGACACTTGCCACGAGCATAGTGAATCTTGCGGTTGTTGGCACCGGTTTGTGGCTGCGTGATGAAGTTCCAGTCCACGAGAGGGTTCGTGTCAAGAGAACTAGCGCCAGCGAAAAGAGTATCGCCGGCGGGTGTCTGGCCGATGAGAAGGTTGGTGATCTCGTAGAACGTGCCGGCCTCGATCACAGCTACGGTAACATCGGGGTTGGCGCTCAGTCTGTTGGCCATCACCAGACCGGCAGTGCCACCGCCGACGATGACATAGTCGAAAGTCGCATCCTTTCCAAGACTGCCTGCGCTAGTGCCGAGCTGGCGCTTGTGCTCGGCATGGAATCGTGCCTCCTCGTCTGCCGGGGCGGCATGGGTCAAGCCCAATATGGTAATGAACGTAGAAACGGCGTAAGTGACACGCATTTTAAAAAGAGAGTATAGGAAAAGTTAGATGAAAAAGAAAGTGATCTGTCGACCCGTGAGCCTTGTAGGTTAATAGACAACATCTGGAAGTGAATGGGATTGACAAGACACTTATAATCGTATGACATGTTTCCTCCATCCGATCCCCATCCCACCGAGCTAAAGTCCATGTTCAGCTAGACTGGAGGCGGGCGCTAGAAGATCACGCTCATTTGGTCCACGCTAGACATAGTCTATTGCGTTCCTGGCTAAGTTTGTTTGCATTAGCGCGTGAACAGACTGCACCACCGCAGAAATTGGGGCTTACACCGATGACCACCGTTCTTAGGGTCCCATGATCAGACAGCGGCTTACTGCTTGGACCCTTTCTTAGTATTTCGTGAACAATCAAGATTGGTTCAGGGACATGTTTTTCCAAGATCTCCAGGGACGGAAACGTGGGCAACGGGAGCTTGCGGGGATGTAACCATGACGCTAGTCAGGATTTGACTTTTGACTGCTTGCTCAGGGGAGAGTCGGGCGAGGTTCAGAGGGTCGTTCGTCCGAACCTTAACAGCCTAGACGCAGGTGATAGATCGAACGACAGACTTCAGGACGACCTGTAGGCCCAATCTGGTATTTCGGCGGCTGTTGCCGACAAAGTCTTGCGAATTTAGCCCAGTTCTGGACGGAACATGATGTCGACGATCCATTGTTAGTTTAGGTAGGCCACTAAGCTGCAGACCGAGAACCGCCTACCTGGACTAAATTAAGCAGTGTCGGATTGGAAGTCCAATTCGACCACGGCATACAGCCGACTGCGCAGGGGCCAATTAGGGGCCCTATTTACGATTATCGTAGCCAGCCTAACCTGCGGTTAGAACCTCCTTTTTATACCTACTACGCAGAAATTTATATAGTTTAATTAATCTCTTTATTAACCCACGGTTTAAACTAGTTACCTTATAATAAGGAGATTAATATTAATTAGTAATAGAATAGGGTGGGGCGATTAGTCCTAGTCTTTCTTTCTTCTAAAAACGATTGAGTATAGGGACCTGCGGGAGAGCTAATTAGAGGAAGATATAAAGAGAAGGGCCCCTAATTAAAGAGAGAAACTTAGTAATATAGATCTTTATTTTAATTATATATATACTTTTTTAAAATCGAACTAAAACCTTTTTAATAATTTATTTTTAAATACGATAATATAAGATAATTAAGAAGTTTACCTTTTTAATCTAGTTAATACTACCCCCTTTTTTTAATTATAACTCCGTTAATTAAGGCTATATTAACCCGATTAAAGGAGGTATTTTATATTATTTTTATAAATATTAGTAGTTTTTTTTAAATACCGTACTATAAAAGTCCTTTATACCCTATACTTTTTTAATAATCTCCTTTTTTAAAAATCCCTTTCCTTTTTAAACGAGAGAATAAGTAAAAAAGAGCCCGACTTAATTAAAAATAATTTAAATAAATAAGTAAAAAAAAGTAGTATAATAATTAAAATAAATACGAGTAATAAGACTCTAATTAAAAGAAAGACTAGATAATTAAAATATAAAAACGAAGATATATAAAAAAGGGCTTCTTATTTAATAAGAGGGGGATATAATAAACCCTAATAAGTAAGCGAAATAGATAAATAGAGAAATACGTAAATACTTAGGACCGGATCGGGCCTAAATACGGATATTATAATAATATAATAAGACGAACGACGAGTTAGAATTAGAACTAATAAAATACTTTAATAAGTATAGCTAGTTATTTAACTAGACTATTCCTTATTAATTAATATAGCCTAGAGATTTAATAATAAACCTATTTAGAAGTGCGAATATATCGGACTAAGGGCGCTCAGAAAACTAGCTTTTAACTAGACTTATTAGTAATTTCGATTAATATTACTATAAGCCTAATACGAAGTCCGATTAAAACTCTAATTATACGCTTAGTAAGGGCTAAAAAGAACGGCCTAGATTATACTAATTAGAATAATAGCTACGCTCTAACTATTAAAATAGCTCCTCTCTTTTCTTTTTAAACTCTATTTAAAATAAATAAATTAATATAAGACTATTAAAATTATAAATAAAATTAACGAACTATATTTTAAATAACCTCGGACTATAAATATAAATAATTAATATGTTATTTTTATTATTATTAGCGACCCTTAGGACGTTTAATTATATAAACTTAACTTTTTTACTTCGGATAGACCGTTTACTAAACTAGCTTTTATAGTTTATTAAGATTTATAAACCGTAAAGTTATTTAATAATAATAAGCCTACCCTTAGTAATAAATCTATTTATTAATTTAATTAAAAAAGGCTAATTACGGCTTAGGTTAGAATAAATACTTTAATTAATACCCTCCTAGGTACTATTACTACCTAGATCTAAATAACTACGCCTTAGACTAAGGACCCTACGATTCCTTAGCCTAATTTAATAAAAAATATAAAGTTCTATAAAATACTATTTCCTAGTTAAGAGGGGACTATAGTTTTTAAAAATAATAATATTATAAACTTTTTAAAAAAGTTCGAGGACTAATACGAGATTAATAAGGTCCTAGACCGATTTAGAGGTAAACTTATTACGTATATTATAAAAAGAGATTATTAAACTCTAGTTAAGGATATAATTAGAGGATTACCCTAAGCCTAAGCTAAAGATTTCTTTTTAAAAAAATATAAAAAATAGGATACTAACTACTTCTTAAACGAGGAAGAGTAGATTAAAAGAGTTACTAAAAGACTACTTATCTCGTTTTCTAACTTAAACTCTATTTAAATACTATTTACTAAGATTAATAATATAATTACCCTTATTAAATAATAAGACCTCTATATCGTAACTAATAAGAGCCTAATTAAGGGCGTATATAAGTAATTCTATACTAATATTATAAAAAAAGTAGTAGAAAAAGTTAGAGTTATTTTAAATAGCTTTGTTAAATTAATAAAGTATATAAAGTTTAAAGTAGGACTTCTTAATACGATCGTATATAAAAAAGAATATAGCCTACTCTTTATAAACGATTAAAATTAACCTAAAACCTCGCCGTAATCCCCTACTTTATAAGCGTATAAAAATACTTAATATTAATATCTAAACCGTTAGTAAAATCGCTAGTTAATAATAGGAGCCCAGGTTACTTAAGTAGCTACTAATAATATTACTAATTCTAACTTAGTTAATAAAATAAATAAGCTAAAGATTTATTAAAATAGTATTTACTCTTAAGGTCCTACTTATATATTTAATATAAGTACTACGCGTCCTAATTAGCCCCCGATTATAGGACCTAGAAACCGCTACTAGTACTACTAAAATCTATACTACCGGATTATTAAAAATTACGATTAGTATACTCTTAATAAGGACGCTTATCTTATTATTTTAGCTTAAGGAGCTTAGTATTATAAAAAGCGCGATAGTTAAGAGCTTATAAAAGATATTTCCTTTATTATAATTAAAAATAAAAAAAAGCGTACGATTACTAATCGCGTTACCTTTCTTTTTTATATAATAAATATATTAATTAAAAAAAATACTAAGCTTTTAGCTAAGTAGATTCTAAACTATTAGATCGGACTACTCTAGTAAACTATACTTATACTTTCCTTAGTTAATCTTATAAGTATAGTTAGATATATTTACGTAATACGACCTAACTTAAGCTACTATAGCTAAGCAGACGTTTATACTATTTATAAGAAAAAACTACTTAAGAACTATACTTTAGTAACTATATTATATTTTAAAAAAATATATAGAATTAATAGCCTAAGCTAACTTTTATAATTTAAAAAAAAGACGGTTTCTTTTTCTAATTAAAAAAGGGAAATTATAAAAATTAATAATAATAATAAGGCTTTTAAAATAGTAAAGAACGTAACCTCTATATCTATTTCTAAGCCCTAGCCTATTAAAATCCTAATTAATACCCTTAATACTAGTACTTAAAGAACCTAAGAGCCTCTTTCTTATAAAACTTAGAAAATAATAATTACTAATTAGACCCGCAACTTTAACCTTAAGGCTAAGGTAAAAAAACTAATAAAAAAGAGGCTCGAGGCCCCGATCTTACTTCTTATAAACCTTTTATAAAAAATTATATTAAAATATACTATAATAATAATAATTTTAATATATAATTAAAAGTACTTTAATATTAATAAAATCCTATTAAAAACTCCGAAGTCCTTAGTAAATCTAATAGAGAATAAGTAATAATAAAAGGATATTAAGGATCTCCTTAATAAGTATAACCAGAACCTCTTTCTAAGGCCGAGCTATATAACTAAGATTAGTAAAGTTAGAAGCGCTAATATAAATTCTAAGCTCTTAACTTCCGTAATTTCGAACGCTTATTTTTAGTTAAAAATCTAAATATCTAGTATAGATTAGGATAATAAGGGTTTAATAATCGTTATTATTTTAAATACTAGGGTATAAGTTAATATTTTTTTAAAATAATACGTTAAGAAAACTAGTATTTTTTATATAGTAACGAAGCTTTAAATATAGACGTTTAAGTATAATCTAACTAGCTAAATAACTTTTAATAGCTTCTATTTTACGGATATATAGATTAGTAAGTTTAAAGTAACTACTTATTTCTTTATTAAGGACGAGCGAGAGACCTCTGATCTATTATTATTAGGTCTTTTATTTATATAAAATACTAAGCTATTTTTTAAATATAATAGGTCGATAATTACTACTCTAATTTATATTAAGAATAAGAAGCTAAGGATTCTTATAGGGATAATTAGGATAAACGGTTTTTAAAATATAAAGGATATTTTACCCTAGCTTAAGTAGTACGTAAAAGAAGTTTTTAAATTAAAAAACTAAATATTAGTAATATAACTAGGGATACTATTAGTTCTAATAACCCCTACTTAGAATCTAAGCTAAAAAAAGACGAGTATATTATAATAGTTTTAAACTAAGGCTAAGCTAATTAAATTATAACTATAGTCGCGCTCTATACGATCTAGCCTTAAATTATATAAATTAAGAGAGTAATAGTAGCTGCTTAAAGTAAAACTAAAGATAAACTAAATAGATCGGCTAACTAAGACGATTTACGTTTCTTAACGAGAATACTTACCTCTTAACGAGAGGAGTTACGTATTAAATAACGAATTACGAAGTTAGAGTAAAAAACGTTAAAATAGTACGAGATAGTTAAAAAAGCCTTTTATAAAATTCCCCGTGCTATAAAAGCTAATATAATATATAAGAAAAAGAACTAAAAAGTTTAGCTAGTTAATAACGCGCCCTCTAATAGATTAATACCTAATAATAATCCTTACTAAAAGCTTAAGAAACTTAAAAAGGTTAGAGATAAGCTACGAGACTAATCGGGCCCCTATAAAGATATTATTATACCTAAGTTCTTAAATATAAAACTAAACTTTAGATTAATAAATAATTACTTCTAAGCTATTTTTAAGAATTATAACTATCTCTTACTTTATAAATAAGATCTCTTTAAATAAATACTCCTTAATTAAGAAAAAGTACTAGTATAAGACTTCTCTAAATACGGCCGTTTTAACCCTATAATTACGCTACCTTAATTAATTAAGACTATACCCTACAAAGCTTAGTAAGTAAAGGGTATCCTAATCCTAAAAGCTCTATTATTAAAAACTTTTAAAATAATCTAAGAACGTATTACCCGGGGTATTATTAAAAAAAATTATACTATATATTAAAACCCCTAGTTCTTAATAATAAAAAAAGATAGTAGTCTTTAGCTAATTAACTTAGTAACTAAGGTTAACGCTATTACTTTTTAAAACACTTAGTAACTACCTAATACTAACGAGTTCTTAGAGGAATTTATTATAGATTAACTTATTTTCTTCTTAAATTTCTTTTCTAACTATAATTAGATCTCTTTAAATAAAAAGAGCTATAATTTAACGACCTTCTTAACTCTACTTAGGCTATATAAATACTATACCTTCTTAATAAAAATAATAAATTTAGTAGCCTAATTCTATTAAATTATAACCCGTATTCTCTACGACTTAATTCTAAAATATTATAGTATTTTTATTAATAATATCGTAATTAAAGGCCCGCGATCCTATTATAATAATAAGTACTTAACTAACTATCCTAGGATCCGGTAATTTATCTATAAATACTTCTAAAACATTAATTAAGTCTTAGTTAATATTAAGCTAGTTAGTTATACTATTTCCGGGGCAAAGTCGTAATAGTACTAACTATCTACGGTTATTATAGGCTACCTCTACGGCATATAAAAGAGACGGCCTAATTAAGTTAAAGTCCTTAAGATCCTTAAATAAATAAAATACTTAAATATCTTAGAAATTAAATCGTTTTTTAGTATTATTACTTTTTACTACTACTAAATTAAGTAATTTTCTTTTAAAATAGCCCCGTTATACTCCCTACTTAATAAAAACTAATCCTTTAAATAAGGAGTACCGTAAATCGAAGCTATAAAAACGCTTAAAGAGGCGATTACTATAGCTCCTATTTTAGTTTTATTAAATTATAATACCGAGGCTAGACGGATTATCTTTATAATAGACACTAGTATTAAAAGATAGAGTAGTACGCTTAGTTAGGTTATTAATAACGAGCGTACTATTACTTAATATAAGAGCGGGATATAATACGGGCTAGAACTTAATTATAACTTTAAAAAGCTCGAAATATAAAGCGTTTTAATAAGCCTAAAGCGTCTTTATAATTATCTATTTAAGATTAACTTTTTATTAAAAACCGATACCTAAGTCCTAATTACTTAGATTAATAATATAGTAAATAACTTACTATTAATAATAATAATACGCTAGCTTTTTTAAATTAGACTTTTTAATTTTAAGATTAAGTATATTAACGAGAAAAAGAATACTATAGCGGATAGCCTTTTAAAAAAACCCCTTAGCTAATCTAACCTAGTTAAAATAAAGCTTAACGAGGATATTAAGGACTTTATTAACGTACGAGTCCTATAAACATAAGTCGTAAAGAACTTTTTTATTATAGTACATAGCCGTAATAACGCTATTATTAATTAGATATAGGAAATAAATATTCTAGCTAATATACTAGTACTAAATAAATAGTAATTAGACTTTTTAAAATAAATTACTTATTTTTTTTTTACTTTAAAAAGGCTAGCTAGTATACTTTTTAATTAGTTTAGACGTTTTAAATAAATAGTAATACGATTTATTATATAAAATAAACTTTTATTTTAATAAGAGATAAAAACTCGTCCCTAACCTACTTAAATAATTAATAATAAGCACCGCTAAATAAACCTAATTAATAAAATATATAATAAGTCCGGGTATAGGGGATAAGAGGCTATATATTTCTACCTTATAAAACGATACTACTAGCTAGGAATATAAACTTAGACTCGGGAGCTAATTACGACCTACGAAGCTTATTAAAAAGCTAAATTACGACGCTTTAATAACCCCTATATATTTATAGTTCTAATTTATAAACCTTTCTCTAAGGTCTATCTAAACGTTTAGTATATAAATAAATAAAAGGTTATTAAAGCGCGTTATAAGTTTATAAAATACCTAGAAACGCAGATTATAACGAACGCTATATTAAAAAATATTACGAAGTTTATTTAAAAAAATATTATTTATCGTTATAGGATCTATAGTACTCTAATTATTAACGGGGGACGAGAAAATATAAGCGCTATAACGTAGCTTAATTAACGGTATAGTACTTAGTAAAAAGTTATATTAACTTATAACCCTCGCACTAACGGGCTCCTTAAAAAGGGTTACTAACCTATTACACATATACTTCGTATCTAATTAAATTAAAAAAAAAATATTAAACTAATACTAACTATAGCCCTTTTTATAAATAGAATAACTATTAGAGTATTATTAAGTTATATACCGTTCTATCTTATTTATAGTCGTTATATAACGACCCTAATTAAAAAAAGGACGGCGACTTAGAGAGTACTCGATTAAGAAAATATATATATAATAGATTAAGAAGTTTAAGCCCGATTACGAGCTTTTACCTCCCTAGTAAATAACTAAAAAGCTATAACTAATAAAGTTACCTAATACTAAGCTTAAACCCGTAACCGGTTTAACTCCTCGTATACCCTCCGATTAATAAAGTTATAAACTAGTAATTTAGTTCTCATTTTTAATATTTAATAAAAGAATAATATATTAATTTTTAAAAAACTCGATTATTATTAACAAGGACCTTTCTGTATTTACTTAACTACTCCGAACGAATTATTATATTAACTAAAAACGCTTATTAATAAACTAATTATAGGGGCTATTTATATTAGTAATTAACTTAAGAAGTTCCTAAAGTCTCCGGAAGGCCTCTACTTATTACTTACCGAGTTTAATTTTTATAAGGACTTTATATTTAACTTAACTAACCTTCTATTCTTATAAGATAATATAATTAATACTACGATTTTACCTCTTAATTATAATAATAATATAATAAACTTAGGGAATAAAAATACTTAGCTAGTTATTAAGTAAACCCGATTATAAGCGAGGGCCTCTCGAGAGGGCTAAATTACTCCTTATTATTACTAATCCCTAGTATAAACTACGAGTTCTTTTATTTATTAAATATTATTTTATAAAAATATTATTAAATCTTATTAATTCTTTAGTTATCTCTTTATCTAGATCTAAAATAAAAATATAAGAGGACGATAAAAAGAGAAGAATTATTTTTTAATTATTATAATTAAAAACCCGACGGCTTTATTTATTAACTATATAATCGTATTAAAAAACCCTACCCCTCTTTTTAAGTATCTAAGCCTAGTTTCCTATTTAATCGAGCCCGTTTAGTATTTAGCTTAGCTTATATAACCTCTTATTTTACTTATTTTATTTTAATATACTAATAACTCTCGTAAGTTATAAATATATAGTTTTTAATAAGGTACGTAAAAAGGGCGTTCTTAAGAACGGAATCGTACTTATCTTCCTTAGTCTTAGTAATATCGATCTAGTTAAAGATTATATAGACTAAAGTCTTAACTCTCTTAATATTAGTTAGGATTAGAGATACTACTTTATTACTACTTATTATATAATAATAATAATAGTTTTACTTAGAGTTAGCTCCGGACTAACTAATAGTTTATTAGTTATTACTTTTTTTAAAATAGTATTTCTTATTTTTAAAATATATATAATTATTATATCGATTATTAAAATAATCTAGAAGAAAAACGTACTTAAAATAAGGGACTATCCTTTTAACTAGCTCCTTAATATTAAAACTAATATATTTTTAAAAAGACCGCGTATAATAGTTATAAAGTATAATATTCCGAACGTTATAAGCTTAGATAAGTAAAAAATTAATAATAGGGGTTCGTTTACTTAATTACTAAAATAGAGGGCTAAAGTAACTAGCATAATTATAACTAATAAAAACCTAATAGCTCTATAAAAATAATCTGCCTATAATACCCGGATTATAAACGTACTTTTTAACGACGTTCTAATTTATAATTAACTACTAAAACTTCTAAGCTATTTTTTTTTTAATATACTTATTAACCTAAGGATTTATAATATAGAATTTAGTATAAAACTCTTTAGCTAATCTAAAAAGAGTTAACTAATTAATAATTTTAAGAATTTAAAAAGGAGTAACGTTAGATTAGGATAAAGATTAAAAAGATCGAATAGGGTAGCGCTTATTATAGTCTACTTTTTATTAACTTCTTAAAACTTATAACCCTAAGTCTTTTAAAAATAGACCTTTTTAAAAATAAAAAAAGAATATTACTAAGGCTGGACGTCGTAACGAGTAGTTTTAATAATTTAATACGCGTTATTAGTAGCTAAAGTATTAAATATAATAAATAAGTAAATTATATTATTAAAAAAAAAAGAATAATTACCATTAAGAAGCTGTTATTTAAGGGAAGAAATAAAAAGCGATAAAGGAATTAAAAAAGGGCCTCTATATACCCCCCTAGATCTGGGGTATTAAAAAAGAAAGTACTATAGGCCTCTTAGTTAATTAGTACTAAATTATAGCTACTACTTAAAAAAAAGAAAGAGTAAATTATAGGATCGGGGCCTTCTTATTATTCATAATATAGTACTTTTTTTCTTAATCAGTAGAGGCCGCCCTTATAATTAGTATAAAAAAGTAGCTTTTTACTTAGCTACTTAACTTTTCCTTCTTCCCTCCTTAACTACTTCCTTATAACTATTACTAATTAAACTTCTTTTAATTTTTACTTTCTAATTTATTATATAAATACTAACTTAGTAATTTATAATAGCCTCTTTACTTCCTATCTCCCCTTCTAAACTAGATAATAAAAAGAATATAGTACGAATTTAGGGCCTAATTACGATAAAGAACCTTAAAAACGATACTAAATACTAGCTAGGAAGGTAGAATCTCAATAAATATATTACTTTTAATAAGACTAACCCCAGGGCTATAATAAATACTAAGGACTCTTAGTTCGTTAATTTTAATACGAACTACTAATATAAAGTATATACTAACTATTACCTAAACTTAGTACCTAAATAAACTAGTTTTTTCTAAATAATCCTAACCCTTTATAAAATTAACTTTTTTAATTAGCTTAGTATAGGGGACGCACTTCTCTTTTTTAATTAGCGCCCCGAGGCTTTTAAAAGTCTAAAAAACTAAAAAACTTAAATAAGTTAAAACTATTATAAAGTAATAGAGATCCTAACTAATTATTATAATTTTTAAGGACGCTTATTATATAAAGATTAGATTTAAAAATACGAAATCGGATTTATAATAAAAGTTATAATATAGGACCTCGTTTTAGTACGTAATATAGTTATAATTAAAAAGGGATAAAAAAGTACTTTCGAACTAAATAAAACCCCTACCCTAATCTTATAAACTTAAAAAACTATATAAAAAATTAGGACTTTAGTATATTTAATAATCTTCCCTTTTTATATTAATAATCTAGGCTATTTTATAAAAATAATTATTAACTAGCGGGATAGTATAGTCTATTAGTACGATCCGAAGTAGGCTCTTAGACGTTTAGAGAGGATGTTCGTTAATAATATCTAAGTACTAAAGGCTTTTTATAGCCGGATTAATATACCTCTTTATATTTAATAATTAATTAATATAAGCGCTTATATAATCCTTATAGTATAATAGCTAAGTAAATAAGAATACGGTCTATACGTACTTAAATAGTTTCGTAATACGGTCCGATATAACTAGCTTAACTTAATTTATAACGCGTATTAAATAACTTATAAATACCTTAGATCGTTTAATAATAAACTCCGCACGGCTTAGATTTAGTAAATTAATTACGAGTTTTAATATAATAGTTATTACTTTTTTAATATAATAAGACCTCCCCTAGAAAGGTCTTTTAATAAAGTAATAAACGATTAGGACTTTAAAAATAAGCCCTATACTAACTTAAATAACTCTAATTACGCTATAATTAACACCCCTAAGGTACTAACTCCCTATAAATCCGGTTTTTATTTATTTAAACTTAAGTTTACTAACTAAGATCTAAGAATTTATAACTCCCGCGATTATAGCTATTATACTCCTATCGATCTTATATACTTTAAAAAGACGTATAGAATAATTAAAAACTTTAAATAAGAACTTACCGCTCTTAAAAAGTTACCCCTACTATCCCGATTTTTAAAAATACTAAAAAGTACCCGAGGATTTATAATAAATAATAACTTTAATTAGACTCCGCGGGTAATTAAACTAATAAAAGTTATTAATTAGTATCTAAACGCCGTCGTTAGTAATTAACTTATATACCTAATTAATATTCTTAAAACCCGTCGAGTTATAAAGTCTTTATTAAATATATTATTACTTAAGTTATTACTACGCCTTAGCCCGGCTCTTAATAAAGCTAGTCTAAGTAACTAAAAAAGTAATCTTTTAAATACTCTAGTTAGGGATAAGGACGGTCTTATTACGAAAACTCTAATTAAAATACTGAGGGTTTAGTTAAAATAAGAGGTTATTAAGTAAATACTCTCTAAGCGTAATCGGGCCGTATAAAAAAATAATAAACGCTAGCGTTAAGAACTAACTAAGTTTTATTAAGATCTCTTATAATATTATAATATATATATAAATAAAACTAATATTAATAAGAGTATAAAGGAATAATAAGTTAATTAATACGACGACCTAATTATAAAAACTATATATATAACTCTAGTTTATACTCTTTAAATACTATTATTAATAAAGAAATTTAAAGAGAATTAGGTTAGTAAAAGTTAGGATTAAAAAATTATTAAGAAGGATTAGAATAAGAACTAAGTAAAGCTAATAAAAAAAGTAATAAAAGTAGAAGAAGTAAAAAAAGTAATTATAAAGAGGAAAAATAAGTAAAAAGCTTAATATAATTAATTATATATAATAACTAGGACTAATCTAAGATAATTTCTTTTTATAAAGGATTAGGGAAAAAGAAATTAGGGAACGATTAGAATAAAGTAGGGTAATTAGTCCTAGTCTTTTTTTTTTTAAAAAACGATTAAGTATAGGGACCTATAAGAGACCTAATTAGAGGAAGATATAAAGAGAAGGGCCCCCGATTAAGAAAAAGAACTTATTAATATAGATCTTTATTTTAATTATATATATACCTTTTTAAGATCGAACTAGAGCTTTTTTAATAATTTATTTTTAAATATAATAATATAAAACGATTAGGAAGTCTACCTTTCTAATCCGGTTAATACTACCCCCTTTTCTTAATTATAACTCCGTTAATTAAGGCCGTATTAACCCGATCGAAGGAGGTATCTTGTGTTATTTTTATAAGTATTAGTAGTTCTTCCTAAGTACTACACCGCGAAAGTCCTTTATACCCTATACCTTTTTAATAATTAAATTCTATTATTATAAATTAGTAAAGTATCTCGTTATATAAAAGAGACGACTTCTTAATACCGTACGGAATAAGAGATTCGTACTAATTAACCTTATAAAAGTAAATAAAAAAGGAGGTAATTCTTAAATACCGTACGGAATTAAGTAATCGTAGCCCTTTACTACTTATAAAAGGTCGACGTTTATTATATTAAACTATATTAATTAATAGAACTGCTTAAGTAACTAGCTTTTTATTATTACTTTAAGTAGCTTCTTTATTAAATAACTTTTTTATAGCCGGCCTATAATTAGAAATTAACTAAGTAATAAAAAGGACCGTTAAAAAAGCGATAATTACTTAACTATAATTAGGCTACGAAAAAGACTATTTAAAAAGATATAAAATAGGGTACTGAGGAGCCGTAAAAGGAGAATCTCTAAAATATTTACCCTTACTAAGTACGAGCGATAAATAGTATTTTTAATAAATCCTTAAGGCCCGCGATTTTATAAAAAAGGGGGGGCTTAACTTTATTAATTATACTTAATAACTTATATAGCTCCTTTACGAGCTACTTAATATCTATATTTAACTATTTTTATAAAATACTATTTTAAAAAAAAGTAGGTTAAAAAAAAAAGTTATTTAGAAATTATAAAGAGTACGAGGCTTAGGAGGCTAGAAGTATATAGAATAGTAGAAATTAGTAACTAATAAAGATCTTAAGACTAATTACTATATCTTTTTATAGTAATATGAAAGTTTCTTATTATTATTAAAAAAGGGGTTACTAAAACCTACCCTTTTATACTAAATAAAAAAGAGGTCTTAGTAAGTACGATAGCTAGCGATTTAAAAGGGTAGTAATAATTACTAAAAATAATAAAAACGAGAGTAGTAGTAAAACGGCGAGAGGAAGTGGGAATTTCTTAGACTTTAATAAATTTATTAAGTAATAAAAGCACGGGTTTATTATAATTAATACGTAGATTAAATATATCTTTATTAAGATTAAATATACTAGCGACTATTAATATAAGTATAAACTAAAATACGACCCTTAGTAAGTTAAAATAAAGAAAAAAAAAAGAAACCCGATCTTAAATAGAATCCTAATCCTTTATAAATAAGTAAATATTAACCCGGATTATTAAGGGATATAGATATATAAGATCGCGGATTAGCTTAATAATAAGTAAATTAACGTAGTATTAATCTATTTAACTAAGGTTTATAAAAAAAAGGGGCTATAGGAGTAACCCCTATTTTATAAAATTATAAACGACCTTAGTTATTAGTTAAATAAATAGTTTATGAGCGTAAACCTAGGAATTATAAAAGTAATTAATAAATTCCTTTATAAGTAAAAGGTATTACTAGCGTAATTATAATTATAAAAACTATATAAAATCCTAGTAATAACGATTATAAAAGAGGAATTTATACTATAGAACTAGGTATAAGTTAATAAGGCGTATAGTCGCTTTAATAAATTTAAAAAAAGGGTAAACGACGCAGATTTCCTTTTTATAATTACTAATAGTAATTTATTATTATAAAAGGATATATAGAAATAAAATATAGTACTAAAAGTACGATAATTAATAATTCTACCTATTTCGATCTATAGCTCGTTACTATTACTAATACGAAATTCGGTACTAATTAGCTAATAAAAAAAGAAGTAAACGACCCGAAGTTACTAATAATACATAGTAACGTAGGGATCGTATATAAATACTAAAAATCTAATAGTAAATACGAAGTAATTTATAAACTTTAAAAAGATCTTTTTAAAAAAGAAATTATACTCTAGGGGGAAGTATAAGGTTTTATAAAAAACCTTAATAATATTTTATAATTACTATAAAAAGGTCGGGATTAGGGAACACTAGTACTATTTAGTAATTAATATCGTACTTATAAATAAAGCCTTTAATTATTATTATAAAGCGGTACGTAATCTCGATCGAAATAACTTTTTTAGTATTATTAATATAATTTAAAACTACTTTAAGACCTATAATAAGAATTTAGAGCTCTTATCCGAGCTATAAATAATTTTTTTTATATTTATAGCTAGGATAATAAAAAGTAAATTATAAGTAGAGATTTTTAAAGAGCTTATTAATCGAATTAATAAGCTAGTAAAAACCTAGCTAAATAAGAGAACTAATAAATAAAAAGTTAAATATCTTTATATTATAGTCTAACATATATTAAAAATAAAAATAACCCTATACTAAGTACTTAAAGACTACGAGACGCTTTATTTAAAGCTAAGATCTAGTTTTAATATTAAGGCGAGAATACTATATTAAACCTATTTCTAAATATATAATAGCCCTTATTAATAGTACTAGGTTGATCGAACGTATAATAAAAAAAGGAAAAAAGCTAGGTATAGTAATCGCTAATAAGGAGGCCTAGATTTATTAAATAAGTAGAGATTTAACCCGCGAATAGGGTAATATAAGAAGTAGTACTTTATTTATAAAAAAGATAAATATTAGTTAAGTAACTACTTAGAAAAAGAGCGTACTAAATCGTACGAATAATATAAAAAGTCGAGGGTAATAAACGATAAAACTAGCTCTTATTAATTTAATTAATTCCTTATTATATATAAGGGTAGATCCGGGGGTATAGAACTTAGTAAAAATAGCTAATTTAGTATCCTAAAGCATCCGTACCCTATAAGAGATTTAGAAAATAAGGAAGATCTTACCCCTTATACTAACGAATTAAATTATAATAAAGTTAATAATATTAACTACTCTTTTTTTATATTATTAGCCTCGGGAGGATATATAAAACTAAATAAATAAAAAATAATAAAAGCTCTTAATAAGTAGGCTTTTATTTATAAATAGTAAGGGAAGGTCCTTTAGGTAATAAATACGAAGGTAGTTAAAAGGGTAAATCTAATAGGGCTAAAGTCTATTTTCTTAATACTTAAAGAGAAGACGCTACCTCTCTTAATACTTAAAGAGAAGAAATAAGATACTAAGTAAATTTAAGGATAGCTAGAGGGGTCTTTTTTATATTATTTAAATTACTTAAATACTAAGCTTGTATAAGCATTTTATATAAGTAAAAAGTACGGCCTAAATAATTTCTAGGGGATTATCCTAAATACTAGCGTATCGTAATAGTTAATAAGAAGAAAAGGGTAATTCTAAGTACTATAAAAGATCGTATTAATAATACTTAATATATTAATAGTAGGTATTATAAGAATTAGCTTTGGCCTAGGTAAGGAAATCGTTACCCTGGGTACGGTAGAAGTAGAGACGTACTTCGGAACGATAACTTTCTATATTTTACTTATTAATACCTTATTTTTATTATATTTAAAAAATATAGATCGACTAAATATTATATTTAATAATATAAGGAATAGAATCTTTAGTAATAAGTACTTTAAAATAGTTAAATAATAATAGGGGTACGCGTTTATAAGGTTTATTAATAATATAAAGTCGATTAATTATTTAATAAAAAGTGAGCTTAGATAATTATACTAAAGATTTAGCTACCCGTCGGTTACGAGGCTATATAGCCTCCTAAAGTAATTAAGTAATAATAATATCGAAATAGGGGCGCTAGAGTAGTTAACGAAAGTGTGTTATTAATACTAAATAAATACGCAGAGCCTACGTAGGTTTAAATTTAAGTTATATAATAAGCTTAACTTTAATTAGGAAATCGTCGTTAATATCTTCTACTTAAATAGTTAGCTAGTCCTATATATAATCGACGTAGCTATATCTTTTTAAGTAAGGTAATTCCTCTAGGATTTATAAATAAAAATAGTATAAGTAGCCTTACGAAAAAGCTAGATTAATATATACTAAAGACCGCTAAATAGTATTAGAACCGATACTAATACTAGCTTTAAATTAGTAAAATTTAAAAAGAATACGACGGTTTATAGTATATAGCTAAAAGTCGTGCCCGTTAAAGCGTACTATAGTATTAAAAAGGTAGAAAAAGTATACTAATAACTAAAAAGGGTATTTAAAATTATTAAAAAAAAAATCTAAATTCTACTAATAACGAATACTTCTAAATAGTATTAAAATATTATAATAATACTATAGGGCCTAACGGGCTTATACTAACGTTATTAGTATTTAGAGTATATTTAAGAACGACCTTAGCCTCGCTACTAT
Source organism: Colletotrichum cuscutae (assembly GCA_030869315.1). Lineage (NCBI taxonomy): Eukaryota > Fungi > Ascomycota > Sordariomycetes > Glomerellales > Glomerellaceae > Colletotrichum > Colletotrichum cuscutae. The sequence goes on from MPDP01000291.1 coordinate 158,235, forward strand.
TACTAAATATAAGCTAACGAGCCCGAGTAGTTAAAGAAATAATATAAGTACTACGTAAGGTAAGCGTAAAAAAGTAAATTAATAAAGTAATTACTATGCGTAATAGGCCCGATATAGGGGTTAATTTAGATATATTACTAAATTTAAATATACGAATATAGTATAAAATTATTTAATAATAGGCTAGGCTATATAAATTAATCTTTATTAATAAGCGCTTTTATATAGTTATAAGGGATCGTAACTAACCCCTCGAGGTATCGATTATAGTAATAAGACTATATTATATAGATCTTAGCGAGGTAATTTCTAATATATAAAAAGAAGAAGAGCTAAGGGAAACTATATAACTCGTAATAGAAGTATAGAAAATTATCTTTAATAAGATCGTCGTAGTAATACTAATAAATAACGAAAAAGAAGAAATTATTAAAAGGGTACTAATACTACTAACGAGACGTTATAAAAGATTATAATAATAAATATTAACGTAATAATTTATTATTAGTAACGAGGTAATTAATACTTTTTATATAATAAAAAAGAAAGCCGATTTCGAGCTAGTAATTAAACTACGTAAGGAAGGTATAATTATAATTACTAAAAAGCTATATAAGGAATTAGATCTTATTAAAATAAATACTCTTTATAATCGAGGGGTCTATCGATTTATTCTCTACGACCTAGAGAAGTATATAAACCTCTATATATTTAAATTATAAATAGTTCGTAAAATTAAAAAGAAAAGAATACCCTAGTTATATAAAAAGTTTAAATACGTAATTTAGGGGTACAGTGACGTTAAAAAAGCGACGCTACTTATATAATCGCTTACTATATAGTACTATAATTAACGATTAATAATAGTACTAATAGTATTACTACGGAAAAAAGGATACGAGATTTAGAGCTATAATATTACCTAGGCGTATACCTAATTAGCTATAGGGCTTATAAGGAGAATCCTAGCCTATTTACTAAAAAAAATAGCTAATAAGTACCCAGAAGGTATAATTATTAAAGTACTTAAGCTACTATATAGGCTCGTAAAATCGGGTACTTATTAATAAGCTACCTACTATAACTTTTATATTAATTAATTATTAATAGTTATATTTATATACGACCCGTACTTACTAGTCTCTAAGTACGAAAGTAATTAATTTAGGATCGTTAGAATATAGATTAATAATATATTAAGCTTATTTAATATTAACTTTATAAAAAAGGAGGATAAGGAGCTTTAAAAAGCGGGTTTTATAATAAAACTAAAAAAGGTCCTTATAACGAATACCCCCTTAGTATTTAATAGCGGGATTTTTATTATTAAAAAGGAAACCGTCGTTTTTTAATAAAAGGGGTAGGGTAAGAAAATTAGCTTTATTAATTTAAATATAATTAATATTAAAAAATAATATAAGGCTAAGCTCGTGCGAGGGGTATATATTATAAGTATATACTAGCCCGAGGCGACTTTTAATTATATTAAAATAGTATAAGCTATAAAACTAAATAAATAAAACGTCGAAGTACTTAATAAGTAGCTTAAGTAATAGTAATTAAATCTCGATCGAGGTCTCGTTTATTACCCGATCGACCTCGTAACTAATAAGCTCTATGTATTCGTAAATAGCTTATTTATAAATAACGAGGATTTTATTTTATAATTAGGGTATATTATTATTCTTACTAATAAAAGTATAGGCGAGAGCGAATTTATAATATATAGTAATATAATCTATTACTCATTAATTAAAAATAAATGTATAATAAGAAGTATACTAGTATTAGAAATTTATAGTATAGTTAACGGTGTTAACCTCGCTTATATAATTTTAATAATACTAAGGAGAATTACTAATTAACTTAGCTTTTTATTAATCTTAACGGTCGTTTATACGGATTTTTATTTATTATATAAATATTTTATTAAATTAGGAATTACAAAAGAAAAGAGGCTTATAATTAATATTATAGCCCTTAAGTAATCGTATAAAAAGCGCGAAATCCTCGAGATTTATTAGATTAATAATAATAATAACCTCGCTAACGCTTTTATAAAAGTAGTACTTAATAAGGGGTTAGAGTAATTCGTAAGTAATAAAAAAGTTAATATATAAATAGAAGGATAGGTTATATAAAAAGAATAGAGAAAAGGAGGAAAAGGAGACGACTTAGTAAATAGGCCCGAGGTCGAATTATACTTCTAACCGTAATAATTAAATCGATAAAAAAAAGAGAAAGTTAGTGTTGGATTAGAAGTCTAATTCGACTATAGTATATAGCTAACTATATAGGGGCTAATTAGGGGCCCTATTTACGATTATCGTAGCTAGCCTAACCTATAGTTAGAACCTCCTTTTTATACCTACTATGTAGAAATTTATATAGTTTAATTAATCTCTTCGTTAACCCACGGTTCCAACCAGTTACCCTGTAATAGGGAGACTAACAAGCAGAGACAGCAAGCTGGAATGTTTCACGATCCGCCGAGCCTTGTGAAGTCGAGTTACTAGATGTGTAGGTGGACCAAAACCTCAAATAATCATGTTAGCGTCGATCTCGTTCAACGTTAAGACGATGCCTGAATGGTCAATTGCGAAAATTCTCGAATAAAAAACAACAAGAACTCACGCATGTGAGCTAGTAACATGGGAAGGGAGTGACAGGAATTTCGGCCCTTGAATCATGGAGATATGACCTTTTTGGATCTTCACACCAATGCTGCTCTAGCCATGATCACCGTGTCACACCAGACGCATACATTGGTCAGCATAAAATAGGTATTGCCTCGCTGACAGCATGAATGAATGAAGGAATAGTTAGGATCTGCGCTGACATTGCTTTTTGCTTGCAATGCTGGCTTCAAGCAAGCTTGTGAAAAATAGCCAATCAGCCGATTCATTTTGTATGGAACGTCAAACAACATACCCTTCCACAGCTTCAAAATGCATAGAGGCAGGAATGAGCGCGTACAAAAATAATTTGTCTCAATTCATTCACTTCCGGGAAGGTTGGCTGGTATAAAAGATGTCCGACTACCTGTGAAGGCTCGGTTCTGATGAAACCTTTGGTCCGTAAAGGAGAGATGAAAGTCTTCCATATAGGCTGTTTACCACGACTTAAGCCATTGATGCAAGTCCAGGTCGCTCCAGAGTACTGAAGGCTTTGTCCGCTGGGGCGAACGACCTGTGGGTCTCCTGCGCTATTGACTCGAGCACGTAGAGTCGTAGAGGTGTGAGATTATTTCGCCGCATCGATCGCGAGAGTTTATTTGTTGCAAGTCTTATCCGATATATGATCCGAATCATCAAGCGATGGGGTCCTGATATTCTACCTTCATTGCATGTACTTAGTCTAGTAAGATTGCTGGAAGTTATGATTGGAAAGGGAGATTGTTAAACTTTTGCGATTGAACTAGGTAAAGTAAGTTCTACGATAGACGTCAGATTGACTCGACTCCAGAGCCTTTGGCTTCGCAAAGGCCCCTCACTCTTGAGTTTGGCATGTAAACTAGAATCTTGTAGAAAGTCTGCCCAAGTTTTGAATAAGTGTTCGATAATCAATTAGACAACTACCACATTGAGCCGCGAAGGGCAACTGACTCTTCTTTCGGTCGTAAAAACACTGAAAACCCGCTTACATAAGTTCGTCAGGTTGAGCTCAGCCTCTGAAGGGACAGGGATATAGCTCGCTAATATCTGAAAACCGACGAGCTGGTTTGTCCCATTGACCCCTTAATCAAAGGTCCCAAGGAGCTCCAGCTCAACTTGACACACTAGCACAGCGCAAATACAGCGTAATTGGCTAAGATTTTCAACCATCTTCAACTTCCGGGATGGCATGGCCTCACGTGTTATAAGCTAATTGCCTCACTTTACCTCATTCTTCGCCAAACCGAGCAGTCACTGGTGGATTATTGAGTTGCTGATGGAGCCAACAACCATGTCGTCTTGCTGTAACCGGATGCTTCTGATTGCTGGGTGAATCGGGCGGGCCGCGTTAATCACTCGGTTTCGCGATTCTTGCCCACAACTTTCTTGGGTTTAAACTTTCGTGCGGATGCCTTCAATCTATTCCAGAAGCTCTTCCCCTGGTAGTGCATCGCGAAGAAGGAAGTTCGCGCCTATTCGGCTCATGTATCCTGTTTACTAACCAAGTATGGTTGTCCTGACCGAGCCGAGGGGGTGAACTGGTAATGATGTAAATAGTTGACAGTCCCCTATGGAGCAATTTCGTGTGACTTTCTTGTCTGTCTATCTTCTGGTTCAGTTACTCTCTTTTTCTCACCACGTTCGCTTTCGCGACATTCACTCTTTTTCTAACAGTACCAAACATTCATTTCACTTGGCTGGTCCATCTACGATTCACCATTCTTTCAAGTTTCGAGTGACCTAGCCTACAACATCCAATCATGAGAAGCGCCGGTCTTATTTTGGCGGCCGCGGCGTCCGTCCGCGCCGCTTGCTCGTGGAAGAACGTCCACACCGGAGGCGGTGGCGGCTTCGTGCCGTCCGTCGTCTTCCACCCGACCGAGAAAGGAGTCGCATACGCTCGCACCGACATTGGAGGTCTTTACAGACTGAACGCCGACGACTCATGGACCCCCATCACCGACGCCAACGGATTTGCTGATGACGCCAACTGGAACCGATGGGGCATCGACGCTCTTGCGGTTGACGCCCAGGATGCGAACAAGGTCTACATTGCTACTGGCATGTACACCAACGACTGGTAAGCACTGCTCTGAAGCTCAACTTGACATCCCGCATCGAAGCTAAACTATAGCAGGGACCCCAAGAATGGAACTTTCGCGCGCAGCTCCGACAAGGGAGAGACCTGGGAGACCACCACTCTTCCCTTCAAGGTCGGCGGCAACATGCCCGGTCGCGGAACCGGTGAGCGGTTGGCTGTCGACCCCAAGAACTCGGAGATTATCTTCTTTGGTGCCCGCAGCGGCAACGGTTTGTGGAAGAGCACAGACGCTGGTGAGCAGAAGAATTCCATCCACGATCTCCCCTCAATTCGGTTTTCTGACAGAGTATAATTGATTAGGTGCAACTTTTTCCAAGGTCTCTACTTTCGAGGCCGTCGGTACTTTCCGCCCTGGCGCAGCGAGCGATGCCTACAACGGTGACCTTCAAGGTCTGACCTTCGTCACCTTCGACGAGACCTCCGACGTCGTCAACGGTGCGACCTCGAGAATCTTTGTTGGAACCGCCGACAACACCACTGCATCCGTCTACGTGAGCACTGACGCCGGTGCCACCTGGGGCCCTGTCGATGGCCAGCCCAAGAAGTTCTTCCCCCACAAGGCTGTGCTCCAACCCGCCGAGAAGGTCATTTACTTCACCTACTCCGATGGAACCGGCCCCTACGATGGCACCCAGGGTGGTGTCTGGAAGTACGACCTGACTTCGAGCAAGTGGACCGATATCACCCCCACCACTGGTAGCGATCTCTACTACGGCTTTGGTGGACTCGGTGTCGATATGCAGAAGCCTGGAACGATCGTTGTCGCCACCCTGAACAGCTGGTATCCCGATGCCATCCTCTTCCGCTCCACTGACTCCGGCGCGACCTGGAAGAGAATCTGGAGCTACGGTGCCGATGGCAAGGTTGCGCCGCAGTACACCATCAGCGCCCCCAACGCTCCCTGGATCGAGACGAACTTCCTCGACATCGACACCAAGAAGCTCGGCTGGATGATTGAGTCCCTCTCAATTGACCCCACCAACAGCGATAAGTTCTTCTACGGCACCGGCCTTACCCTGTACGGTAGCAACGACCTGACCAACTGGGACAAGAACAAGACCATCACCATCCAGAGTCTTGCTTCCGGTATCGAGGAGATGGCAGTCGGTGCCTTGGCCAGTGCCGCTGAGGGCACTGAGCTTTTCTTCGCGACTCTTGACAACAACGGCTTCACCTACAAGACGGCCGCTGATGTCGACAAGGCCCCTCAATCCGCCTGGACGAACCCTTGGTGGGCCAGCAGTGTCGACGTTGACTTTGCCGGCAACAGCCCCAACAAGGTTGCTCGCATCGGTAAGGCCACCGACTCTCCTCAGCTTGCCCTCAGCAACGACGGCGGTGAGACCTGGTCCGTTGTGAACTCCACCGGCAACACCATCACCGACGGCTCCGTTGCCTACTCTGCCGACGGCGATGTCATTCTCTGGTCCTCCAAGAGCGAGGGCGTCCAGGTCATCCGCAACGCAGGCAAGCCCGAGAACAGCACCCTCCCCGCGAGCAGCGTCATCGCCAGCGACAAGAAGAAGAACGACGTCTTCTACGCCGGTTCCAAGGCCACTTTTTACGTCTCTACCGACGGTGCAGTCACCTTCACAGAGTCTCCCCTGGGCAACGTTACCGAAATCCGCTTCATTGCCGCTCACCCCGCCACAGCCGGCGAGCTGTTCGTCTCCACCAACTCGGGCGTCTTCCACAGCACCGACTTTGGCAAGACCTTCACCTCCATCTCTGGCCCTTCCAACGCCCACGCCGTCTCCGTCGGCAAGGGCGAAGGCAGTGCCTGGAACCTGTACGTCTTCGGCGAGGCCGCCGACGGCAAGAAGCTCTACGCCAGCGCCGATCTCGGTGCTTCGTGGGTCGACCTCCAGGGCACCTACAGCTTTGGCGCTCTCGACAGCGCTGCTCTAGTTGGTTCCGCCAACGAGGCCAACGTTGTCTATGTTGGTACCAACGGCCGCGGTGTCATGTACACCTCGTGCCCTGTTTCCAACTCCACCGCGGCCCCGGCTGCTGCGCATGCCAGAAGGCACGCTCGCAGCAGACCCATGCGTCTTGGAAGAGCTCCCCACCGCCACTGAGCGCGGGGATGCTGTGTATGAAAAGCTCGATTCAATTCATCTGTAGATTCAGTTTAGAACTCATTACCTGTAAATAGACTGGTAAATTTTGAAGATTTAAAACCTCAAGCTATCTTATTAACGTCAAGTGAGACGCCAGCGAACTTTCCATCACTGCTATCGCTGATGAAAGCACGGATTGTCTCGATCACGAATCCAGGTATCAACAGCAACTTTAGGGGTACCCCGCTCAACAAAGTGTGCAACATGCAGGGGGGTCATAAAATTGCTCAGGGCTTTAGCGGCTGTCTTGTTAGCGCAACTTCAGTTTAAACTTCTGGAATAACTCTAAGCTTCCGATGACTTCAAATCACCTCAAATTGAACTTCAATCGACCACATGGTTTCTTGAGACAAACAATGGCTTCCTTAACAAGTACACGGGCAAAGTCTAAAGTCGCAATCGCTAGCTCCTCCTCTCCAGATCTTCACCTCGACCATCCTACACCCGAAGAATGCATCCAGATATGGACAATTACGGCTGATGAATGGAAAGATTCTTTGACTAAGCCCTTGTACATGCTCGAGTCCGCGTACCTCACCACAGTCCCGCTTGCGAAAGACGGAGGCATGGCGACCTGGGTTCTCGTTGACAAAACTTCGCCGCCAAATGAGCGGAGTATCTTCTGCTCATGTGAAACCTTTCGCAAACGCTGTCTCGTGAGCGATAGCATGGGGAACATGACGGAGAGAATCGTTCATGGGGTCGCCAGCGTCTTCTGTCCAGAAAAGTTTCGCGGCCGCGGCTTCGCAGCTCGTCATATGAAGGAGTTAGCGACGGTTCTGCGCGGTTGGCAGTCCGAGAACGGAAGGATCATTGGAAGCGTCCTGTACTCAGACATAGGAAAAGAGTTTTATACCAAGATGGGATGGACACCAAGCCCTATCAACGGGCACCTGGTGTTGCCGCCTGCAAGGATGGAGAAACCTGCGACTTCACGGCCAATCTTCGAATCGGATCTGGAGAGCCTATGCCTCAGGGACAAGGCCATGATACAACATGACATGGCCACACCGAGTCCGTCACGCAAGCGGGTGGTTATTCTACCAGACTTGAGTCATATGTTATGGCACATTCGCAAAGAAGACTTTGCCACCAAGCAGATATTTGGTAAAAAGGCAGCGATAAAGGGAGTAATCGCTGGAGTGGCTGGGAAACAGGTCTGGGCTACCTGGGTTCGTCGTTACTACAGTCACCCAGATCACCATAGCATTGAGGGTGCAGATGATAAGAATGTTTTCTATATTCTACGCCTTGTGGTAGAAGGGGATGAGACTGCGAACAAGCCACGCGAAGCAAACACCACGATACCGATGAAAGATTATGCAGAGCAAGCTGCTGCATTGAAGGCTGTGATGCAGGCTGCTCAAGCAGAGGCGGCAGATTGGAGGCTGGACCAGGTACAACTATGGGATCCATCTCCCATAGTAAAGAGCCTTCTGGATCAAAGCGACCTAGATGCTGTTCACGTTGAGAGGCAGAGTCATAGCATTGCTAGTCTACTATGGTTCGAGGATGGCGAGGATTTGGGACCAGAGGACGCTCCGATTTTGATTAACAATGAGCATTATGCGTGGTGTTAGGGGAGGAGAAAGATTCTTAGTTCGACTGCAAGCTCTTCGTTACGGAATTCCATAAACGGAAGGCTTCGGCGCCGATTACCCAGCTATGATAGAAGAGGCTCTGAAGCAATGGAACATAGGTCTGGGAGAGCTATCGAAATTTCACAGTGTGTGCAAGTTTGATTCCTCAGGTAATATGTACATAAAGTTAATCTCCGTCTCCAACCATCAAAGAGTTCATCCGTACCACTAATGATACTGATGACCGATGATACGGATGCATCAAAACCGCTGAAAGCACATGTTAAGATTTAGCAAGCGAACTTCGCGGGTCCTGGAATCGTATAGTTCGTGACGACGGGGTAGTAGATGTTGATTGTGATGCCGGGATCGGATCCCTGCGACGATAGTCAGTAAACAGTGCATCTCATGTGGCTTGAACGTAACGATTCAACAACAGACCTTGTAAGCACCAGGGAAGCTGACAGTCGGTGGGCTCTTGGCCGCGGTCCCGCCAACGACATTAATTTGAGCACACTCCATGTACAGTTGTGCACCCGGGTAGGAGCTGGCGCCGTGCAAGGCAATCATCTCAGCTCTGAGAAGGTACTGTCCGTTGGCAATACACTTGGGAATAGTAATAGCCTGCTTCCCAGCATTACCAATGACGCGCTCCGTTCCCCAGACACCACTGCTCAGCCCGTCCTCCTGGATCTTGAACCATCCCGCGCCAGTACCGGGATCGGTCTTGGCGTCGGTGACCTTCTTCATGTAGGCAAGAGTTGGTCCCTTGTGGCTGGCGTCCATGACGTCCTCGGGCCCGCTGGTCAGGGTGTGGCGCCAGACGGCTGTCACTGTTGACCCGGCTGTCACGGTGATGACTTTGTCGGTTGACTTTGTCGGGTTCGGATCACCGTTGCAGGCGATGTACTGGGACGTGACGTCGGTCTGAGGACCGTCGTACTCCGGGGTACGGATGCCTTGAGAGACGCCGCTGTTGACGCCATCGGCCTCGAGGGAGACGAAGATGGTGTGGGCCTGGCAGAGGCCGGCAGCAGCGAGGAGACCGAGAAGCTTCATGTTGTAAAGTTATTGCTTTCCCTTTAGCATCAAGTATCCAAATGCGGACCGCGCAGGTCATGAGAAAGGGAGGTCATTCATCATTTTATATCGAATCTGCCGTGAAGATGGTCCATAATGGACTTTACGACTCCCTCAACCGCGACGACGTTCCAGGCCGGCGAGCACGGGGCGACCCCTTCCGGCATCCCACGAGCGGAAGGTCATGAGGTGGTGGCAAGAACGGATTGTATCGCTAAGTGAGACTGACAATGGAATAAAGGTGCCAATGCTAGATTGGCGGGGCCAGTTCATCCGGCATTTCGATTAAGCTCATTTATCCTCCGCGAATCGCTTGGCGATAGTGTTGTATCGAGCCGCCCTTAGTCTCAAGTAAGTGGTGTTCTAGCCAATGACACCGACACCCACCGGCAGGAATCAAATGGGAGGACCTCTTGTTGGCCTTACCAACATGGATCGGATGGCGGCCAATTGAGGACTTCGGAGATCGTGAACTGGGAATTCGGGACTGTTTCCGAAGACTAGGGTCAAGAACAGTTGCCGTAGACGAACTGCTTAACTCGATACGATCCGGGAAAAGATTGAACAAGTGTTGCATGTCTCTAATTTTACATGAGTGTTTGCCAAAGAGATTCCATGGCTCAACGCAAGCGCTGTGTCTCGCCGAACCCGGGCGCCCCTCGCCGTGAACTCAACAATGCCGGCGTCCCGATCCATGAGCCACACGATCTACTACCAAGCCGCCAATAGTGCTTCCGACAACATTCTCCCAGGTCCTAGACGGTTTCTCTCCATGCTTCCCAGCGACGGCGTCAATCGCCCCGGCTCCCGCCGCCGCCGTCATGACTCTTGCCGTTCGGTCCCTGTCATGCCGCGCCAGACCCGCCTCAATGATACCGGCACTAGCAGCTGCAACAGCGGCCTGACCCCAATTGGGCCCGGAGGCGGAATGCCTCCGTTTGCTTCTGCTGTGTGTGTGGCTGTGGTGGCGATGGTGCCCATCCCTGTGGCTACGATGGCTGCGGTCGGAGTCGTAGACCTCGGATCTTGGTCGCGATCGTGGACGCCTCTCTTCGTAGTGATAGTCTCTAATTCTTGGTTTGTATCTATCTTCTTCGTAGACTTCGACGCGGCCTCTGCGATCAGGAGGCTCGTAGTGCTGGTGTGCGACGTGGGCAGCGCCGGCATCCCTTGTCGGGCTGTACCCTGGACATCCGACGCTCAAGTCGGAGTAGGCTGGTGAGTGGTGCCGCCGGCGGGTTGAGTATTGGTCCCGTACATCGTAATCTTTGTACGACATCTTGAATGTTGACTGATGAGTTGAAATCTCGGGGGCTTCAGAAGTTCGTAGATGAGAGCTCCATAGGCCTTCATGGCCGTATCATGGGGAGCCAGCTTAAATAACATGACGGAAATCGACAACTCAGAGGCCAAGGGCACTAGACCTCCGCTTATCTCGCCGACCACAGAAAGTCTTGTGGAGAATAGGGACTTTGCCTCTCAGGACTGCATGTTGGGAAATTCTGATGTAAGCTCTCGGCCGGATGGGTAACAGTGTTTCCAATCAGGTTCTAAGAAAGTGCATCTTTGACTAATGAAGGTTCAAACCACTTTGTGATGGTAAAGTGGAGCAAATGCTCTCACATGTAATGAACTTACATGCGTTCACTGTCTGGAACTGTGAGCTAAATCAGGTTTTTGGTAGCTTTGGGCTACAAGCAAATGGAGGTTTGGCTTTGGCGCGCATTGCCAAAGCATGATTGAACGACCAAGTATGAACGAAGAGAGTTATGGCACATGTCATGCATCGGCAGTTTTGGTTTCTAACGGAGTTGACTCCGGCGGTTTCCGATGCCGCAGTCACTATTACCTTCACTGGCTCCGCAAGCTGAGGGGACCTGCGCAACAAGATTACGTAGGAAAAGATGAACTGCGAAAATTTGGAAGACAGATGAATGTGATCCTGGTGTGCTGGAAGTGGTGCAAGCCGTGGTCTTATGACGTGAAAGTGACAAAGAGATACCGGGGCAAACTCGCCGTGGTCGACACCGATCGGGCCCACCCGGAGTTGCTCGGCTCCGGGTCGGTCGGCTCCAGGCTTATCATGTGTTTTGTTACAGTACATGCAAGGTCAGAAAAGAGATGTAGTCAGAGTATTGAAATCCAGGCCGGTATCTTGGGTGCAACCAGCATACTGAGAGAAACCCATAATGATTAATATTTACTGTGACCACTAGGGTCTTGCTCCGTCATAATGCCGTATATCATCGGACGTCTCACCCATGCTTCCCCAGAATTCCCTCCTCACCAACCCCGCAAAATCGGGCCATGCGCATTCAAGGCCCAGTTTTGGTGGCGAGGAAGTCTGTGATCTGCTGAGACGGCGGACCGCGATCAGGCGAGGGGTTACTCCGCGTCGGAGCCAAGGACATCGTGAGCCGAAATTGCCTCGCAAGCTCCTCAGACTCGGTCATAGTGAGGCACTCTTCCAACCGGGCCACGTCCTGGTTGTCGGTATCGCGGACGTGGGCTGCCAGGTCTACCCAGAGAGCCCTTAACTCGGTTTCGAAGCTGTCATCGTCGACTGGAATCGCTTGGAGGCGGCAAATCTTTTCCTTCAACTAAAGCGACCGGTCAATTTGCCGATGTGACTATGGGTGGGCGGCAACGCTAAACTTACGCTTTCGCGGTCCGTGTGATTCCTGGCGCTACGAGACTCGCCATCGGCCAGTCGATCTGTGAGGATTGGAAGGAGGACTTGTTCCTCGCTGATGCAATGCCTTGCCAGTTCGAGGCTGAGCTCATTCCTCCATCGGACTTTATCTTCTAGAGTGGTTGATGTGAGTATATATCGATATGCCTGCTCGATCTTCCGATGGTCATCCTTGATCGCGTCGCTGAGTCTCGTCATGATGTTGATGTTTCGTGGTTAGATATTGAGGTGAATAGTGCTGAGGCCGATTACTTCGAAGCATGAAAGAGAAGTTGGCGAAATAGAACGGTGATACTTGTTGAATTTGAGGTGCTGGTGGACGGCAACCGGTAAAAGGTGAGTTTTCCCGCGAACTTTGGTAGAGATGGTTTTGAATAAGATCATCAATCTGACCAGAGAGCGGGAACCCCATGCCTAAAGTAAGTAAGCAAACCCACAAATGACGTTTCGGAGACTCATGGCTGTGGCGTCTCACCAGGGGCTGATCCTATTGTGATACCTGACAGACACCGCCATGTCTGCCCAAGCTTGTCAAGTAGTCTCCGATAAGCTATCACTCTTTCACTCACTCACTCTCACTCACTCCAGGAACAGTGGCACAGCAAGGGAGGGGTCCTGTCAAAGCACCTTGGTATCCGTGGTGGCTTTGCAGGCTTACAGGCTGCAGCATCCCGAGAAGCAAAGGAGATCAGTGGGACATCTTTTAGACCCCCCGAGCTCCCGGCGCGAAGTGGAGCAGCCGCTCCGGAGACGTGGATTCATGGAGTGAGTGGTCCGGCGGTTGGGCTGGGTTGGGGATTCCGCCCCCAAAGGCCCCCTAAGGATGACTGACCGGCATCAAGAACTGCCTATTCCGGCATGGTGGACCACGCATCCGGTTGCGAATCCCGGACGGTGATTTGTTTGGCAATCATGAGAAAGAGTGTGCCCTTGGGCCTCAGCCCTGTTTTTTCTGGTCCGCCACTCTATCATCATCGCGTCACCCCAAGCCGTTTCCGAATGCTAGGGTTTGGGATCTGGCGAGCTGTGTCGACCGTCAGACTGTGCCACGTGGGCTTTCAACCTACTATGTACGCTCAATGTTCCGTTAGTCAATACCTAGCACTAAAACATGATGAGCAAACGGATCAAGGTAAAACCGGTATTATGGCAACTTTATTACCATGGCGCGTACGTCGGCTTTGCCACGACAGGGAAGACAGTGTTGCGCCGCTGACCTTCGTTATCTAAACCAACCAACATCCAAAGAACGTGACTCTTATTGTGTTCCTGCGCAAGACTCTCTAACTTCAAGAAGGGACAATTAAAGTCTCGTTTGATCTAGAGGGCCGGGTTCGGTGTACCGGTGAATTTGCCTGAGACAAGAAGCTTTGCAAGCTAACTCGACCCCAGCCATCAAACGGCGAAAAAGATAAGCGGCAGCCAACGCCATGTCGTCAGGCTTTTGGCGGGGTAATAAGCCACAGAAAAACCAAAGAACTCGGCTCTTTTCTCCCATTGCATGATTCGCTTTACCACAACTCTTCCTTCTCTGGTGTACCGAGTCGTCACCCAGCCACATCATCGTGAGGCTCGTCATACTACGGTCAAAGGTTAGCCCGTAATTTCACCGCTGACGCCGCAGATCCTCGGTGTAACCCATCTTGGATCCCAAAGTACCTATGTGTACCTCTTCCGGCGTCTTTGCCTCACAAGGATATCTCTATTCTGCCCTTCAGATCCTGCCACGAGCCAAGAACCTGTCCGGGATGTCGACATGCTTGCATCGTAGATACTCTGCCAAGTTCTTGCTAAGGAAATCGTAAGACGAGCTAGCAGAGACGCCCCTATCCAGGTGATCCTTCAATAGGAAGTGCACAGCTATCTCCAAGTCAGTTAAACACGACACCATCGGCCTTTACAAAGGACAGAATAACTCACCATGGAGATGTGGGAGCTCGAAACGGAAAACCGGTTTACCCTTGTCATCCTCTCCTAGCAAATTACGAATCTTCCCGACCGTCAACATCGACCTCAACCAATCCCACTCGTCGGCATTCCGCACAAAGAATCCAACGTTGCTGTCGGATCCCTTGTCACCCGACCGCGCATGTACGACATACCCAAGCGGTGCCCTTGTAGTTGGCCCCAAGGTCGCCACATCAGTCGGGCTTTTGGTCTCGTACGTCGGTTGGTCGTACAAAAAGTCCACTGTGTCCCGCGGGGGCTCAATGTCGACCTTTTGACTCTTCCACGGTAAATGGCACACGTGCTTTGCTGCGCTCTGCGGGAGAATGCTAACCCAGTACTCATGGTACTCCTTTGGGATTGCTTGTCGCGTGTCTAGGTGGAATGTTGCACCGGGGTAGCTTTGCATGATGTTATCCACAATTGGTTTCAGGAACTTCAAGGGCGACAACGCTGCTTGGTCGCGCGCTTGTGCAAAGATGCGGAGATCGACAGTTGCTGCATCTTGGTTTGTGGGGTTCTCTGGACAAGAGCCGTTGGTGCTGAATTTGAGACAAGAGAAGGACTTTACGTCAAGAACGTGGCGAAGCTGGCGCTCAAACAATGCCGCCTTCTCATTGGTGTCGAGGCCGCAAAGAAAGTAATGGGCTTCGGCTTGATATCCGCCTTTGGCTGTAATGCCAACCTTTGTAGTCGGAGGAGGCTTCATACTACCGACGTTGAAGACTCGACTGTAGCGATGTCAGTGGGAGTTTTAATGGGTATTGTGATGGCGACATACACTTGATCCTGTCCCACCTGCGTCATCTTGATGTTGTCCAGGATGGCCGCGACATCCGAGTTGTAGTAATATGGCCCTTGGATCTCGTAGAGGAGCTGAGCTTTGCACGTTTCCAGAGTCACCATACCTCCCGTTCGAGCTTGCTTGTAGACGGTAAACTCGCCAGTTTCCTCGACTTTGGCAATCGGAAATCCAATTTCGACAGAAGTACCAGGCAAGCTCTTGAACCCAGAAAAGTTTCCGCCCGTCACGTAAGTCGTGCATTCGATGAAGTGACCTGCAACGAGTGCGTGCGCCAGCTGCGAGTAGTCATCACGCTTCCAGCCATGATGGTATGCTGCGCATGCAATGGTTGGCGAAGCATCAGCTACACGGCCGCACAACACGATATGAGCCCCTTGCTTGAATGCTTCAACTATTCCCCAGCAGCCCAGATATGCCTGAGCGTAGATGGGTTCGTAAGGCCAGTCCTTGATATTCTCGCCTAGACTTGTCAGCATCTAGCACCATAAGCCATGGGATTGGCCGGGTCGTGAAGTACCCGTTGTCAGATTCTTAAATCCTTCTCCAGACTTCAGCCCCTTTTTAATAACATCAATCACCTCGTCGCCCTCAATCCAGGCGACTTTAAGCTTCAAGCCTTTCTCGCTAATCATGTGAACTAGAACATCATGCAGCTTCTTCGTATCGCTTGCGCCAGCATTGACGGCAAGTTTGATCCGCCTGGAATCCAAGTATTGCAGCGCAGGCTCGACCGCTTCGAGAAATGAAGGCTCAAATTCAGACGAGTTTGTGGGATCAGTCGCCTTCGCGACACCCCTTGATGTCATGTTGTACTCTGACATCCAGTCGCCGACAATGTACTGGATGTCTTCAATCCGAGCGAGCTCAGCAAGTCCATGGCGCCTATCTGCTGCAGATCCGGACGCCGATGCTATGCGAGCGGTGTCATTTGCGCGCGATGCGAGATGACCTGGGAGATTGGTCCTGAGAGGCATGATCAAATTTGGTTGGCTTGCGAAGGAATAAGGCAAGGAACTTTTTTGTTGGCTAGTTTCCGAAGAATCAACGAGTTGTATGGAGTTGCTCTGGTTGTAGATGATCCATATGTACCTCAATCATGATATTCTCAAGGTTCTAGCTGGAGTCCATTAGCCGTCCTCCCCGCACCGGCGAACCGTGTCCCCTCTGCAAAGAATGCAACAAGCCTCGGCTTGTCCGGCTTTTCAGATGTTTCGACATGCCCCGAGCGCCGATCGTCAATTATTCAAAGAATTTTGAATCAAGAGTCCTGACTCAATTGCACTGAACGTCGAGCTGGTTTGGTGAACTGGCCTTTGATCTTCTACGTACACTAGTCGAAACATTCACCTAGGACGGTGAGCGGAATGTCTTATGGACCCAGCGGAAATGAATTCGACGACTGCCAAGTGAATACTGAGAAAGGTGATGAGATACATTATTCTGTATCATGTTAATTGGAATCCAACGTAATTTATCGGCCTTCGTGAATTCAATCGCCGTTTGGCTTTATTGTATACTCTTTCAGGCACATAGCTGCTCTATAAGGCGGTCTTCTTTTCCTCCTTTGTAATGAAGCCGTCATTGGTAGGCGACTCCTTTCTGCCAACACCCTCGTCCGAATGCGAGTGAGCCTGCGAGTTTCCTTGTTCCATTATCCCAGCAGCGATAGCTTGAGCCTCGTCTGCACCGATGGTGACGTTTGGAGCGTAAGCCATCTTGCCTTCATTCCGACGATGCACTGGGATGAAGACGTTGAACCAGCGCGGCACTATGAAGCCGGCCAAAATCAAGATCAAAGCGACGTGGCCGACAGCAAAGCCTAGGATATGCAATGGATCGTAGCGGAGTTCATAAAATGATGGGTATGAAAAGCCATAGACGATAGCCAAGATCGGCCCTGAGATGTAGCGAAGTAACACGGGCCAGAATGTCGGAATATTCCAGTTCTTTCCGCTGCCGATGACTACGTTGAGATCCCTCCGAAGTTGGTTTCCCTGACCAACAACGTTAGACTGATTCTCTTTGTAACGGAAGACGACCACTTACAGAGTAGAAGGCTAGATACCAGAACTTGCTAATGAAAGCGTTCTTTCCCCAGAACCTCGGCGGGATGGAGTCTGGGATTTTGCCAATGATACTTGAGGCGATACTTCCGCCGATGAAGATACCGAACCCAACACCAGCTCCAGCTCCTGGGTGCACAGCGTGGGCGATGGCCACTCCCAGAATCATAGCTAGGATGTAGCATGTGTTGTAGATGACAAAAGCTGGCTTGCCGACTTGTCCAATGACATCTTTGCAACGATAAACACTTGTTGATGAAATGCATTCGGCAAAGACAACGAAGACTAATGCAACATCGTTCGTCCACCGGTCAATGCCAGTCAGGAGGTAGTAGCCGAACTCCGTGCAGTATGGAAGGCACAGAAGGAAGGACATGATCGTAAGAGTCGTGACAACTATAGGCCTGCTGGCCTTGATTCCCGTATCCATCACCAGGGTGACGATGGCGTCCAACATGGCGAATGCTGAGCTGTAGCCGAGGACCATGAGTGTGAAAAACAATGCTACAGCCCAGAAATTGGCACCGGGCATTTCGGCCACTGCCTGAGGTAAAGTGAGGAAGCCAACGCTGAAGCCTCCGATGGGGTTCTCTGGGTCGGGTCGCATGCCGAGGTATCCGACGACGCCGAAGACGGCAAATGCGGCGATATTTTCAAAGAGTACGTTGCTGCAGACGATCAAGATTGAATCCATGACTGCGTTGGAATACTGTCGGTTATATGAGGCATATGACGTAAAATAACCGAAACCCACTCCAGTGCTAAAGAAGACCTAGATAATAGTCAGTTCATCGTCTGTAAATCGCATCTTCAATGAGTACCCTGCGAAGAGTCTCGAAGTTCAACATAAAGCGGGTAGATAAGGGCGTTCGTACCTGACCACAAGCTGTCTGCCAGACCTGACCTCTTGCGAGTTGGTCGCCTCTCCATGTCGCGAAGTAGAGCTTCACACCTTCACCCGCATTCTCAAGCGATACGGACCTACCAATCAGCACAATGGTGACAACAATAGGCAGGCCCATCGTAAAGTACACGACGCGGCCAGTAAGCCCGACGCCGCGGAAAATGGAGATATACATGAGGAAGAAGGTGAAGGCCGCCCATCCGGTCGTCTCCCCCAATAGAGCGGTACCGGGATACTCGGTGTAGTTCAAAACGCTGCTGCCATCTGCCGTTAGATTGCCCTCGATTGGGTCAACGTTGGCAACGACCTTTCGGTTGAAGAAGTAATCGGGCTCGTTGGTCCATGGTAATGGGCTGGTGAAGGAATGTCGGAAATAGCTCATAATCCACGCCAAGTTGACGACGAAGTATGGCGTGACAACAAAGCCAACGTAGATCAACGATAGTCCCAACCCCTTCAGTCTCTGGTTGACATTCGCGTAGGCCACAACACTACCACCACGGTAGGCCTGTCCAATGGCAATCTCGAGTACGAGAACTGGGATAGCAACGATGAAAACGGCCATCAGATATGGGATGTACCACTGCAAGCCATGGTTGTTGTACACCTGGGATGGGTACCGAAGGAGGTTGCCCATTCCGGCACAGCCACCCATGGATGCTAGAAGAAAGGAGGCCCTTGAAGGCCACGCATCACGGCCGTCTTCTGCTTTGTTCGGCGGAGGAGCAAACCAGCCCCCGATTTTCTTGAGCACGTCCATCACCACGTGTTGATGCTTGCGGCCCGAGAAAGACGCAGGTCCGGTCCGGTCCGACAGAAGAGGCCGGATTTCGTTCGGCGAGAGTGCGATATCAAGGTTGCAGTTTTGGTCGTCAACGTGTGAGTGCAAAACAACGTATGAGATGCGACTGGCTTTGGATGATGAAACCCTGAGGGACAAGAGATCGCCTTGAGTAAGATAGTCCGAGGTGGAGAAGAAAAGGACAGGAGACGAGAAAGCTTTCTCAGTGCCTTGGTACGTACCAGACCGCTCGTCGATGCTTGTCTACTTATTGAGTTCGAGAAATATTGAGCGCGACCCGGCTGGACTGCAGAACTTTCACTTTTCGCCCGCCGCCAGGAGGCGTTCATCCCAAGCACGCAATCTTGCTTTTCAGTCCACGCTTCGTGGGGTTCACGAAAGACCACTCATAAGCACGACGCGCTGTGGTAAGTGGAGAATGGATATAAGGTCTTGGAATTACATAGGACAAGAGATTTAGCGAATCCTCCATCAGCCGTTTGTCGTGGCATCGCGGATGGGAGCTGGGGGCGGAGACGCGAGACTATCCCGGTCTCCCAAGGCTCGGCGGACTTGGCGACAAGGCCCTAGAGGGTGCGAGAGGCACCGGTATCCGTCCGGCCAAGACCGAGGACGGAGCCAAGGGCGTCGTTCGGTCGAATCACCGGAGCGGGATGACGCGAGCGCACTATTTAACTCTATCGTTTTGTATTACTAGAGGATTACCGCAGTACATATAGACGCTACCCTGCCCTCGAATTCCGCACTATTTAACCTTAACCCTTTTTATAAGTTACCTATCCTTTCCTCTATTCTACCCTCTCTCTTATTAAGGGATTATTAAAATCGTAGTTTTAATAGCTTATTAATAAGCTAGTATTATTATTTAGAAATAAGTAACTTACGCTCCTATATAAGTACTAGGAGTCTTATTATTACGGAAATAATAATAAATATACTAAAGTATTTAAAAGAGCTTTTTAATAAACTTTTAATACTATTTAAAATAATAATCCTCGAGCTATAAAAAAAGCTAAGGTACTATATTAACACGGCCCTATTCGTTTTATTAGTACTAATAATACCCTTTTTAACGTAAAATATATTAATAATACTTTACGACTATATTATTATATTTCGTAAATCGTACTTAATATTAATAAGGATTTTAATATTATTTCTTAGTTCGTTTATTAAGGCTATTATTATAAGGTTAGTTTAGTTATTAATATCTTAATAAGTATTTTAACTTAACTTAAACGCTCTTATAGCTCTTAAAAAGAGGCTTTTAAGGGACTTATAATTAGACTTTTTATTTATTATAAGTAAAACTATTATAATTAAAGCTATAGTACTACTTACGGACCTTAATAATAAGTAATTAATAATATAATTATTTTTCTTTTATAGTAAGTTTAAAAAAGCATCTTAATTTAAGTACTAAGTAGGTACTATACTATTTTATTAAAACTATATTCTTATACTTATAACTTAGAAAGAATTAACTTTCTTTAATAATAAGGTACTTAGGGATGACGCGAGCGCCCTACTATATGGCGTCCCGGTCTGACATACAGATTCGCAAGGGGAAACATGCTGTTTATTTATCGTTCGGCTGACCGTGTTATTGTGAGACCTTGACGTGGGGTGTGGACGAACGAGGGGCAAAAGAGAGGTCTGGAGAAGATGTGGTTCGGGAAAAGAGACATCACCCACACACTGATATCTTCAACGTTGAATGCTACCGTTCAGCTGCCCACCTCATTGAAGACTTCTCCGAGTGAGCTCCAAGTTTGATGGATCGCATGGCGCAAGGCATTGTTGAACCCTACCATTCCGCCTATCAAGTTTTGAAGTGAGTCTACTCAAGGCTCAAAGCCATGAATGGCTGGGATCTCTTGATCCAGAGCGAGAAGCCTCCAATATCACAGGTCTAGGGGATAGAATGAGGGAGGAAGTGGAAGCTAGCTCCACTCGAGGTGGCTCCGGAGTTCTTCACGCTTGTGTCAACCTGTCAAGCAGGCATCGCCGCAGTGCGTCAGTCTAAGCTTCAGTGCATTTCTGCAAGACCCCACCACAAATATCTCATGCTGAAATTCGCGGCCTCTCAACGTTGGGTTAATCACATTTACGGACTGGATAATCAGGCTTTTGAGCAAATAGGATGATGAGACCCTTCGCCTTGTAGTGGACCTCGACTTTCATGTTGCTAGTCGGAATTTCTCCGACTTGGCATTTGCCAAGCAAGTCAGGATTTGCTGCCTGTACGACGTCAGACCACCAGCCCACTTGATAAGTAGACGAGGATTCACGAAGTCTCTTGATCAAGATAGTGCAAAAGTGGGGTTTGCAAGTTTTGAACGCAAAACCAATTGCGTGGTGAGAGCCGTGTCATTCAGACACATGAAAGAAGAAGCTTTTTGAACCTAAGGAGGCAAGGTATTGTCTTAGCGGAGAGGGAGAGGAACTCTAAGATAGAGAGTCATGATATAAGCAGGAAATTTTCGACTGTCTTGGGTTCCAACCCAAAGAGTCATCGGAGTTAATGTATACACAGGGTCTATAGATAGTAGATTTTTACAGAAGATGTACGAGTGGTATGGTGCTGTGAGCTTGGCTTTAGGCATGGTCAATCAAAGACGGACCCGCCTCGATGGGAAAGGTCAAAATGTTGTGAGGACCATCGGCCATTAGTCCGTTCGCCCCGGGCCGCATCTGCGAGGCGGGAAGCCAAAGGGTCTTGTTCGCATCCACCCACATCAGATCGGTCCAGACCAGAGCATCATCCTGAACAAGGATGGACGAAGTTCCGTCCGGCTTGACTTTCCAGATAGCGAGGAGGTTGGTGTCGCTAACATAAATGTTTCCGTCTCCGTCAATAGTGGTGCCCCCAGTGGAAGGGGTCAGGGCGAATGGCTCAACGTAGTCTCCGAGGTTAGCAGCAAGAGTGCTGTTCGTTAAGGCTCCGTTGACGTATTCGGTCTTAACGCGGTACATGCCACCGTTGCAAGGCTGATAGTACAGGTAGACACCATCAGGAGACACCTCAATCTGATCGAGGCCAACGGAAAAGTTGCTGGTTTCGCCCTGGTACCCCGGCACAAGACTACCGTTGTAGGCCATGGGGAACCAGGCCAGAGCCGAGCTGTGACCCACGAGTACACGCTGACCTTGACCAGTGGTAAGATCCATCACCACCAATGCGCCAAGTGTATCGCTGAGATAGGCGTAGTTTCCATTGAAACGGACATCGTCGATGACACTACCGGTCTCTGTAAGGTTATCGAGATAGTATGCGTTGTCGACGAGGTTGCTCTCGAGGTTGATGCCAACGAGCTTGCTAGATCCATTGATAAGATTGCGATCACTATCAGTGGTACCGCCGTCGACGATCCAGAATCGTCCATCGGGGCCGATGCGAGCACCATCAATGCTGACAAAGGCCTTCTTGGGGTCCAGGGTGGAGTTTGAGGTCCAGGAGTTCCACGTTGAGTCGGGGTAGAGAACAGTCGTGCCGTTGCTAAGAAGCTCCACGGCTTGAGGTGCATCCGTCGTAGAATATCTCTGCGTCAAGAGTTTTCGTCCATCAGTCGAGATACTGATGCCTTGAGTTGCGCGGTCCAAGGTAAGGGCGATTTCAAGACCGGGTGCAAGAGCTGAGACGAGCTGCGCTGTGAACGCCAAAGTGGCGAGAGTAAGAGAACGACCCCTCATGGCGAATTTTTTGAGTATAGGAGAGAAAGAAGTGTTGGAATCGCCCAGAAAAGCTGGCTAGGTAGAGTTCCATGGTGTCCAAGACAAGCTTATATACGCAATGGTGTAATAAGCTGTTGGACTCGTAGATGACGCGTCGGGTGTATCTTCAGCCCCTTCCCCCTTTTCCAGCCCGTCGTTAGTGTACAACGCACTGAGCTATTATTGGGCTGATTATCAATCAAGCCTTTCGCGCACAGATAGGTTAGGGCAAAATCTGTGGTCTGGATCAGTCAAGGTATTAATTGTAGCCATAACATGAGGCGACGCGGAGCAGCCCGCGATGCTCGGATGAGCCCCACGTTCACGGTGCGGAGCCACTCGGGCCTCTAGCCGTACGGTTACCGGGCGCATGAATAAGGGGATCAACAGAGCTAGCCAAATCATGAAGTTTCGGTACGACATAGTATTGTAGGGCCAGCTCGTCTTTCTTTTGTAAATGGCAGTTTCGAGATCAGAGGGGTTAACAGCCGAGGCATTCGGCCGAGAGCAGGAATCAAGCTGCGCACATGCCACAGGAGATTGCGCTGTCGTAGCCTTCCTTTCACGGCGCGATTCCATCCATGCTTTGCTCATTCTTTCCGGAGGAGCCGTCAACATCATCCAAAGGCAAGGATATGCGACTATTAGCGTGCCCTTATTGGCCTGTTTAAGTAAGAGAAGACGGAGAGGTCTCGGTCAGCTTTAGGTCATAATTTCCTAATAACATGGGTGTGAATAGAAAAGAGGGATCATTATACTCGGCTGAAAGACCTAGGTAGTCTGAGCCTCTAAAGTAGAGAAATGGATGCCGGAAACTTCGCTAGAGATATCGGCTTCTTCAACAGTGGAAGTATGTAACTCATGTCACTATGCACAATTCAGATGTGACCCTGCTTTGCTCAGATTTCTAGACTTCAATTTGTGTTCCGTATTATGGACGGAAGTTATGGTCGCTTCAAGTTGCCAATGCATTCGGTAGTTGCAATAGAGTTTTAAGTTTACTGAAAGTAAGGACTGTAAATTTGTGATCGCAGGCAAGCCAAAAAATGATAGGTCGAATAGGAAATGTGAGTATTGACAGCTCTCCCCCTCTTTCCCTTACTCAAGGTATTCTCCCACTATGATATCGACTTTCCTCATGGCAGAAAACCATAAGCTGGCATGCCAAGGTAACTGAGCGAAGAAAGTGCGATCTCTAGTGTCTAGCGTCATTCTTGCAGTGCACGAAATTCATAGAGTTCCTCTGATCTGGTTGACCGCCCTAGCATGGTGCGTACCCAAATTGGACACTCCAATCATCGTCGGTGTAAGCTTCACCAGAGGACCACCAGTAGTGTTTATCGACGTCGGTGCATTCGTGATAGATCACTTGTACGCCATCGGCAATTTCACCGAATGAACTAAGCTCCTTCTCCTCCAGAGCCTGAATTTTGTCAGCAAAAACCCTACAACCCTCATGAAGGAGAATTGAGGAATAAGTCTGGTGGAGAACCCACATCATTGCACCACCAAGTCGCGCTCTTCCAAGCACAGCTAACGCGGCCACACTCTCTCGGGCCAGCAGAGTTCTTCGGTTTCCCTGGAACTTTCCTGAGGTATTCCATGGTCGTCTCATACATGTCAGTGTGACCCTCCTCCAAGGTCTGGCAATCGACCCTGGGAAATTTGGCGCGCTTCTCCACGTCACTACGAGCAACATTCGAAATTGGTTCAAGGTCGAAGCCATACATCTGGGCCATCTGAGGATTAAGACTACCGAGGGTAGCATAGACCTCTTGGATTGTACCCTTGATGGTGATGTTCTCTCCTTCTGGAGTCTGAAACTCCCATTCGGGAATGTACAGCCCGTAGCCCTTGGGCACATCCGCGGGAATAACAGCCTGATCAGTTGGCTCTTGCTTCAAAAGACTTGGTCGGGTTCAAGCTTACAGCAACAATCATCGTGGCCGATGACATCAAATGAAGAAGGCTGGCTCGCATGGTGGGCGTTGCTGTGCAGGTTAGATTTGGTTAAAGCGTGTATGTGCTGGTTTGGACCTTGGGATGATATCAAAAGATCTCGTACGAAGGAAGAGCCCTCGCTACTTATAAGCCCTAAAATGAACATGAAGCCGTATCTCACATCTCGGCAACCAAAACTCGTATCGAGTATTATTGCTTGACTCCTTTTGAAGGACGCAATCGCGACCACCCATGCATGATTGCCTACTAGCTTCAGCTGCTGCATGAATCCAATCCTCCATCGAGACTACACTACACAAAATAGGAAAGGTAATCAATTGATCTTCATGGACGGGTCGTAATCTCACTCTACGGAAAATTAAGCAAACCAACAGACACGGACAATTGGCAGACCGTAGAGCACTGTTGTGACTTGATCTCGTAATGGGCATCATTAACTCAAGGGTTTCCGCTCTGTCCACTTCTTTTATTGGCTCAAAGAAAAGGAAGTTGACGAGTCTGATCTCCTTAAGCTTTCCTGCATGTTCCGAGGATGCGTGCCCCCTCAACGATTGATCTCACTGGCCCCGCTTAGCAGCTATGATACAGCCTCTTTGCAACCAATACTTCCAAGAACATCTATCAGGTGTCCCAGGCAATCGGGACGAAGATGCACAAAAAATGACTCCAGCTCTCCGAAGCATTTGGAAAGTCCAGGAGATTCAAATGGTCAGACTTGCGCGTCCAGCACCACCATCCAACAGAAACCGTCAAGATATTCTATTCGTGCTCTTTGGATGTCATCACATCATTCGTCAAAAGCTGCACAATATGTTAAGGAGCAAGCAGACTGTTTTGTTTGTTGGTTTGGCAATGTTAGCAAACGTTGCCAGTTACAATGAAGAGCACGGTGACGTGAGCTACAAGTAGTCGAGACAAAGGTCATGTTACACCAGGTTGAAGCCATGATCGGCTTGGAATTCCAGGCTTCAAAGGCATTTACTGGCAAACATCCACGGCCTGCTAATGGATCTTGAATCAAGCTCAGGAGCTGTTTGCGGTCCTGTGGCTGAAATATTTTTACATCACATGAGTGAGCAAATGCATGTTTAAGATGCGATGGCTGAAAACTGTACCGAAATACTTCAAGTATTGGCAAACGTACTTTTAGTTGCAGCCTGGTGATGGCTGGTTCAATCTCCAACATCCGATCTACAGTTACGAAGGCGGTCCCTTTTTCCATCAATTCTCAAAAGATACTTCATTAATATGCCCATCTGAACCTATCTCCGAGTGTCAAATCTGATCAGTGACACTTTCGTGGCTATTCACTCTTGGGCGGTGTGGCCCTGTTTTTGCTTTTTGAACAGTAGGCGTGTTGAGTACTAGGTAAGGTAGGTAGGCATAGCTCCGCTCGCTACATGCGATGAAGATTGTGAAATGAAGCATGCGTCTCCTTCTGATCCTGTATTCAAGCTCCACATTACGTCACGGGCTCTGCGTCTGCGTGCATTAGTCGTCACGTCTCAATACAGAGAACGCGGCGATGTTTGCTCAACTTTGAACAAATGGCTTCTTTGTCGATAAGCTTTCAATGATTTGCGGAAGGCATTGGTCACGCTGTTGTCCGATTCCATGCATGCTGTAGGCGTGATTTCAATCCAACTTTGACATAATTGGTCAGTCATCAAAGCACATACAAGTTTGCAGCGTCGCGTTCCAACTATGTAATGTTTTGGGGTAGCTGTTCGAGGCCTGTGTCTATCAGAAGGATGACGCAGATACTAGGTCGAAGATCCCGGATATATCTATAGGATACTCTGCGATGACTTACCTCAGAAAATACGTGTATGCAAGTATACCCTACCAAACAATCATGGAGGAAAGATTTACTTGCAATTGCTGAGCTTTTCACGCACATAAGGGCTAGAATAATCCGGAAAACAGGATTAAATTCTGCGTCGAATATCAGAACACGTTTCCTCGCCCGGTAATGGACCTTGACTTAGGGGTAGTACGTAGCCTTTTTTTTGTTCGAATTTGCTCTCGTTGCTCCTCTTACTAATGTTTACCTAAGATTCCAGTTCAACTGGGCGACTATCTCCCTCGACCTCGGCAGCTCGGCTATGGGACGAGAGCTCTACCGCAGATGGCCTTAATGTACACATCTCTTGAGCGTCTCGATTATGATTTGGTGACTTCGGTTTCGAGTCATGGTTTTCCCTCACAAAAGAGTGCTCTCCCCTCCCAATGGCAGTGTCTCTCTGTAGCAGCCGGGTTCCCCGTTCTTGCTTTCTCTTCTTAAGACATATAAAACAGCTACAACCAATGAGAGCCATGAGTAAAACCACGATTCCAACTACAATACCAGCAATTGCCCCTCCAGATAACGAGGTCTCTCTGGCACCTTCAACCTGACGAGGCGGGACTTTGCCGTAAAGTGGAAACACAGGATGATTGATAATGATTGGGCCCCCTCTGGACAGGTTTGAGAGAGAGACTTTCGTCCAAGATGTCGTAATGGTGCTTTCACTTTCTCTCGTAGTTACAACGCTGTTGATCCACACTTCAGTCGGAGTACTCAGGAGGCTTGTACATTCCCGGTGAGGGATGCCACCATTCGAAGCACTGAGACAGCCCCAGCCAGAGGGGCAGCACCAAGTTTGTGCATGCGTGTTTCCACTTGTCTCCGTGACATCCGTGGAACACGCAGTTGTCCACCCGCTAATGCACGCAGTGCCTGGGTAAGCCAAACTCGGGATATCACCTTGATTCGAAAATTGTTAGTACATGTACACCTTTCAAAGCTAACTTTCTGCTTATAGTAGTTTGTGTGGCATGGCTCAAGGAGGTCCTACTAAACTCGTCGAAAGGTCTCCAGATGTTTATGTAACTCTCCGGAAAGCATTGTGTTGGTACCGATGTCGTTGTCTCTCCCACAAATTGTAGACCATAACAAGTGAAGCCCGATGTAATATCTTCACTTTTGGCCTCTACGCACCGGATAGCTCGAGGTAGTATGGAACAGGTACTATCTCTCGGTGTGAAGGGTGTCGTTTGTGGCTGCAAGGTATACACAGTGGAGAGCAGGTAGCCACCTGTGGAGTAGAAATGGGTTTCCACCAAGGGAGTGTAAAGTGTGGACGTGACTGCCATGTCTTTCTTGGAAGTTTGAATTGCCAGAACAAAGGCAACATAGTGGCAATAGTCGATTCCTCGTGACACGAAGAGAGAGTGAAATGGAGACGTGAATAATGCCCTTGACCGGGTATCGGGGTTATGTGGGTTTTTGAATCCGGTTCTTTAGGATTCAGCGATCCGGACGTCACACCGCAGTGAGGCCCGCGGGGAAATAGTACTGCGTTGTCAGCCACATCTGATTGGAAATGGGCTCGTATTTAGATCATTCGGAACGAAAATGAGGTTATCTAGCTGCATGAGGTGGTGGCAGGTAACACTGCACAATCATCACAGGGATCCCGACACTTAGAAATGGAAGTTCATCACAGCTCAAGAGCAAAGTAGTCGAAAACATGCTTGACATATTCAGATCGGCGACATGGAATATAGGGGCGTGTCGGGCTTCAAAAACGCCCAAGGGCTTCGGAACGTCGAGGCCGAATTTCGGAGTCCTGCAAGTGTAATAAAGTGACGATAAACTATGCCTTGTACCGGAAACTTCGCCCGGTAAGCCTCTTGGTTCCAGCTCCCGCAGACGGATGCAATCTCTCCTCTCTATCAAGCCTCCTATTATGCATCTCGATGTAAAGCCAAGTTGTCGAAAGAATGGCAAATGCAATTACGACTAGGATCATGCTGATCGTCATGCCATTCTTGTAATACGGGCCGTCGCTTGTCTTAAATATCCAGGCTGAGATGTAGCCTGATGTGTTCCCAACTCCAACCACAAAGCCGCTCCCAATGGCTCGCTGGAAAGGCGTCTGCAAGTTTTGCATAGCCAAGATCCAGATCATGGGAAGAGTGATGAAGGTCCCGAAGGCGATGAAGTACAGCGCCATCATGGTCACATTTGTGCTTTCGTGTTCATCTCGCCTCAAGATTGCGTAGCCAACGATGGTGAAAATGAAGCCGCCAAGGCCGAAGGCCGCGCGGTGGTTGAGACGGTCAGCTGCGTAAGCAGTTGTAAGACATGCCACAGCAGCCACCACGAAGATGGGAACAATCTGCGCCTGTACATCTGCAGCGCTGAGCTCCGGGTGAAAGGACTTGACAAAGGACGGAGAAAAGATGGAAACTGAGTAAGCGGTTGTAGTCGTGAAGCAGTAGAGGGCAGCCCAGCAGTAATTGAGGGGGTTTGTGAAAAACATTTTCCACTCTGCTACAACACCGATCTCTGTGCTGCGTATTTCGACTGAATTTCTGATAAGTCGCTTTTCTTCTTCCGTCAAGAACTTGGCCTTCTCCGGAGGTCCAACATTAGCAGGAAGGCAGGCCAGAGAAGCTACCACAGTGAAGATACCCTCAATAATAAAGATCCTACGAGATGTTAGAGCCGTTTCGAAAAATAATGCGGGGATTGGAATCGTACCATCTCCACCCGTTGAAATTCTCAGTGGTTTGGATGTTGGCGATTGCGTATGCAAGAAAGTTCCCGGCAATATTTGAACAGATATTGGCGACAGTAATCAGTCCAAGTCTCCATTGAAGATGCCTTCGAGGGTAGTAAAGAGAACACAAGAAGACGCAGCCAGGGATGAGACCTGCATCGAAGACACCAACGAAGAATCGGGTGGCTATCATCTGATCGAATGTCTTGACGAATCCTTGGCCGATCGTGATTATACCTGTACTTATCATTAGCATGCACATCAACACAGCTCGGTCATGATAGCCGAAGCTTCTGCGTTCAATTTTACAATACCCCCCGCATAACACAACTCGGTGACAAGTATAGACTTACCCAGTAATATGTCGAGAGTACACATGTACCACAAGTATGGGAAGTTGAACTTGCGATTCAGAAAGCGCATAAGTAGATTACTTGGCACCTCGAATAGGATCAACGGCGCCGCTGGCATCGTGAGAACGATAAACACCTTCATCGCGTCGAGATGAAGATCTTGTGGAAGTTGCCGGATCAGTGCGGCTCCGATATTTGTGCGGCCCATTAACGACAAGAAGTTCAAAAAGAACATGGCAATCATTAGACGCATATCGAGTTTGTAGAGGAGCTTCTTGTCGAAGCTTGTGGCGCCGGCAAATGATCCATACGTATCGCTTTGGACCGACTCTCTCCTCGAGACAACCGGTTGCTGGTCTACCACCCCCGCGACCTTGATCTCGTCATCAAACTTCTCAATCATTCTGGAATTCCTCTTCGGGCGATCGAGCTCCAGCTCAAGAGGATCTGACATTGTCGTGCCGGAGATTTTGATGTAAACTGGAGGGGGGATTTGTGTGGCATGGGTTTGTTGACGAAGCGATTCTTCGAGGGGGAAAGAAACAGCAGGATGTGCCCATATGCACTAGCGAAGGAGCTTGACCAAGCAAACACTTTAAAAGCCATCTAACATTTTTACTCGGCAAGGAAGCCCTCGTTTCGGCCGACAGACTTTGCGCATATCTTGCCATGTCCGTCCGCGTGTTCCTTATCTACGGAAGACTATCTTGCAGCGGAGGGATCATGCCGAGCACAGACTGGTGCTGGTGAGCGGGAGCCAGATGTCAGACGTCTCGGAGGGTAAGTAATTGTTAGACTCTGGTAGCCGGAAGTCCCTCAAGTTCGTCCGTGCTCGAGTGTAAATGCCAAACGCGAGAACGAAACTAAGTTCCCGCATCATTTCGGGTCGGGGAGATCGCGATATTCCCGATGGGATGAGCTAAATCTTCATCCCTCACTTGAGCGAAAGGACGATTGATTCTCCCTTGGTTTTAAAAGTTGATGAGCGCACATTATCTCTATATAGGTCACTCAGTGTCTATCGATTGAAGACCGATGCGCCTCTTCAATATGGAGGTCGGCCTGAAATCCCACACTCGCTCGATTCTCGGTCTTGGCTCTCGGCGCTCAGTCATCCTGGCGGCCTTCCAAGGCTATCTCGCGGATAAAGTGGACCCGAAGGTTCGTTGCCTTTGAAAACTTCGGATCGTTACACAAAGCATGTTCCTCATCAATAGAGAACCTTACCTTTGTTATATGTGGCTTACTCCGACGCGGGTCAGCCTTCTGGCGGGGAGACATCTTGAGGATTCCCGACATCAACGTTCATTAGACGTCTACAGTGGATGTAACTACAACTTCAACTATCAAAAAAGACAGTTTGCATTGAGCATACAACTGTCAACGTCCTTAGGTACATGCACCTCAGTTCAACGAACCCTGACTCAACCTAGATGAATCTTACTGCTACGTAGATCTCTATATATGCTATCTCAGCACCCAGTCGAGTTGACTATCACCCAAACTCCCTGTACGATAATTTCAAAGCCCGCGCTCGGCAATGAGATCCCTGATGTACTTGATCAGCAATGGACCGACCTTCTGGGCTATGATCTGGTCTCCCTGATCGTTGGGGTGTACGCCATCTCGCAACATGGAGGTTGTGAACCCGGCAGAACTCGAGTAGTCTGCAACTGTAATTGGAGAGCTGGTCGAGTTCTGTTCGATGGCCCATCCCGGGATTCGCTGGTTCAAAGTATCGATTCCACCCCCGTTAAAGGACAACGGGATCAAGCGATCAACCTGTGAGGTAAGACTCGTGTCAACAGTCGCGCAAGTTGTTAGATGTTACAAGAGACCATACCAGAATCTTCATACGCGAGTTGGACGCCTTCATCAACCCTACCATCCTCGTGTACGAAGCGACAATGTCGTTGGTCGTGCGCCCTCGCGCTACATCGTTGGTGCCAAGCATGAACTGCACAATATCAGGCTTAGTGCTTGCCAGCCACCCCTGTAGGTACTGGTTGGCGATGTTGATGGAGAGCCAACCTGAGTGGCCCTCATGATGGAGGTCAAAAGAGCCAGACTGTGCTCGGCAATTTTGGGGGTTGTTGGTCACGGAGCCAACGAATTGCACCTTGTCGGCAAGATTCTCCTTGACAAACTGGTCCCATACCAGGGCTCTCCAGCAAGTTATCTCGGTGATGGAGTCACCCAGAGGCACTCGAAAATTATCAGCTAGTTGCCTTCTGGCCTGTTGCTTGATGGCTTGAACTCACTGATCTTTATCTTGGACTGCGCGAAAGCAGCTGCAAATACACCGAAGGAAAGACAGACTTTTGTAAGCTGCATGTTCGTAAACTGGAAAATCACTCGTTTCTCAGGAGTTGGCTTTGATTAGGACAAGAAGAGAACTGCAGGTAAGGGGATCAGAGACTCTCAATGGTAAAATACGCTACCATGGACCTTTTAAAGCGCCTGTTAACGGTCCTATCATGTCCACAAGTCTCATCGAAAGCGCTTGCAATTGGCATTTCCTCAAAAAAATAAATACATCCTTTCATCCGAGACGAAATGAAGGCGTAATGAGATGCCAGGAGTCATGTTAATGGATGGAA
The DNA here is from genome assembly GCA_030869315.1 of Colletotrichum cuscutae. Classification (NCBI taxonomy): domain Eukaryota; kingdom Fungi; phylum Ascomycota; class Sordariomycetes; order Glomerellales; family Glomerellaceae; genus Colletotrichum; species Colletotrichum cuscutae. Next base: position 190,159 of record MPDP01000291.1, read on the forward strand.
TGGAGAGATGAGTCCCGACCCCGAACTTCTCGGCAGCGCGCCGATGGTTAAAATCATTTTGACGTTGAGAAAGACCACATTGCTACATCACCAGGCCGGTTTGTATTAGGGCAATGTGACCTTCTGAATAGCCGGAAGTTTTGGCAAAGTGCCGAGTGGATTATCCAAATGATGTTGAATGGAGGGGTAAATCTTTGATCTTCTGAATGGACCAGCTTTACCGAAACTTGAAGGCTCCCAAAGGCCTTTGAGCTTGGCGGTTTGGGTACATAAATATGCCACAGACGTGCAGCAAGATGCATGTAGAACAAAGAATATGTGGTCACCGTGGCGCAGATTGTCCGCTGCATTTTTCTCCTGAAATTCGACAGGCAATGACAGGCTGACAGACGACGCGGCCCTGACAGCTCAAGTATGTTCCTGCTTCATGCCTCATGCTTCATGTCCGTCATGGCATGGGTTCACTATTCGTACGAATCAGTGGGTTCTGGGGCCAAAAGCTGCACCAACCCGATGGGCACCCGCCGACTACCGGAGCTGCGCGCGAACATCGTGGTTTTTAGGAAGAGTTGCTGGCTATTATCTGACACAGAGATTCCTTCGGTGAGTGATCGATTGGATAACCATTCTGATCACTCGTCTATTTATTGGACTCGAACATGTTGAAAGGTACTAGATTGACATTTGGTCAATGGAAGTTGAATCACTCCTTGGCGATTTCCAGTTCACCGCTTAATGTCTGCATATCTAGCGCGGCCTTGCGCTCCGGTCTAGGCGCGGATGAGCACAGTACGGTTACGAAACCATTGCGATGACGTTCCCAAGAAGTCGCCCGCGACCCCGCGCCTATTTGTCCTCGTCTGCGTCTAGTGCTGGTACAGTCTGGCTTTGCAAGGACCACCCAGCACGTATGAGCATGATGATGCAAGGGAGTTTATTCGACGCCCGCCTGACCGCGAATCCATCAAAGGCGCGGGCCGCGGGCGAGGACGGGAGCTGCGGATATTGCGGGAGCTCGCACCTCGGCAGACAAGATTCAGCGCTGATTTTGTTGGAGGATTTAAACAAGCACGACCTACTTGCGCTTAGTGAGATTCGAAAAATACCGCAGCCGGGCCGAATTTGGGTGATATACCACGCTCAGATACGATGTTGGTACAAGGTGTTGGGCAAGTCAAATACGGCGGCGTCCTCACTCGTATTGATCATTGGGGATGATTGCTATTCGTTGGTTCACCGCTGTTCACCGCTCACCTTCTCTAACAGAGGTTTGCTTCAAGACCCGAGAAGCCGGGAACAAACATTTGAACAGGAACCTGGGCTGTGCTCATTAAACATGCGACTTCGCTGCATGGCGCCTGGGATTAAAACAGGTCACATGGTGTCGCATGCGGCGTGGGATTCCTACTAATGCGAACTGGACAAGGATCATGGCCAGGAGCCACTCACTTCTCGTGGCTTGGAACGTCACTGGGTTTTATAACGGGCCCAGACTGCTGTGCAACCAACATGAAGGTCTTCCGGTCTGGGCCCCGCTAGGTAATAGTTCAAAGCTCCAGTGCGAGGACGCGGGGCTACAAGTCGACGATCCTCGCCATAGTCAGCCTCGCATGGTGAACAAAACCTTTCATTTTTGTACCCTGGTCTGAAACGAGGCGAAGTGACTAGCTCTTGAGCCTTTCTCCAGGTTTCCAGATGTCGTTGTTTAGAGGAAGTGTTTAGAGGAAGGTGGGCGGTCCTCTCGCGAAGGCACTTTGCCGTCTCGCCACGGGTGACCCTTGTCTGTTGGACACCTGCCGATTGACCGAGTAACCGCCTGGGAGCTCGGACACAAAGAGACTGTTCTGATCACTACTGCCGATGACATGATGAATTTGTCTGGCTGTGGAGAATGCTATCAAACTGACCTTGCCTGGTGTGGCTCGTTCTGCCCAAAGGCCCCAAACATCACTTTCACTGTTCGAACTACAGGACGCCATGAGATCGCCGATTGACGGAGCTCCGGGCACGAGGAAGTAAGACTTGGTTTCTTTCATCCTCATCTATCTTGGTGACAGGTACTCCGCACATTGACAAAAATCTCGAGAGACTACCCTCCACCAGCTCAGGCCCCCCAGACTCGGCCCCGAGGGGGTCCTACACCAGTGTTGGTTGCGTCGTTGACTGTGATAATTGACTACCAACAAAGACATGAACCTAGCCCCCGAGTGCCAGACTGCGAGACTCACACGATGGGCCCGGAAGAAGAAGCAATAAGCGCTTTACTTAGACGATGGAAAGCGCGCTTGCCGCGCCATCCTGGTATGGCAGGTCGTCATTGACAATCACTCAACTGTTGCGACATTCCTGTCCCAAATTGATTGATCCCTGTCGAATAGTTATGGAGCCCAGTTGGAAGCTCTTTGAGAAGCCATCGCAGCTGTTCAGTGAACAGTTCCTTGACCCGACGCCATCCCACCAGCCACGGTGAGCAAGACAAAAGGGAGGGTAACCCCAGGTTATGTTCGCAGTCAATCGTCAATCATTAACCACTTGACGAACTTCTGCCCTGTTCTTTATCGTGTCATCTAATCTCCAGTCAGTATGTTCAGCGAGTACGACCAGTTCGTGTTGAGGAACACCGCCAAGATGCCTATTACCCGCTTCACCATGCCCCGTGTTCCCAAGATGATTGAAGCCATCTGCCCTGGATGCTTCAAAGGATTCACCAAGATAGGCAGCATGCACCGCGTGAGTCCACGAACATCATACATGTTTCCCTCTCATCTCATCATGACAAACTTCAAGAACACTGAACTGACAAAGTTGTCATTCTTCAGCACGTTTATGAAGACCGATGCCCCCACCCGATACCACAATTCGTCGCCAAAGTCAAAGCTGAGCACAGAGCGCGGGTTGCCGCCGCTGCTGCCCGGTCCAAGGCTCGCAAGGCAGCCCGTGCTTCACGGGTTGACCCGCTTCCCGCCGCCCCGACCCCGGCCGTGAGGGATCACCCTAGCCGGGCAAGGGAAGCCAGCATGGGCCGATGCCCGGGCTTTTTGCAGAATGATTGCACCTCGCACTTTGCTCAGCAGAGGGATCTGGAGATGGTATGTTTGCTGTGAAAGATCTACATCGTGGAGCCGGTTTGGGACAGGTCAAGACTGACATTGAGAAGCTGTCACAGCAACAACAGAACGACTTCTGTCCTATGATCAAGACTGAACCAGATTTTTCGGCTTTCAACTTCCCGAGCCTCATCGCCAGCTGGGATACGTACGATGTGGGCATCAACATCAAAACCGAGTCTCAGTGGTCTTGAATGCACGTGTGGAGTTATAACGGGCTGGGGTCATGGGGGAGATAGTATGTTTTGATCTTGTTTTTATTCTGTTTCTTGTATTTATTATTGTCGCTCTCGAGGGATCACGAGAGCTAGATTACCTTGTATTCACCCACATAGGACCTCTCCTCAGATCATGAGACGATATCTATCACACCAATCTTATTATATGTTGTACCACCAATCCACTCCCACTCGACGATTTCAACCTTGGTAGCATTGCGCTGTACGAGACCATAGACTCTCCCAGCGGAGTTGGCCGCAATCTTGAAGGGCCTGTCCTCACCGGACATGGTGGAAACCTCTCCTACGTTGGTCCACTCTCCTTCAGCGTACGTTGTCAGCACAGGTGCTTTGTCCGCCTGTGCCCCCAGTACGTGCATGACCAGGTTGTTGTTGCTTTCGTATCCGCTCGAGAAGGCCGCGATTGTCGCGTTAGTTTCGAGCATGGTTGGTAAGGTGTTATTGGTCCAGTCATTGTCGTTGACGAGTGTGAGATGGATGAGTGAGCCTGTCTCAGAAGTATAGAACATGGCCATCCTCTTCGTGGTTGCGTTGGTATAGATGGGAATCATAGACATCCCGGTACCCTCTGCAGGCTTTCCAAAATCGGTGGATATGCCCACGGCGGCCCAATCTGTCGCTCCATCGCCTGTCCGGCGGAGAACACGGATGGTATTTCCAGCGTCTTGATATAGAACAAGGTTCGATAGGTATGAGTCGGGGGTATAGATGCCGTTAGACAGCAGATTTGACTTCGCGTTCGCAGTAAAGGTGTTTGAAACGCCAGATTTATCCCACGACGAGCCGTAAACGGGATTGGCATTGATGATGCCTGCAACCTGATTCGCTTCGTTGAGGTAGTAGATACGGACATCGCGGACCTGAAGAATAGGGTTAGCATTGATCACACGCATTTGAGTAGCTGAAGGGATAACGAAGCTTACCTTACTGCTATGCCAGAACAAGCTGTTGGAGATGGGAGTACCCTCCTTGATCGTGCTCTCCCTATTGGCAATTGTTGAGCTCCAAACTTTCGTTGATGAATTGTAGGACGACATCATGAGGTTCTTAGACCGCAGCTGGTAGAACACGAGGTGGTTCACGTAGCCATAGTAGTCTGTGAAGTTGAGCGCGCCAATGCTACTGGTGGGCAGGATATCCAGCTCATTCGTTGTCGTCGTGCTATTAGAATCGCCGCTGCTGTCACCACTGCTGTCGCCGCTTCCACTCCCACCGCCGTTGCCGGTTCCTGTACCGCTGCTGCCGCTTCCGCCGCCGCTTGATCCTCCCGAGCTGCTGCTTGATTGTTGCGAGCTGTTGCTTGCCGACAATGCGCCACCGACGCCTCCTCCTACTGCAGCGCCAATGACAATAATGAGCGCCACGGCTAGAACGATCCAGAAGGTCTTGCGTCGCATGCCGCATATTGTGCCCACCCTCTTCTTCTGCTGCTTCTCGTCGATCTCTGCTGTCACGACCTCTGGCGGGTTGTCTTCTTTCGGAGCGTAGTACCCGCTTGAATCATATGAACCACTTTGATATTCGGCTGGTGAGACGCCGCCCTCCGCCGGGTGAACGGCCTGGAGCATAGAATAATCATGGCCATACGGGTGCACGGCTTGTGGAAGGTCGCCGTCATGGTTGTCAACTTCGAGCAAGTTATTCTGGTCCGCGACACGGAACTTGCTCAAGTCTTGATCGCCATACCCTCCCGGCGATCGGCCCGGCCGGCTGTCTACCTCAAGGCCGCTGTAGTACTCCGGCGGAGACGCGTTGTTGTTGGGAGTCGTCATGATGCCGCGCTCATTGCTCAATCGCGGAGCAAAACGGGACCAAGAACATCTTCAGCATGCAAAAGGAGGAACAGATGAAAGATTTAAAGAATGGGAGTCCAAACCCAGGAACCCGGAGGGGAAGACCACATCGTTATGGTTCTATGAAGCCCCATATCGACAGGCCGCAACGTTGAGCGCCAGAGATTGTGGATTATCGTCGGGACTTTGGCTATTCTCGAGGAATTCATGGCAGTTGACTGGCGCCAAGCGGCGGTAAGGGGTCTGAAGGATTGGAATCCCTGCTTATGATGGAGCCCTCCAAGGCAGGTCCTTTCTGAATGAGGATAAGCGCTGACGGGGGCTCCATTTGTGATGGAGCGGGATCCCGCGAATGGCTTCCGCTTAGGTGCCCGCTAGCTTCGGTTGTGGGATTAGCATAATCAAAAAGAGGGCCATTAGATGGCCTTCGTGGGGTTGCAAGTTCTCAACAGCGGGCCAAAGGGGCTGGACTCTGGTGATGATTCCTTCTCTCCGGAAACAGATCCATGCCATCGCGTGGTTCTGGTCCTTCGAAGATCCTTCAAGGCTTCAGTGGGCTCGAATTGGCGAAAGCTGAACTTGGGACGGCCGCTGTCAGTCGCGGGTGTGGCAAGGCGCGAAATTCTGGAGGATCAAACCCATACACAACCTGACAACACAGCCAAGATCGATATTGTTGAGTTGAAACTCGGGTGCCTGGAAAGCCAAGATGCGCGAGATGACAGACGTTAAACTGGTGAATCTCAGCCTCAAAGGAGCGTCTGCCTTGGATGGAAAATGTACATTCGTAAGTAGAGTCTTTTGTGTCCATACGCGAGATGGATAAACACGACCGAAAAAATTGAATCCTGCATCATAACTCCTCTGAAGGCCTGTAGGAATAATGCTGCCTTGGATCACATGTCGCTGTGGAGTTGTCCAGCTCGCAACATACAAACAAAGACGTTATTTCCGAGCGAACTCCGTCATTCCCGCAACAGATCCAGTGCCAAGTCGCGTTGATTTCATAATGATTTTCTCGTTATCCGTTACTCCGTATCTCCAGAGCATTGACCTCGTTCCATTCGCATCGTGCTTGATGCGCAGCGGCAATCCATGGTCTACACCTATCCCAGGGTTCCATACGTTAGCTCGTGAAATGGTAGCCGACTTTACTAAATCTAGTAGCAGCCCTACAAAGTCACTTTTCTCATTTTAATATATAAAATAAAAAGAGGTTTTAGGATAAGTACTTTAAAATACTTACTTAAGATTTTTCAAAATTATTTTATAAAAATAGTTAAAGTAAAAGTTAGTAATAAAAAAGTTCGGGGAAATAGTAGAAATAGGTAGAAGGTTCGATAGTGAGGAGTTCAAAGTACTATCTCCGAATTAGCTATAGAATTTAGGTGGAAAGGATAGAACCTGTACTTATTGGCCGCCCCCTGTCAGTTTACTGCGCTAACGTATAGAACCCTTGGATAGGTGTAATGATTAAGTTATCTAAGTACCTTGTTATTAAAGAAAGTTAATTCTTTCTAAGTCACGAGTATAAGAATATTGTTTTAATAAAATAGTATAGTACTTACTTAGTACTTAAATTAAGATACTTTTTTAAGCTTATTATAATAGAAAAATAACTATATTATTAATTACTTATTATCGAGGTCCGTAAGTAGCGCTATAACTTTAACTATAATAGCTTTACCCGTAATAGCTTCGCTCGTAATAGCTTTATTTATAATAGCTTCGCTTATAATAAGTAAAAAGTCTAATTATAAATCCCTTAAAAGCCTCTCCTTAAGAGCTATAAAAGGCTCTAAGTTAAATTAAAATACTTATTAAGATACTAATAACTAAACTAACCCTATAATAATAACTTTAATAAAAGACTTAAAGAAAAACGCTAGAATCCTCGCTATTATTAAGTACGATTTACGAAGTATAGTAACGTAGCCGCAGAGTATTATTAATATATTATATATTAAAAAGGGTATTATTAGTACTAATAAGATAAATAGGGTCGTATTAATATAATACCTCGGTTTTCTCTTATAACTCGAGGATTATTATTTTAAATAATATTAGAAATTTATTAAAAAGCTCGCTGGAGTACTTTAATATATTTATTACTATTCTTATAATAATAAGACTCTTAGTACTTATATATAAAAATAAATTATTTATTTTTAGATAGTAATACTAGCTTATTAATAAGCTATCTAAACTGCGATTTTAGTAATTTTTTAATAAGGGAGAGGGTAGAATAGAAGAAAAAATAGGTAATTTATAAAAAAGGTTAAGGTTAAATAGTACGGAATTCGAGGGCAGGGTAGCGTTTATATGTACTGCGGTAATCCTCTAGTAATATAGAACGATGGAGTTAAATAGTGAATAATTAAAGTTATCGATCTTAAGTTTGCGTGTAAATACCGATCATCTGCCTCCGCGACTACTAACCTAACCTTAGGTAAGTCGACCTACCCCGTTTTGGCCACCCCCCCTTCTGGCCACCCTATTAAAACTTAGTATCAAAACATCGCTACTAACTATACTTAATTAATTAACTATTTTCTACTAATATAATAATATAGTTATTATTCTCCTTAGGTAATTTGACCTTTATAAATTAACTAGGACTAACTAAACGGTCGCTAGAGTCCTCCTAAGCTCTTTATATGTCTTAAATATTTACGAACTTAGTATTTAAGTTTATTAATATACTCTTTTTTATAGCCTTAATTAGTTAATTTTAGTTTCTAAAACTCGAAGATAGTACTAAGATATTACTAAATAATAGGCCTACTTATTAAATATTTTTTAATTTTTTTAAATAGTAGTTATTAAGTATTATAGTCTAGGCTAAGCTTTATAAACAACTTTAATTAATTATAGAGCTTACTAGCTTTTTTAGGAATTAACTAGTTAATAATAGACGTTATTAATACCTAATCAATAGCTTTTCTAATATTACTAATTACTTACTTAGTATTTATAGTCTTTTTAGTTAGTATAACTAGGTTAAGTAAGCCTATTAAATTAGTAAGTAGTCTAGCTATATTAGGGGGATATAGTTTAGTTACTTTTTACTTATTCTATATATTAAATAATATTAAACTAGCTAAACGAGCTTTTCAATAATAATATAAAAAACATTACTTTTTAATAATAATATAATTATTTGTTATATCCTCCTTACTAAACTCCTTTTTATACTTAGACTTAATAAGTTTAAAAACAATTATCTCTAATAGCTAGAGAACATAAAAAGTATATAGTAATAAAAATAGTAAGTAAATGTTATTTTTATAATATTCTTATATAAATTTTATTATTATATAGTGATTTTTCTCCGGCTTTATAAGTATAAAAGATCGACCTTAACGGGATTACGCTTTTGAGAAAAATTACACAATATAGTATACTTTTTAACTATATAATACGTATAATATATTTTAAGTACGCGCTTGACATAATATAGTAATTCTAATACGAAAATAGTTATTTAACTTAAAATAGGTAAGTTACCTTACTATTTACTAATAATAAGTTAAGTAATATACTTACGTAATAGCGCCGGCTAGAAAGGTCGACGGTAGAGGTCGGCCGTAATAATTAATTATAATAATTAGCTATAATAGTCGACCGTAATAGTTAGGGGCGGCCCTTAACTATAGAGGTTCTAAACTTTAATAATAACATAGAGGTTTTTAAAAAAAGGGCTAAATAGGCTAATATTTATTACTCTTTATACTAGAGCTTATAAAGATTATTTTTATTTTTATTATTTTTAATACGACTTGAAGCTGCTCTTTATTTAAACTAAATAAATTTACTAAATATATTTATTAAATAAACTTATTAAATAAACTTATTAATATATAAACCACTACTTTATTAAAAATACCTATTAATAAGTCTACCCCTCTCGGGCTGGGCGCCCTTTTTAACTAGCTCGATACTATAGCTATCGTAATTAATATAAGTATACCTAAGAAGTAGCGAAGTACCTTTTAATAATATAGAATTTAGCTAAGTAATATTATAAATACTATAAATAGCCGGGCTAGTACGGATATTAAGATTTAATATATTAATATTAGCTTAGTTATAATAATTATAATAAGTAGGCTAGAGGTATATAGGGTTAGGGTAATAAATAAGTACCTTAAATAGCTCTTATAAAACCCCCTAAGTAATAATAATACTTATATAAAAAAAGAGATTATAATAGACTTAGTTACTTATATAAGCTAGTATTAAGAGGTGCTATATATGTTAGAGTAAGTAAAGCTCGCGCTATAGACGGGCGGTAGAAGGTTAGGAGCTATTAATAAAAGGGAAATAATAATTAAGTTAGTTAACTATTTTAGTTAGTAATTAGGTATAGAGCGCAATATACCTAGTTTTCCCTAATATATAATACACGGTACGGCCCCGGCGAATTGCTCTATCGGGGGGGAATTCTATTATTATATAACTCCTATAGCTATTTAGAATTAATAATTAAGGCTAATTAAGTATACTAAGCTCTTTAAAGGGGGGGGGGTTTAGTTTATAATAAGAACATTATTTTTAACTACTTAAGAGTAGTTTTATTAATTATCTAATTATTATTTATTATTATAAACTCCTAACTAGTATAAGGGTTAAGTTTAAATAGAAATTATTATTACTATACTAACTTTCTTTATATATAACTAGTAGTTTAATAACTCGATTATTAATAAAAATATACTTAATTACAAATACTTAAATACGCGAACTAGGCTCTTTTTTTATATTATCGTAGTTTTTATTATATTTAAAACTAAGCTATTAAATCCCTTACCCTCTAGGATATTAGGCTTATTTATATTTGTAATGGATTCGGGACGCGCCCGGCGACAGGACGCCGATGACTCAGCGACCGGTGCACGGACCGCGTTACGAAAGAACTTTTTATGACGCAGAGCCCGTACGAAGGACTCTGCAAGCTTTAGTCTTATAATATACCCATACCCACATTATAGTCTCACTAGTTAAGTGCTCATAGCCCAATCTCTTATAATATTATACTTATTAACTTATTTAATATTACTAATTTCTAATATATTAAATAATTTAAAGTATAATTTAATTATATTAATAATAGCTTTATTTAAATACTTCGAATTAATAATACGATTTCTCTAAACTTTAACTAATAAGTTCCTTTTTAAAAAAGCATTTCTTTTTTTAAAAATTTATATCTCCCTAAGATTTTAGAACTTATTTAGTAAATTCTCTAAGCTATTTATAAGTTAATATAATACTTAAATTATACTAAATACGAACTTATTAAGCTAGCTAGTTTTCTTATTATAAAAAAAGCCTCTAGAGGTTTATAAATACTATTTACCTCGTTTAATAACCTTTTTTATAATTATAAAGAGTTAACTTTAGAACTCCGAACTTTATTAAGGCCTAATTAACTAAGAGACCGTTTTTAATAGCCTTAAGAGCCTAAATAACTTTATTTTTAATATATAAAACTATAATATATTAATGAATAAGTATATAAAAAAGAATTATATTTAGACGATTTTTATAATTATTATAGTAGTTTACAAATCGTGGGTAGGGTTTTAATGCGGTAGCTGGGATGGAGAAATGGGGTGGCCAAAAGGGGGTGGGTCGACTTATGACGCTCTTGGTAGTGAATTGATACATAAGGCGTCAGGGACAACTCTGGTCGGTGCTTGAAGAACCTTCCAGCAACAGACAATACTTGTTCAACCTACTTCCTTAACGAGGACTGCTCATTTTGGAGTTGTTCAACCTGGGCTCAAGTTTGTAGTGCATATGACAGTCTACGACCTCCGGTCCTATACCTTTGATCATGATATCTTTCTATTCAACTTTCTAAATGCAGAGCGAGTAATCCCGAATGTCTTTGGGTCACCGGAAAAGCCACCGCGAGCTCATCTCGTCTTCATGTCTATGGCCTCTACTTGCCGCCTTGATACACGCGACAACATCTCCAAAGTGAAAATTCTTACCCACAATCCCCGGGCCGTAGTGAGCATATTTGGCAGAGTTTGTCATAGCGTTTCTTGCTTTCAGAGGAACGACCGGCTCCTCTATCATGCACCAGCACGTATCCGTTATCAGCCGGGCACCGAAGCTCTCGATAACGTCTAGATAGCCGAGGTTCAAGGCCTCTGTGTATGTTTCACGCCCAGTGGTGATCATGACTTCGACATTAGGTGACTTGCGTCTGCCGCGGCACACTTCGGCAAGTTGTGAGAATTCTTCTAGGGAAAAGTGCGGATTTCCTAGGGAGACGATATCGACAGAAGGGTCCGTAGCCGTATTGAGCTGTCTCCAGGCCAACTGAAGTTCAGGAATTGTCACCTCGATGGTTTCTAGAGTGGCGAGTGCATCTTCGAAACTTGCAGCCTCTGGCGTGATGCCATTGATGTGAAACATGGGAGCAGATGAACTCGTTGCGAACCCCGCCCCGAATGCCTTCAGATCCGATACGGTCGGTCGTGTCGTCTCCATTCCAATGACAACAGGGATCTTGGCGGCGACCACATGTCCAATGCTGTAGCCAATAAGGGCGAAAAACGATGGATCAAATGCGCTAATTTGGGTGACCTTGATTATGACTTCCGGCTTCCTGCCCTCTGGCACATGACACCCGGCATAAGAAGCCCTTCCGGTCAATGCAATGAAAACGTCCATATAATCAGGATACTTCTGCGTGTGTGCTCCCAGCACACTGTTCGCGAATACTACTGCATTGGACTCAGACCATCTGTCGGATTAGAAGTCCAATTCGACCCCGGCGTACGGTAACCGCGCAGGGGCTAATTACGGCCCCTACTTACGATTATCGCAGCCTACTTAACCTACGGTTAGAACCTCCTTTTTATACCTACGCAAAAATTTATATAGTTTAATTAATCTCTTCGTTAACCCACGGTTCGAACTAATTACCCTATAATAGGGATACCAACACCATCCAACTTGCTCTCCGGCGTTAGGCTTACTCTCGAGCAAGTACGGAGCGCAGGTGAAGCTCATCTTGGCGCCTAGCTTGAGATACGTCTCTCCAATCTTGTCAGATATTTGAGAGATCTCGGGGTTGGCTCCCAATTCCTTCCACCTCTGCCGGTCGACATTCAGGGAGTTGCAGGTCGATGGTACGACAAACTTTCCTCCGAGGGAGAGCAGGCGCTCAGGGACGAGGAGACTGCTTTCGCCAACGTAGGCACAAGCGTCCACATGGACTTGAGAAACATCGATCAGGCGTTGTGCCCCCTGTATCGTGGCGTACTTAACGATGATTTCCATTGCGATACGAGAAGCTTCGCCGCTCTCGCCAGACAAGATGGCTTTGTCTATTGGATTCAACTCTAACGCCTTTACGCTTTGTGGCACCAAGTCAATCTTGTGGCCGCCTGGTGAAACCAACAAGCTCGTTTCGTTTATTTGCACTGTCGAAGCTTGACGGAAGACTTCGAAATGCGATGAGTCTGAAAGGAAGACAATCGGAATGCGCTTGTCGAACATCTTCTCGGCAACTAAAACTCCCAGGGTGAGAATCATCTCCACGTCCCTGAAGATAAGTGCTGCGGGTGCATTGCCGCAAAGTATCAGCTCTGCGATTGCGCTGCTGCCGGAACAGGATCCGCGACCAGCAGGGATGACGAGGACAGAGTCTTTGAGAGATGTGCCGCGGAGGGGATGGTGTGCATCTCCGACGATGCCGGTCTTTGAGTCGACACCCATCATGAAGCTGAGCGGGACATCTGAGAAGATGAGCTGGCCCTGGGCATCGCCCGGAATGACGGTAAGTGCCTGGCTTGGGTTTGGCACCATTGTTTCTACAAAGTGATAAGGAACGTCGAGTTGTTGGCCAACGAAGAGGAAGTGTGAATCTATGGGGGACACACATGAAGATTTGTAGTTCTAAAGATCCATATGATGTAGCTTCATAGAGAACGCGTTAGGTAAGCCCGGGAACCCGTGCCATTTCGGCTTCCCATGTTGCTACTCCCTTGCCGATAAGCGGCTCGGGAAGGTTTCCGCGGCCAGCATTCCGCGGCGACCCCTCACCGGCTTTCCGGGAATGACGCCGGCCCGGGACCGCAACGGCTTCGTCGAAGGTCAATAAAGCCAAATTTCATACCCTCATATTGCGAAGAACTACAACAAACTGGACAAACTGGCATGATCGGCGCGCCTTGTGAACAATATACTCCTTCTAAGTTGCCACATTGTTCGCGATATACGCCCACTCCACATCCTCCCAGCCTGGCCTCCGCCGAATCCTCGCTTCCATGTTCTCCTGAACGCTCGTTAAGGGTTTTCCAACAGCCTCAGCCAGGTTGTTATTGATCTGCGGAACTTCGATTCTGTCACCAGCCGGAGTTTCAATCTCGAATCCTAGCACCAACGCAGCCAATGCCCCCAATATTTCCGCATCGGCAAAGAAACGTCCGGGACAAAGGTGTTTACCGCCACCGAAAGGGTTAAAGGCGCGGTTTTGCGCCCGCTCTCGTTCTCTGTCTGCGGTCATGAACCGCCGCGGATTGAATTCGTGTGCATCCTCGCCCCACGCGTCGGGGCCAAAGTTGGTGATGATGGCAGGGATTTGAATGTTTGCACCCTTCTTGAGCAGGTAGGTGTTTGTTTCGCCGCCTTCTCCGGGTGGTGTGTAGCCAATCAATGTGTCCTCCACGACACGGCGTGTACCCGTCGAGCGATTTGTCAGGCGCATGACTTCCTTGTAAGTAGACACCAGCAAGGGGCATTCTGTACGGAACTTGGCAACGGTGAAAGTACACTTCCGAGACGGGCGGCTCCCGCTAGCATCGCTGTCTTGCTGCTGTATCACAGCAAGGGCAAGAAGCTCCTTTTGCAAGTCTGCAACAAGATCGGCATCGCGAAACACATAACACATCATCCAGAAGAGTGTCGGAATAGCATTAGTCACGCTCACAAAGAGCATTCCAAACTCGTGGTCCGCGATGTCGTCAATGGGCAGACCCCATTTTCGGTTGACTGCCACGCGCCGCTTGACGACACTGCTGGCATCGGTGATGTGAACATAATCTTCGCGGAAGTATTTTCGGAGAGCCTTTTGCACCCTGGCACGGCCGTTGTATGCCTTTGATACTGTGATAGAGGGTAGCGGTTTCATGAGTAACTCCGCTTGGCCACCATCATAGTCCCTTTATTTGACGTTGTAAGCAGTCAATCCCTGGGACTCGAGAGCCTGAGAGATGCAACTTACCATAGATTCTTGCTCAACGTCATATCCTGCATCAAAGAGTTCTTGTCGCCGAAGAGGGAGCCCACTGTGGCCATGGTGAAGGAGTCCCTGAACCACATGTACAGCTTCTTGGTCTCGTAATCAGGTCCGATGGAGTTGATGGTCTCCGAGATCTTGTTTAGGACGTAGGTGTTCATCTCCTGTAGGTCAGGACCAGGAGCCAGGGGCGCAAAAGATGGATGTTGGTCCTCAATCCACGAGACAGAGCCATCGCTTGGTGGGTTGTGGAACAAGTCCATGACATTTGGTCCTAGACCGACCATCTTCTGTGCGAACTCCGCCATCACCGGGTAAAGATTCAAGGATTTGTTTTTCATTGCAACCTGGATCAGCTGCGGCGCCGTAATGATGTATATCTTCTCGGATCCACCCATCGAGATGGAAAAGATCGGAAGTGTTGCATTCTCAAGGCTAATACGATGTCATCAGTCAGTATTTTGGCTCATCTTGTCACATTGAACTCGTGTACTGAATGTTAGACTTCAATGACTTGGCTTTCTACATACCCGAGTTGACGATAGTATTTTTGCCTCGACCCTAGTAAGCCAATGATGTGGCCGACAAGCGGTATTTTGGGCTTCACTTCTTGTGGCTCTCTTGAATCTACAGACTTGGTCCGCGCTTGGCTTCCGCCGACAAGGAAGACGACGCCCAGAAAAAAGAACCACAACAAGCCATTGCTGTCGCCAGTAAATAAGGTATTTCTCAAGTCGGACAACGCCATGATGATTGCGGCGTTGAGGTGAAGCTGCAGAGCATCGAGTAGTGCGCAACAACAAGACGCGCCGTGCTCCTCTACTGTGAAGGACGGGCTGATGGCGATGATGCCACAACTAGAGGTAGAGTGGAGCAAGAGTGAGGCCAGGTTTGTAATGCTGAAAACCCCGATGGCCGGAATTAGCGAATGTTACCCTGACTTTTTAGTCTGGGCGTAATCCACTTCAGACTTCGTCTAGGCGGCAGCGCGAGGGTGTCTTCCTCGGGATCATCTTCGGAGGGATTCGGCCAAGCAGCCACAACCGCTGTATCTTAGTTCGCGCGAAGGATTGCACTACCGTCACTGAGGTACTACGATACACATGCATGATGCAGAACGATATCTGTCTTCCTGGACTACCCTTACCGTTGCTTCCGTGTCTTTGAAATGTGCTCCGTACGGTGGATATGCAGATCGCGGACACGGTGACCGAATTTGAGCACAGTGCGTCGTTTTAGCGCCTCAATCTAGATGCAGGATGACACGAACTTGCCCAGACGTGCCAGAGACAGTGTTTGCTAGGGTCCAGTTAATCGAACATGTACTCCGTATGGGCCCAATCAATACATGGATCATGGCTTGATACAGCCTACACCCTGTATTCTGCAGTTGTCAGCACTAGAGATTATGTCTCGGTGACTCGGTCTGCTCACTGAGCAAACATCGTGAAGATTGATGTGCCATCATGATGAGAAATCCTTGAACCTCAGTCAGGACTGGCAAACTTCTCCTTGCATTTCTCTGGGCTCTGTAAACTCAACATGGTTCAATCAGACAAAATCCCTTTCTCGGAAGTCTTTCCATGGGCCACCTTCCGCCGACAGGCAAAGGCGGACCTTGCACCACCTACGACGAGCTTCGAAGGAAAGACAGTCCTCCTAGTTGGCGCCACCGGCGCAATCCTTTCAGAAGCGGCCCGCATTATTACCAGCCTCAGTGTCTCAACTCTCATTTTGGCAGTCCGAAATGTCGCAAAGGGCGAATCCTTGGCTGATGAACTGAGGAAAGTAATCGAAGAGGGCTCTCGCCAACAGCCAAAAATCACGGTGATGGAAGTAGACCTCTTATCCTTCGATAGTGTTCAGACTTTTGCGACCAGAATCAACGATTTACAGAACCGTATCGATGTGGTGGTCATGGGTTCTGCTATCATGAATGATGAGACTAGAGTGACGGCAGATGGCTGGGAAGAGAGTGAGTTTCAGCTGATAGATTCAGCTCCCTAAACCGCAACCAATGCTGTCTTTACGAGGTCAATTTTCTGACATGGATTACGCTCATCTAGCACTGCAACTGATTCATATTTCATCGGCGCTCCTGATTTTACTCCTCTTTCCCAAAATGCTAGCCGATGGAGAAACTCAACCAGTGGTGCTCTGCAGTCTCACCAGCGCAGCTGTCGGATCGGAAGTCCAATTCAACCGCGGCATATAGTCGATCGACGCAGGGGCTAATTAGGGGCCCTATTTAGGATTATCGTAGCTAGCCCAACCTGCGGTTAGAACCTCCTTTTTATAATACGTAGAAATTTATATAGTTAAATTAATCTCTTTATTAACTTACGGTTCGAACTAATTCCTTTATAAGAGGGAAACTTATACTAATTAGTAATTAAATTCTATTATTATAAATTAGTAAGGTATCTTATTATATAAAAGAGACGACTTTTTAATACTGTATAGGATAGGAGATTTGTGCTAATTAACCTTATAAAAGTAATAAAAAAAGAGGCGATTCTCGAATACTATATAGAATTAAGTAATCGTAGTCTTTTATTACTTACGAGAGGTTAATATTTACTATATTAAACTACGTTAATTAACGGAACTACTTAAGTAATTAGTATTTTACTATCGCTTTAAGTAGCTTTTTTTATTAAATAATTTTACTACGGCCGGCCTATAATTAGAAATTAACTAGCTAAATTGGTAGAAGGAATTACTAGCGAGCGATAATTACTAAATTAACGTAATTAAATTACAAAAAATACTACTTAGGAAATTATAAAATAGGGTACTAAGAGGTTATAAAAGAAAAGATCCCTAAGGTATCTGACCTTACTAGGTACGAGCGATAAGTAGTATTTTTAATAAGTTTTTAAGGCCCGCGATTTTATAAAAAAAAGGGGGGGGGCTTAATTTTATTAACCATACTTAATAGCTTATATAACTTTTTTATGAGCTATTTAGTATTTATATTTGACTATTTTTATAAAATATTGTCCTAAAAGAGGTAGGTTAAGAAAAGAAGTTATTTAGAAATTATAGAGAGTACGAGGCTTAGGAGGTTAGAAATATATAAAATAGTAAAAACTAGTAATTAGTAAAGATTATAAAACTAATTATTATATTTTCTTATAGTAATATAAACGTTTACTATTATTATTATTAAAAGGGGGTTATTAAAACCTATTTTTTTATTTTAAATAAAAAAGAGGTCTTAGTAAGTACGATAGTTAGCGATTTAGAAAGGTAGTAGTAGTTATTAGAGATAGTAAAAACGAGAGTAGTAGCGAGACGGTAAGAGGAAGTAGGAATCTCTTAGACTTTAATAAATTCGTTAGGTAGTAAAAGTACGGGCTTATTATAGCTAATATACGGATTAGATATATCTTTATTAAGATTAAATATACTAATAATTACTAATATATATATAAGCTAGAGTACGATCCTTAGTAAGTTAAGGTAAAGAAAAAGAAGAAAAAACCTAATTTTAAATAGAATTCTAATTTTTTATAAATAAGTAAATATTTACTTAGATTATTAAGGAACGTAAATATATAAGATTATAAATTAGCTTAATAATAAATAAATTAACGTAGTATTAATCTATTTAACTAAGGTTTATAAGAAAAAGGGGCTATAGGGGTAACCCCTATTTTATAAGATTATAGACGACCTTAGTTATTAGCTAAATAAATAGTTTATAAACGTAAGCCTAGGAATTATAAAAGTAGTTAATAGATTTTTTTATAGGCGAGGGGTATTATTAGCGTAATTATAATTACGAGAACTATACGAAATCTTAGTAATAATAATTATAAAAAAGGAATTTATATTATAGAACTAAGTATAAGTTAATAAGGCATATAATTACTTTAATAAATTTAAAAAAAGAGTAAACGACGTAGATTTCTTTTTTATAATTACTAATAGTAATTTATTATTATAGAAGGATATATAGAAGTAAAATATAGTGCTAGAAGTATAATAATTAATAATTCTGCTTATTTTAATTTATAGCTCGTTGCTATTATTAATACGAAATTCGGTACTAATTAGCTAATAAGAAAGGAGGTAGACGACCCGGAGTTATTAATAGTACGTAGCGACGTAGGGATTATATATAAATACCGAAAATCTAGTAGTAAATACGAAGTAATTTATAGATTTTAAAAAGATCTTTTTAAAAAAAAAATTATACTCTAGGGGGAAGTATAAGGTTTTATAAGAAACCTTAACGATATTTTATAATTATTATAAAAAGGTTAGGATTAGGGAATAATAATACTATTCGGTAATTAATATCGTACTTATAGGTAAAGCCTCTAATTATTATTATAAGGTAGTACGTAATCTTAATTAAAACGACTTTTTTAGTATTATTAACGTAATCCGAAGCTATTTTAAGACCTATAATAGGAATCTAGAGCTCTTATTTAAGCTATAAGTAATTTTTTTTATATTTATAGCTAGGATAATAGAGGGTAAATTGCGAGTAGAAATTTTTAAAGAGCTTATTAATCGAATTAATAAGTTAGTAAAAACCTAGCTAAATAAGAGAACTAACGAGCGGAAAGTTAGCTATCTTTATATTATAATTTAATACGTACTAAAAGTAAAAATAACCCTATACTAAGTACTTAAAGATTATAAGACGCTCTACTCGAGGCTAAGATCGAGTTTTAATATTAAAATAAGAATACTATACTAAACCTATTTCTAAGCGTATAATAGCCCTTATTAATAGTACTAAGTTAATCGAATATATAATAAAAAAGGGAAAAAAATTAGGTATAGTAATTGCTAATAGGGAGGCTTAAATTTGTTAAATAGGTAGAGATTTAACTTATGAGTAGGGTAACGTAAGAAGTAGTACTTTATTTATAAAAAAGATAGATATTAATTAAGTAACTATTTTAAAAAAGAACGTACTAAATCGTACGAAAAGTATAGAAAGTCGAGGGTAGTAGAAAGTAAAATTAGCCCTAATCGATTTAACTAATTCCTCGTAATATATAAGGGTATATCCGGGGGCACAGAACTTAGTATAGGTAACTAAATTAACGGCCTAAAGTATTTACTAGGAAATTCGGAAGATAAGGAAGATTTTATACCCTATACTAACGAATTAGATTATAACGAAATTAATAATATTAACTACTCTTTTTTTACCCTATTAGCTTTTAGAAAATATACGAAAATAAATAAATAAAAAGTAATAAAAGTTCTTAATAAGTAGGCTTTTATTTATAAATAGTAAGGGAAAGTCCTTTAGATAATAAGTACGGAGAGGGGCGAAGGGGGTAAATTATAATCCGGCCCGCTGAATTTAGTAATACTAAATTTATCTCTCTTAATGTCTAAAGAAAAATTAAGTACTAAGTAATTATAATAATAGCTAAGGGGGTCTTTTTTATATTACTTAAATTATTTAAATACTAAGCTCATATAAGTATTCTATACGAGCAAAAAGTATAGCTTAGAAACTTTTTAAGGGATTATCTTAGATACTAGGGTATTATAATAGTTAATAAGAAGAAAAGGGTAATTTTAGGCGCTATAGAAGATCGTACTAGTAATACTTAATACGTTAATAGCGGGTATTATAAGAATTAGCTTTAGCTTAGGTAAAGAAATTATTATACTAAGTATAATAGAAGTAGAGATATACTTTAGAATAATAACTTTTTATATTTTACTTATTAATATATTATTTTTATTATATTTAAAAAATATAGATCGACTGGGTATTATTTTTAATAATACGAGGAATAGAATTTTTAGTAATAAGTACTTTGAGATAGTCGAACGACAATAAGGGTACGCGTTTATAAAGCTTAATAATGATTCGAAGTTAATTTATTATTTAACGGAAAATAAGCTTTAAAGATTATACTAGAGGTTCGGCTACTCGTTAGTTACGAGGCTATATAACTTCTTAAAGTAGTTAAGTAATAACGATGTCGAAATAGGGGCGCTAGAGTAGTTAATAAAAGTGTATTACTAATGCTAAATAAATACGTAGAGCTTACGTAGGTTTAAATTTAAATTGCGTAATAAGCTTAATTTTAATTAGGAAATTATTATTAATATCTTTTATTTAAATAGTTAGCTAGTTTTATACATAATTAACGTAGCTATATTTTTTTAAGTAGGGTAATTCCTCTAGGATTTATAAGTAAAGATAGTGTAGGTAGCCTTATAAAAAAGCTAGATTAATATATACTAAGGGCCGCTAGACGGTATTAGAACCGATACTAGTACTAGCTTTAAATTAGTAAAATTTAAGGAGAATGCAACGGCCTATAGTATATAATTAAAAGTCGTGCTCGTTAAAGCGTACTATAGTATTAGAAAGGTAGAAAAGGTATATTAGTAACTAAAAAGGGTATTTAGAATTATTAAAAAAGAAAATCTAGATTTTATTAATAACGAATATTTCTAAATAGTACTTAAATACTATAACGATACTATAGGGCTTAACGGGCTTATACTAACGCTTTTTATATTTAGAGTATATTTAAAAACGACCTTAGCCTTATTACTATTATTAAACATAAGCTAATAAGCTTAAGTAGTTAAAAAAATAATATAGGTACTGTGCGAGGTGAGCGTAAGAAAGTAAGTTAACGAGGTAATTACTATATATAATAGGCCCAATATAGGGGGTAATTTAGATATATTATTAAATTCGGATATATAAGTATAGTACGAAAGTACTTAATAATAGGCTGGGTTATATGAATTGATCTCTATTAACGAGCGATTTTACATAGTTACGAGGGATCGTAATTAACTTTTTAAAGTATTAATTATAGTAATAAGATTATATTATATAGATCTTAGCGAGGTGATTTTTAATTTATAAAAAGAAGAAGAGCTAAGGGAAATTATATAACCCGCGGTAGAGGTATAGGAAATTATCCTTAACGAAATTATTATAGTAGTATTAATAAATAATAAAAAAGAGGAAATTATTAAAAGGGTACTAATATTATTAACGAGACGTTATAGAAGACTATGACGGTAAGTACTAACGTAGTAATTTATTACTAGTAACGAGGTAATTAATACTTTTTATATAGTAAAAGAGAAAGCTGATTTCGAGCTAATAGTTAAACTACGTAAAGAAGGCGTAATTATAACTATTAGAAAGCTATATAAGGAATTAGATCTGATCGAAGTAAATACTTTTTATGATCGAGGGGTTTATTAATTTATTTTTTATAACTTAGAGAAGTATATAAACTTTTATATATTTAAATTATAAATAGTTCGTAAGATTAAAGGGAAAGGAATATTTAATTATACGAGAAGTTTAAATACGTAATTTAGGGGTATAGCGATGTTAAAAAGGCGACGCTACTTATATAATTGCTTATAGTATAGTGCTATAGCTAATGATTAATAATAGTACTAATAGTATTATTATAAAAAAAGGGGTATAAGATTTAGAGCTGTGATATTACTTAGGCGTATACTTAATTAGCTATAGGGCTTATAAGGAGAATCCTAGCCTATTTACTAAAAAAAAATAGTTAGTAAGTACTTAGAAAGTACGATTATTAAAGTACTTAAACTATTATATAGGCTCGTAGAATCGGGTACTTATTAATAAGCTATATATTATAATTTTTATATTAATTAATTATTAATAGTTATATTTATGTACGACCCGTGCTTATTAATCTCTAAGTACGTAAGTAACTAATTTAGAATTATTAAGATATAGATTAACGATATATTAAGCTTATTTAATATTAACTTTATAAAAAAGGAGAATAAGGAGCTTTAGAAAGCGGGCTTTATAATAAAGCTAAAAGAGGTCCTTATAATAAATAATTTATTAGTATTTAATGGCGGGATTTTTATAATCGAGGAGGAAACCGTTATATTTTAATAAAAGGGGTAAGGTAAGAAAATTAGCCTCGTTAATTTAAATATAATTAATATTAAAAAGTAATATAAGGCTAAGCTCGTGCGAGGGGTATATATTATAAGTATATACTAGCTTAAGGTAATTTTTAATTATACTAAAGTAGCGTAGGTTATAGAGCTAAATAAATAAGACGTTAAGGTACTTAATAAGCGGTTTAAGTAGTAGTACTCGAATCTTAATCGAGGTCTCGTTTATTACCTAATTAACCTTATAATTAGTAAGCTTTATATGTTTATAAATAGCTTATTTATAAATAATAAGGACCTTATTTTATAATTAGGGTATATTATTATTCTTATTAACGAGAGTATGGGCGAGAGCGAATTTATAATATATAATAATATAATCTATTATTTATTAACTAAAAGTAAGTAAGTAACGAGAAGTGTATTAGTATTAGAAATTTATAGTATAGTTAATAGTATTAACTTTGTTTATATAATTTTAATAATACTAAGGAGAATTATTAATTAACTTAGCTTTTTACTAATCTTAATAGTCGTTTATACGGATTTTTACTTATTATATAAATATTTTATTAAATTAGGAACTACGAAGGAAAAGAGGCTTATAATTAATATTATAGCCCTTAGGTAATTATACGAGAGGTGCGAGATTTTTAAGATCTATTAGATTAATAGTAATAATAATCTTACTAACGTTTTTATAAAAGTAGTATTTAATAAGGGATTAGAGTAATTCGTAAGTAGTAGAAAAGTTAATATATAAATAAAAGGATAGGTTATATAAAAAGAATAGAGAAAAGGAAGAAAAAGAGACGACTTAGTAAACGGGCCTAAGGTTAAATTATACCTCTAACTATAGTAATTAAATTAATAAAAAAAAGAGAAAGTTAGTATTAGATCGGAAGTTTAATTCGACCGTAGTATATAATCGATTAATATAGGGGCTAATTAGGGGCCCTATTTAGGATTATCGTAGCTAGCCTAACTTATGGTTAGAAC
This sequence comes from Colletotrichum cuscutae, assembly GCA_030869315.1. Lineage (NCBI taxonomy): Eukaryota > Fungi > Ascomycota > Sordariomycetes > Glomerellales > Glomerellaceae > Colletotrichum > Colletotrichum cuscutae. Next base: position 213,464 of record MPDP01000291.1, read on the forward strand.
CTCCTTTTTATAATACGTAGAAATTTATATAGTTAAATTGATCTCTTCGTTAACTTACGGTTCGAACTAATTCCCCTGTAAGAGGGAAACCTATAGTAGTAATCCGCTCCGCAGCCCCGATGGTCGAGCTCCCAGATGATGCTGAAGACTGCTACCTTGAGCAGGTCAGTAATGTCAAAGACGCCGCTACACAGAAGAGCTACCAGTATGGGCTTGCAAAGATCATTCACGCATGCTGGATCAGGGAGCTCTGCGCACGCCATCTTACCGGCAGTAATCCGAGGATTCACGTTCACCAGCTGGATCCGGGTGCCTGTTTCACGCCACTCAGCTCACAAGTTTTGATCGGTCGGCTGCTGCTTTGGTTCATTGGTCGACTCGTAGAGATGTGTGCACGAACTGTGGTGACTTCATGCCTACCACTGATAGGATCGCATGGGAAGTTGCTGGTTGATTACGATGTTGCTCCGTAAGTTCAGATCGTCGCCCTCATTTTCTGGGAAGTTACACGGTCCGTGATCTTTTGTATTAGACGCGGCGGTGGAAACATTGCACTTTTGCTAATGATTTTGCCATGGCATAGGTACCCTGAGTTCATGGACAGGTAAGTCTGTGACTACTACGGTCTCAAAGAAGTCTTGAGAAACCTGTACTTCCGCGTCAAAAACATCAGAACTCATGAACCCTGAAATACAGTAGAAGCTATGCTAATGAGTTTTGCTATCCGGGCAGTACTGTTTGGCTATCCGGGCAGTAATCCACTTTTTGAGCCAATCAGAGCCTGTCGTCTAAACTCTAAACTTTTTTGCCCCGCTACACCTACCCACGGGCCACTTAGTACATATATACCTTAGTTATATAAGGCAGCCGCAATTACCCACGGTCGTAATTACCTATAGTCGTAATTATATAATCATAATTACTTACTTAATTACTTACTTACTTACCTACTTAATTACTTACTTAATTATCTATTTTAAAAGGTAATTATAACCGTGGGCAATTGCGACCGTGGGTAATTACGACCGTGGGTAATTACGACCGTAGGTAATTACGACCGTGGGTAATTACGACCGTATGTGCCTGCGGCTATCTTACGTAACTACGCCAAGTGGCCCGTGGGTAGGTGCAGGGTACGGGTATGGGGCTGTGGCCCGAGCTCTGCAGCTATAAGCCCTTATTGGTCCAAAAAGTGGATTACTGCCCGAATAGCCAAACAGTACTGCCCGGATAGCAAAACTCATGCTAATACTCATTGATAATGGCAGGACACTCGGATTGGAACTTCAACGGAGGGTCTGGCTAGAAACGAGCCAGGTGTTGGAGAGCTTGGTCACCCCTCAGGCGAAAGGTTTCCTCTTTGGCCAAAGTTCGTGACTGGGTTGCCACGTTACATGGAAGAACATTGGAGTTTTGCTTTAAAGGAACAACTAGTTCCGCGATGATGAAATTCTGAATTAGATTTACGAATGAGCCGAAGCAAGTCAAGTCCAAACAACTCTTTCGATTGAAAAAGAATTGCTACATCGAGTTCTCCACCTCAAGCCCCTTTCCTGTACATCCACCAGACTCAATCGTGCATTTAAGCAAATATGCATATATTTCAGTGGATTCTGGCTTGGGATCACAGGTGGGAGTCAAAGCAGCGTCATCCGGAGTATTAAGTTTAGGTGGTCGGTCGCAATCCACCACCCCTATGTAGGTCCCCGCAAAGAACCCTCTTGATATGCGGCGTTTATCTGGGGCTGGAAATTGGCGTCCTTAAAAGGAATCTGAGTCTTCTTATACTAAATGTTGGTGACGGCATCTTGGCCAAAGCTAGCAGGGACTCACGGTTAATCAGTGTTAGTATCCCTATCACAGGGATATTAGTCGATTAGTTCGAACCGTGGGTTAACGAAGTAGGTTAATTAAACTATTTTAATATACTACGTAAGGTATATAAGGGAGGTTTTAATTATAAGTTAAGTAGTTTATAGTAATTATAAATAGGGCCCCTTATTAGCCCCTACATAGCCTCGGCTATATACTAAGGTTAAATTAAATTTTTAATTTAATACTAACTTTTTTTTTATTAATCTAACTACTACTTCTATTACTATTATTACTACTATAATTAGAAATTTAATTTAACCTCAGGCCCGTTTACTAAGTCGTTTTTTTTTACTCTTTTTATATAACTTATCCCTTTATTCGTACTATTACCTTTTTTTTACTAACGAATTGTTCTAATCCTTTATTAAGTACTACTTTTATAAAAGCGTTAACGAGGTTATTATTATTATTAATTTAATAAATTCTAAAAATCTCTTATCGTTCGTACGACTACTTAAGGGCTATAATATTTATTATAAGCCTCTTTTTTTTTATAGTACTTAGTTTAACGAGGTACTTATATAACGAGTACGAATTAGTATAAATAATTATAAGGATCGTAAGGAGGTTAAGTCGATTTATAATCTTTTTAAGTATTATTAAGATTACATAAGCGAAATTAACGCTATTAACTATATTATAAACTTTAGATACGAGTACGTTACGTATTACTTACTTATTTTTTATTAATAAATAATAAATAATATTACCCTAGATTATAAATTCGTCCTTACTAAGCTTCTTATTAACGAAGATAATAATATATCCTAATTATAAAGTTAGGTCGTTATTATTAATAAATAATTTATTAATAAATACATAGAGCCTCGCTAAGGTAAGCTTAATAAGCTAGTAAATAAGACCTCGGTTATAGTTTTTTTATTATTATTATAGTTATTAATTAAGAGTATTAAAATCGCTCTTTATAAGTTTTATAACTTATATAGCTCTAGTATAGTTAAAAGTAGCCTCGGGTTAATAAATACTCGTAATATATACTTCTCCGGCAAGCTTAGCCCTATATTACTTTTTATATAGTGGTTTTTTTCCGGCTTTATAAGTATAAAAGATCGACCTTAACGGGATTACGCTTTTAAAGGAAATTATATAATATAATATACTTTTTAACTATATAATACGTATAATATATCCTAAGTATACGCTTAACGTAATATAGTAATTTTAATATAAAAACCGCTATTTAATTCGGAATAGGTAAGCTGCCCTACTACTTATTAATAATAGGCTAAGTAATATATTTACGTAGCGGCGCTAGCTAAAAAGGTTAATAATAGAGGTTAATAGCAGAGGTCGGCTACAGAGATTAGCTATAATAGTTAGTTATAATAGTCGGCCGTAATAGTTAGAGGCGGCCCTTAACTATAGAGGTTCTGAACTTTAATAGCGACGTAGAGGTTTCTAAAAAAAGGGCTAAATAAGCTAATATTTACTACTTATACTAGAGCTCGTAAAGATTCTTTTTATTTTTATCGCTTCTAATATTACCTAAGACTACTCTCTATTTAAACTAAACAAATCTACTAAACAAATTTACTAAACAAATTTACTAAATAAACCTATTAATACACAAACCACTACTTAGATAGCTAGTTAAGTAACTAGTCAAGAGGTTAGCCAGTCAAAATACCACCTCGACGAGAACCTACTCTAGCGGCGGAAGGTTGGGAGCTGTTTTAATTAGTAGTTAGATATGGAGCGTAATATACCCAGTTTTCCCTAATACGTAATACACGGTACGGCCCCGGCGGATTGCTCCGTCGGGGGGATATTACTTTTTATAATTAGGGGATTTTTAGTTAATAATAGTAATCTTTTCGCCTTACTTTTTTTACTAAAATATTATATTATCCCCCTTAATTATTAAAATCCCTTTATTAAATACTAATAGGGATTTTAGCGCTAGGATCTCCTTTAGTTTAGTTATAAATTTAGTTTTATAGAGCTCCTTATTTTCTTTTTTTATAAACTCGATATTTAATAAACCTAGGGTATTATTTATTTATATCCTAATAATACTAAAGGGGTCGTTTACGTACGTAAAAATTAAGAAATAGGGATTAAATATTAACGTAATTATTAATAATTAGTTAATATAGAAGTCGTAGTACGTTACTTATTAATAAGTGCCCGATTTAGTAAGGCTATATAATAGCTTAAGTACTTCGATAATTATACTTTTTAAGTACTTACTAATTATTTTTTTTAGGAAGTAGGCGAGGATCTTTTTTATAAGCTTAGTTACTAATTAAGTATACGCTTATATAATATTATAACTTTAGATTTAGTATCTTTTTTATTATAATAATATTATTAATATTATTATAAAGCGCTAGTTATAGCGTTAAACTATAGGTAATTAGGTAAGTAGTATCGCTTTTTTAACGTCGCTATACTCTTATATAACGTATTTCGATTTTTTATATAGCTATGGGGTACCCTTTCCTTTTATCTCTGAAACTATATATAATTTAAAAATGCGTAGATTTACGTATTTAACTAGATTATAGAGGATAAATTAATAGACCACTCGATTACGTAGTATTTTTATTTTTATTAAGTTTAATCCCTTAAAGGGTCTCCTAGTTATTATGATTATACTATCCTTTTATAATTAAGTTATAAGTACGAAATTAGCTTTTTTTTTTTTGCTATATAGAATATATTAATTATAGCGTCGTTAGTAATAGATTAGTAAAGTAGTACCTTTTATTTAGGTCTTTTTATACGTTTTAGTAATATAGGTATCGCTTTTTCCTTACTATTATTATTTATTTATTTTATTATAATAATTTTATTAAGGATAATCTTTTACTCCTCTTTACGCTACTAAGGGGATTCCTCTAGCTCTTTTTTTTTTTATTAAGCTAATATCTCTTTACTAAGATCGGTATAATATAGTCGTACGGCCGTAATTAATATTTTAAATAGTTAGTCTCGATCCTTAGTAATAATATATAAACGTTTATTAACTAAGATTAATTTATATAAACTTAACTACTACTTAGTAATTTTTTTTAAACCCTAATATTTAAATTTAGTAATATATCGAGGTTAGGGTTTATATTTAGCTTATTATAAGTAGTAATAGCTTTATTAATTTAGCGCTTCGTATTCGTTTCTCAGAGTACTTTTATTATTTTATTAATTACTTAAGCTCGCTAGGCTATGTTTAGTAATAGTAACGAGGCTATTATCGTCCTTAGGTATACTACGAATATAAAAAGCGTTAAAACTAGTCCCTTCGGGCCTATAGTATGGTTATAATACTTAAATACTATTTAAAAATACTCTTTATCTATAGTATCGGGGTACTTATTATAGATAATCCTAAACGCTCTTTTTAACTATTAGTAAGCTTTTTTTACCTTATTAATATTATAATATACTTTAATAAGTACGAATTTTAGTTATATATTATACGTAATAATATTATTTCTAAACTTTACTAACTTAAAGCTCGTACTTATATCGGTCCTAATCCTATTTAATAACCCTTAGTATATATTAATTTATATTCTTTTTAATATTAGCTAAATAGTCTTAGTAAATAAGTCCCTAAGGAATGAGCCTTTTTAAGATAATATAGCCTCGTTAATAATATATAGTACTAAGTAATTATTTAAATAGAAAATATTAATAACGATCTCCTAGTTAAAGTTAAGCTTATTATATAATTTAAATTTAAATTTACGCGGGCTCTGGGCGTTTATTTAGTACTAGTAATATATTTTTATTAAGTACTTTAGAGCTCCTATTTTTATATCGTTCCCCGATTATTTAAAAAAGTTATATAATCTTATAATTAATAAGTAACTAAAGCGCCTATATAATTACTTAAGCTCTCCCTTTATAAAATAGTTAATAGATTTAATATTTAATTCGAGCTTTATAAACGTATACCTCTATCGCTTTTTAATAAGTATAAACTACTTATTATTTAATAATTTATCCCTCGTATTATTAAATACAATACTTAACTAGTCTATATTTTTTAAATATAATAAAAATAGTATATTAATAAATAAGATATAAAAGACTATCGTACCTAAGTATATATTAACTTTTATTATACCTAGGGCGCATATTTCTTTACCTAGGCTAAAGCTAATCCTCGTAATACTTATTATTAACGTGTTTAATATAACTAGGAATATTTTTTAGAGTACGTAAAATTGCCCCTTACCTCTAGTTAACTATTATAATACCCTTATATCTAGGATAATCCTTTAGAAAATATTTAGGCCGTATTATTTACTAATATAGAATGCTTATACGAGCTTAGTGTTTAAGTAATTTAGGGAGTATAAAAAGGACCCTTTTAAGTGCTTCTAGAATTGCTTAGTACTTTATTTTTTTTTAAGTATTAAGAGAGGTACTAATTTTTTTTTAAATATTAATAAAATAAGGTTCGGTATTATTAGATTTATCTATTCGTTTATATCTATTATCTAAAGGATCTTTTCTTATTATTTATAAATAAAAGCCTGTTTATTAAGAGCTTTTATTATTTTTTATTCGTTTAGTTTCGTATATCCTCTAGAGGCTAATAGGGTAAAAAAGGAGTAGTTAATCTCGTTAGTTTTATTAAAATCTACTTCGTTAGTATACGGGGTAAGATTTTTTTTATTTTTTAAATTCTTTATTATATACGGATCCTCTAGGCCGCTAATTATACTTTCGGATTTACTTTTATATATAACAAGGAATTAGTTAAATTAACGAGGGCTAGTTTTACTATTTATTACTCTCGATTTTTTATATTACTTATACGATTTAGTACGCTCTTTTTTAAAGTAATTACTTAATTAATAGCCGTCCTTTTTATATATAAAATACTTTCCCTTTTATTACTCTTATTTTAATTCTAATTAGTAACTAGTTAAGGAGTTTATTTTTTTAGCCTAGCGGTTATTATACTTAGCGTCTCTCCCTTTATTTTTATACGTATAGTTAACTTAGTACTATTAATAAGGGCCGTTGTATAATTATAAGTACGTTTATTAAGGTATTTTTATTTTAATATTAAAGCTAGACCTTAGCTTTAAGTAGAGGGTTTTATAATACTTAAGTAGTTAATATAAAGTTACTCTAGTTTCTAAGACTTTTTATATAGTAATATAAAAATACTTAACTTTTTATTTATTTATACCCTTATTTAGCTACGTTTTTACTAGCTTATTAATTCGATTAATAAGTTTTTTAAAGATCTCTAGCCTTAACTTTTTTTTTATTATTCTAACTATAGACCTAAATAATAATACCCTTAGCTTAAATAGGAGCTTTAAATTCCTATTTTAGGTTTCGAAGCGATTTTAAATTATATTAACTATGCTTAAAAAGTTAGTTTAGTTAATAGTACGTACTACTTCGTAATAATAATCTATAGCCTTATTAATTAGTACAATATTAATTACTAAGTAATATTATTACTCTCGGATTTTAACTTTTTCGTAGTACTCGTAAAAAACTATAAAGGTTTTTTATAGAACCTCGTGTTTCTTTCTTAAGTATAATTTCTTTTTAAAAAAGATCTTTATAAAGTTAGTAAATTATTTTATAATAGTAACTATTTAGTTAGTTTTTTTATATATCCTTTACGTATTAGCGTAGTTATATTAACTTTATATAATCGATTATATACTTTTCTAATTAATAAGTAGTAAGCTACGTATTAGTAATATTATTAAGCTAGTTATTAAGATTAATAGGATCGTTAGTAACCGCTCCTCTTATATAGTCTCTATAGCTCTTATTATAGCGGGCGCTAATATAATATTATTAGTGATTTTTAATAAAAATTCTAGTTAGTTTACTTTTTTATTAAAGTCGTTATATTTTATTATTACTTAGTCGACTTAATTTTAATCTTATAATATAAATTCGTTAGTAATTATTATAGTAATAAGCGTCTCGTAAGCTCTTTATCTTATTATTTAGGCTAGTAAAATACCTCGATAGTAAAGGAATCTAATAACCCTTTTTATTATATTCGGATTAGTACTTATAAACTACTTATCTTTTTAGTTACCTAGGTCGTTAGCGATTTTATAAAATAGGGGTTACTCCTCGAGCCCCTTTTAAGCGTATATTTTTTATAAAATAGACTAATACTATATCGATTTACTTACCGTTAAAGTTATTAAAATGTCTATATACTTACTTTTTTTTAGTATTCTAATTAGATTTTTATTTATTTATATAGTATAGAAATTCTTTTTTTTTAGTTATAGACTAACTCGCTCCTTATCGTTCCCTAACTCGTATTTCGATTTATAATAGCTAGCGTATTTAATTTTAATAAAGTCGTTTTAAAGCTACTTATTAGCCTTAATAATAGCGTACTATTATTAGTCGCCGGATTTATTAGGGTTTAGAACCTTCTCGCTTTTTTTTATTTTTTTATACCGAGCCTCGTTACTATTTACTCTTAGTTTTCTTAATTAGATACTATTTTAGCGGTTTTTTTTAATTACTTAATTAATTAACGTTAGAATTAGATTTATAAGTAGCTTAATAACGTCTCGATTACGTAACGTTTTTTGTTAAATTAAAAACCCGAGAGGTATATACGTTCGTTAAATAAATTATTACTAGTTAGTAGTTTATTTTTTATTTTTTTAAAATTAGTAATTTTTATATTAAGAGCTAGTAGTATAAAAAAGGAGTTTTTTAATAGCCCTCTAAAGTATTTTTTTTTTTATTATAATAATCGTAACTTTAATAAGAGGCTACGAGAGGATTTCTTTAGGAATAATAACTTTTTTACTAAGCTAACCTTTAGTACTAGAATAGGGTGGGGCGATTAGTCCTAGTATTTCTTTTCTCTAAAGCTAATTAAGTATAGGGACCTACGGGAGAGCTAATTAGAGAAAGATATAAGGAAAAGGGCTCCTAATTAGAGAGAGGAGCTTAGTAATACGGATTTTAACTTTAATTATATATATACCTTTTTAAAATTAAACTAGAGCTTTTTTAATAATTTATTTTTAAATATAATAATATAAGATAATTAAGAACTCTACTCTTCTAATCTAATTAATATTACCCTCTTTCTTTAGTTATAACTCCGTTAATTAAGGCCGTATTAACTTAATTAAAAAAATATTTTATATTATTTTTATAAGTATTAATAATTCTTTTTAAGTACCGCACTACGAAAGTCCTTTATACCCTATACTTTTTTAATAGTCTCTTTTTTTAAAAATCCCTTCTTTTTTTAGATAAGAGAATAAGCAAAAGAAAGCCCGACTTAATTAGAGATAATTTAAATAAATAAGTAAAAAAAAACGGCGTAATAATTAAAATAAATATAAGTAGTAGGACTTTAATTAAAGGAAAAACTAAATAATTAAGATACGAAGATAAAGACGTATAAAAAAGGGCTTTTTATTTAATAAAAGGGGAATATAATAAACCCCGATAAGCGAGCGAGATAAATAAGTAAAGAAATATATAAATACTTAAGACTAGATCGGGCCTAAATACGAACGCTATAATAGTATAATAAGACGAATAACGAGTTAGGATTAGAACTAATAAAATACTTTAATAAATATAACTAGTTATTTAACTAAACTATTCCTTATTAATTAATATAGCTTAGAGATTCGATAATAAACCTATTTAGAAGTATAGATACGTTAAACTAAGGGCGATTATAAAACTAGCTTTTAATTAAACTTATTAATAATTTTAATTAGTATTATTATAGGCCTAATATAAAGTCCGATTAAAACTCTAGTTATATACTTAGTAAGGGTTAAGAAGGACGGCCTAAATTATACTAATTAAAATAATAATAATACTCTAACTATTAAAACGGCTCCTCTTCTCTCTTTTTAAACTCTATTTAAAATAAATAAATTAATATAAGATTATTAAAATTATAAATAAAATTAATAAACTATACTTTTAATAACCTCGGACCGTAAATATAAATAATTAATATATTATTTTTATTATTATTAACGCCCCTTAGGACGTTTAATTATACGAACCTAACCCTTTTACTTTAAATAGACCGTTTATTAGACCGGCTTTTATAGTTTATTAAAACTTATAAACTACGGAGTTATTTAATAATAAGAAACCTATTCTTAGTAATAAATCTACTTACTAATTTAATTAAAAGAGGCTAGTTATAGCTTAGGTCGGGATAAATATTTTAATTAATACCCTCTTAGGTACTATTACTACTTAAATCTAAATAACTACGCCTTAGACTAAGGACCTTACGATTCCTTAGCTTAATTTAATAAAGAATATAAGGTTTTATAAAATACCGTTCTCTAGTTAAGAGGGGACTATAGTTTTTAAAAATAATAATATTATAAACTTTTTAAAAAAGTTTAAGGATTAGTACGAGATTAGTAAGGTCCTGGACTGATTTAGAAGTAAACTTATTATATATATTATAAAAAGAGATTATTAAACTCTAGTTAAGGATATAATTAGAGGACTACCCTAGGCCTAAGTTAAAAACTTTTTTTTAAAAAAGTATAAAAAATAGAATACTAACTATTTTTTAAATAAAAAAGAGTAGATTAAAAAAGTTATTAAAAAACTACTTATCTCGTTTTCTAACTTAAACTCTACTTAGGTACTATTTACTAAGATTAATAATATAATTACTCTTATTAAATAATAAAACCTCTATATTATAATTAATAAGAGCTTAATTAAGGCCGTATATAAGCGGTTTTATACTAATATTATAAAAAAAATAATAAAAAAAGTCGGGGTTATTTTAAATAGTTTTATTAAATTAATAAAGTACATAAGGTTTAAAGTAGGACTTTTTAATACGATTGCGTATAAAAAAGAATATAGCCTACTCTTTATAAATAATTAAAGTTAACTTAAAACCTCGCTACAATCCCCTATTTTATAAATATATAAAAATACTTAGTATTAATATCCGAACTGTTAGTAATATTACTAGTTAATAATAAGGGCCTAGGTTACTTAGGTAGCTATTAATAATATTACTAATTCTAACCTAATTAATAAAATAAGTAAGCTAAAGATCTATTAAAATAGTATTTATTCTCGAGGTTCTATTCGTATATTTAATATAAGTACTACGCATCCTAATTAGCCCCCGATTATAAGACTTAGAGATTACTACTAGTACTACTAGAGTCTATACTACCGGATTATTAAGGATTACGATTAGTATACTCTTAATAAAAATACTTATTTTATTATTTTAGCTTAGGGAGCTTAGTATTACGGAAAGTATAATAGTTATAAGTTTATAAAAAATATCCTCTTTATTATAATTAAAAATAAAAAAAAGCGTACGATCGCTAATCGTATTACCTTTTTTTTTACGTAATAAATATATTAACCGAGGAAGATACTAAGCTTTTAGCTAAGTAAATTCTAAATTATTAAATTAGACTACTTTAGTAAACTATACTTATATTTTCCTTAGCTAATCTTATAAGTATAATTAAATATGTTTATATAGTACGACTTAACTTAAGTTACTATAGCTAAACGGACGTTTATACTATTTATAAGGGAAAACTACTTAAAAAACCGTACCTCGGTAATTACGTTATACTCTAAAAAGATATATAGGATCGATACTACAATTCTACCTCTTAATTATAATAATAATATAATAAACTCTAGGGACGAGGATACTTAACTAGTTACTAAGTAAACCCGATTATAAGCAAGGGCCTCTCGAGAGGGCTAAATTACCCCTTATTATTACTAATCTTTAGTATAAGCTACGAATTCTTTTTATTTATTAAATATTATTTTATAAGAATATTATTAAATCTTATTAATTCTTTAGTTATTTTTTTATTTAGATCTAGGATAAAAATATAAGAGGATAATAAGAAAAGAGGAATTATTTTTTAGCTATTATAATTAAAAACCTAACGACCTTACTTACTAACTATATAATTATATTAAAAAACCCTACCCCTCTTTTTAAATATCTAAACTTAGTTCCTTATTTAATCGAGCCCGTTTAGTATCTAGCTTAGCTTATATAACCTCTTACTTTACTTATTTTATTTTAATATATTAATAACTTTTATAAGTTATAAATATATAGTTTTTAATAAGGTATATAAAAGGGGCGTTTTTAAGAATAGAATTATACTTATTCTCCTCGGTCTTAGTAATATCGATCTAGTTAGAGACTATATAAACTAAAGTCTTAACTCTTTTAATATTAGTTAGGATTAGAAACGCTACCCTATTACTACTTATTATATAATAATAATAATAGCTTTATTTAGAGTCGGCTCTAGACTAACTAATAGCTTATTAGTTATTACTCTTTTTAAAGTAGTATTTCTTATTTTTAGAATATATATAATTATTATAGTAATTATTAAAATAATTTAAAAGAGAAACGTACTTAAAGTAGGAGACTATTTTTTTAACTAGCTCCTTAGTATTAGAACTAATATACTTTTAAAAAAACTATATATAATAATTATAAAGTATAGTATTCTAAATACTATAAGCTTAAATAAGTAAAAAATTAATAATAAGGGTTCGTTTACTTAATTACTAAGATAGAGGGCTAAAATAACTAATATAATCGTAACTAATAAAAACCCGACGGCTTTATAAAAATAATCTACCTATAATACTTAGATTATAAACGTACTTTTTAATAATATTCTAATTTATAGTTAATTATTAAAACTTTTAAGCTATTTCTCTTTTAGTATATTTATTAACCTAAGGATTTATAATATAAAATTTAATATAAAGCTCTTTAGCTAATTTAAAAAGAGTTAATTAACTAATAATTTTAAAGATCTAAGAAAGAGTAATATTAAATTAGGATAAGGATTAAAAAGATCGAATAAAATAGTACTTATTATAGTTTACTTTTTACTAACCTCTCGAAACTTATAACCCTAAGTTTTTTAAAAATAGACCTTTTTAAGAGCGGAAAAAGAATATTACTAAGGCTAGACGTTACGACGAGTAGTTTTAATAATCTAATACGTATTATTAATAACTAAAGTATTAGATATAATAAGTAAGTAGATTATATTATTAAAAAGAAAAGAGACTAAGTAAAAAAGGATAATCATAATTAAAAAGCTATTATTTAGAAAAAAAAATAAAAAGTAATAAAAGAATTAAAAAAAAGCCTCTATATACCCCCCCCTAGATCCGGGGTATTAAAAAGGAAAGCACTACAAGCCTCTCGGCTAATTAGTACTAAATTATAGCTATTATATAAAAAAAAGAAGGAGTAAATTATAAAATCGGGGCCTTTTTATTATTTATAATATAGCGCCTTCTTTTTTAATTAGTAAAGGCCGCCCTTGCGATTAGTATAAAAGAGTAGCTTTTTACTTAGTTACTTAACTTTTTTTTTTTTCTCTTTTTAACTACTTTTTTATAACTATTACTAATTAAACTTCTTTTAATTTTTACTTTTTAATCTATTATATAAATACTAACTTAATAATTTATAATAGCCTCTTTACCTCCTATTTCCCCTTTTAAGCCGGATAATAAAAAGGATATAGTGCGAATTTAGGGCCTAATTATAATAAAAAACTTTAAAAACGAGACTAAATACTAATTAAAAAGATAAAATCTAAATAAATATATTATTTTTAATAAGACTAACCCTAGGACTATAATAAATACTAAAGACTCTTAGTTCGTTAATTTTAATACGAATTATTAATATAAAATATATATTAACTATTACCTAAACTTAGTACCTAAACGAACTAGTTTTCTTTAAATAATCCTAACCCCTTATAAAATCGATTTTCTTAATTAGCTTAGTATAAGAAACGCACTTCTCTTTTTTAATTAGCGCCCTAAAGCTTTTAAGGGTTTAAAAAACTAGAAAACTTAAATAAGTTAGACCTATTATAAAGTAATAAAGATCCTAACTAATTATTATAACCTTTAAAAACGCTTATTATATAAAGATTAAATTCGAAAATATAAGATTAGATTTATAATAAAAGTTATAATACGGGACCTCGCTCTAGTACATAATATAATTATAATTAAGGAGGGATAGGAAAGTACTTTTAAACTAAATAAGACCCCTACCCTAATCCCTTAAACTTAAAAAACTATATAAAAAATTAGGACTTCGGTGTACTTAATAATCTTTCCTCTTTACGTTAATAATCTAGGCTATTTCGTAAGAATAATTATTAATTAATAAAATAATATAGTTTATTAGTACGATCCGAAATAGGTTCTTAAGTATTTAAAGAGGATATTCGTTAATAATATTTAAGTACTAAAGGCTTTTTATAACTAGATTAATATACCTTTTTATATTTAATAACTAATTAATATAAGCGCTTATATAGTCCCTATAGTATAATAACTAGGTAAATAAAAATACGGTTTATACGTACTTAAATAGTTTTATAATACGGTCTAATATAGCTAGCTTAACTTAACTTATAATACGTATTAAATAACTTATAAATACTTTAAATTATTTAATAATAAACTCTACGTAACTTAGATCTAGTAAATTAGTTATAAGTTTTAATATAATATTTATTACTTTTTTAATATAATAAGACCTCTTTTAAAAAGGTCTTTTAATAAAATAATAAATAATTAGGACTTTAAAAGTAGGCCCTATGCTAATTTAAATAACTCTAACTATATTATAACTAACGTTCTTAAGGTACTAATTCTTTAAAAATCCGGTTCTTACTTACTTAGCCTTAGGTTTACTAACTAGGATTTAAGAATTTATAACCCCTATAATTATAGCTATTATACTCTTATTAATCTTATATATTTTAAAAAAATATATAGAATAATTAAAAACCTTAAGTAAGAACTTACCGCTCTTAAAAAGTTATTCTTACTATCTTAATCTTTAAAAATATTAAAAAGTACCCGAGGATTTATAATAAGTAGCGACTCTAATTAGACTTTATAAGTAATTAAACTAATAAAGGCTATTAACTAGCGTTTAAATACTATTATTAATAATTAACTTATATATTTAATTAATACTCCTAAAACCCGTTAAGTTATAAAATCTCTATTAAATATATTACTACTTAAGTTATTACTACGCCTTAGCCTAGCTCTTAATAAAGCTAATTTAAGTAACTAAGGAGGTAATTTTTTAAATACTCTAGTTAGGGGCGGGGATAGTCTTATTATAAAAACTCTAATTAAAATACTAAAGATTTAGTTAAAATAAGAGGTTATTAAGCGCACGCTCTCTAAATATAATCAGGTTATATAAGAAAATAGCGAACACTAATATTAAAAACTAATTAAGTTTTATTAAGATTTCTTATAGTATTGTAGTATATATATAAATAAAACTAATATTAATAAAAGTACGAGGGAATAATAAGTTAATTAATATAACGACCCGATTATAAAAACTATATATATAACTCTAGCTTATACTCTTTAAATACTATTATTAATAAAAAAATCTAAAAAGAATTAAGCTAGTAAAAGTTAAGATCGGAAGACTACTAAAAAGGATTAGAATAAAAACTAAATAAAGTTAATAAAAAAAATAATAAAAGTAGAAGAAGTAAAAAAGGTAATTGTAAAAAAAAAAGTAAATAAAAAGCTTAATATAATTAACTATATATAATAACTAGGACTAATCTAAGATAATTTCTTTTTATAAAAGATTAAAAAAAAGAAATTAGAGAATAATTAGAATAAGATAGGGCGATTAGTTTTAGTATTTTTTTTTTCTAAAACTAATTAAGTATAAGGACCTATAAGAGAGCTAATTAAAAAAAAATATAAAAAAAAGGGCCCCCGATTAGGGAAAGGAGCCCAGTAGTGCGGATTTTAATTTTAATTATATATATACCTTTTTAAGATCGAACTAGAGCTTTTTTAATAATTTATTTTTAAATACGATAATATAAAACGATTAAGAACTCTACTCTTCCGATCCGGTTAATACTACTCTCTTTTCTTAGTTATAACTCCGTTAATTAAGGTTATATTAACTTAATTAAAAGAAGTATTTTATATTACTTTTATAGGTATTAGTAATTCTTCCTAAGCACCGTACTGCGAAAGTCCTTTATACCCTACACCTTTTTAGTACTCGTATTATTTATAATTTACGGATTATAATTATTATAATCTTTAAATCTTTTCTTTTTTTATTATACTATTCTCTTTATTATACTCCTAAGTAATATTTAAAAAAATAGTTAAGAAGGTTATAAAGAGATTATTTAAATTACGGGCTTTAAGGTCGTATTTATAAGCCCCTCGGGGGTAGTCCCTCTATATACCGTAGATTTCTTAGTTTTATAATACTTATATTTCTTAATATCCTTAATAAGTATACTATGCTTAAGGATCCTTTTTCTTTAATCGCATAGTACTTTTTTATATTATACTTCTTAAGCTCGTTCGTTATACTAATTAATTAGGTAAGTAGTTATATAAGTAGTTCTTTTTATTAATTAATTAATTTATTTATTTAATTTCTAATTACGGGCCGGCCGTAAGTAAGTTAATTAATAGAGAAGGATTATATAAAGTTAATAATAATAGCTCAGTTACCTCGATATTTTTATTAATTATTAGAGGTTATTTTAATATAATAAACGTCGGCCTTTTATAAGTAGTTAAGGACTACGATTTTTTTATTTAGTTTTATTATAAAGATTCTATATCTTATTACTTATTTTTTATAAGGTTAGGTAGTACGATTCTCTTATTACGTTCTATTCAAAGAGGTCGTCTTTTTTATATTAAATATTTTATTAATTTATAATAATAAAAATTAATTATTAATTAGTATTAGTATCCTTATTATAAGAATATTAGTTAATTAGTTCGAACTATAGGTTAATAAAGTAGGTTAATTAAACTATTTTAATATATTACGTAAGGTATATAAGGGAGGTTTTAACTATAGGTTAAGTAGTTTGTAATAATCGTAAATAGGGCCCCTCGTTAGCCCCTGCGCAGCCTCGGCCGTATGCCAAGGTCGAATTGGACTTCTAATCCGACAATCAGGGTTCGGTCAATAATGTTTTCGTCGTCGGCGCCCTTGAAGGCCGCGATGACGTTGTCATAAATTTCTATCTTGGGATATGTTGCCATGCTGAGGTCAACACTTGGGCCTCGAAAAGAAATTCTTCTGAGGGTAGATGGCGTGCCCCAGTTCAGATGATCAGCCGTGTTCCAAACGCCGACCGGCCGAAAACCCGTGATATCCTTCTCCTTCAAACCTCATCGATTAACTCAGACTACCATACTGGAGTGGGATGAGTCGATCACTCTCAGCGGTTCTTTTTAAAACCTCGATTAATACGGAGGATGATATAATGCGGACCGATCGGGGAAAAATATTAGGGGAAGGGCCCGATCAGGTATAGAACAAGAGAGTAGTGTACCTTTTCACTCTAATCAAAGATACAGCTTTTAGGATCGAACTTAAGCTTTCTCTAATAATTTACTTTCGAACGTGATAACATAAGACAATTGGACAGTCTACCCTTCTGATCAGCTACTCTAATATGTCTGATCGGGAGACTTATTTCCCCGTATTCGGGTCAAATTCAGGCTGATCGAAGGGGGTATCTTGTGTTGCTTTAGTAGGTGTTGGTGCTTCCCTTGAAGCACTGCACCGCTAGAGTCCTTTCTACCCTACAAACTTTCAATACTATCTCAGTAATGACGAGATGCTTTGTCTTGTTTTCCCTGTCGGCCTAGTGAACCTAAGGAGGGCAATACCTGTACATGGTGCCATGACAACCCTGGCTCTGGCTGCGGCGGGCGTAGACTCGGCAACTATCGCCAGGTCCATAGCCACTTCCACCGCCGCCTGTCGGTTTCAAGCCAGCTCTGCAAATTTTGATCAGTTTTTCTGCCATAGATCTAGTCTGTTGGATGAGTCTGCTCGAGGCAGTAAGTGTTTACGTATGTTGAACGTGTTGCTTGCCCAACGTTACTGTTCTCATCCACGGCTGGGTAGGGATCACAGCCTCCAGAAACCCAGAGGTAGGGTTTAATCATAGCTCCAGATTCCCTCCTCATCCACCAGCTGCCCTCTTGATAAGTGAGCGTCATGAATGATCCACTGGTGTCCGTTCACGTTGTCACCGCCTCGTGGTGAAAGCGACACTAGCATGACGCCGTGAAGACCTGCAAGATGCCGAGACTTTTCAAAATGATGACAAAAAGAAGAACGAAATTGAAACAATTTTGGAAAGAACCCTGTCTTGACAGCCCGGGAATGCCCAAGAGGGATTTTGCTCGCTGAAAAGAATCCAAGTTCGGGTTATTGGCGTTTGTGTTGGCTGCCTTTGTCAGAGAGATTGAGAACATCAAGATAGTTCCAGAACGCCCGCTTTCAGCTGGTCAGTAAAGCATATCAGACAGGAAGATCTTTTAGCCAAGTTTCATACGATGAAAAACTATCATATCGAACTCTTCAGTTCCCATCAATTCACCCTGTCACACTGAGCAGATAGCGAGTCAAGAAGATGGAACTTGTTGCGGCGATGCCGATCGACAATCCGTAAAGCTGGAATCATTTTCAAGCCATATTTCTCAGTTGAGGGTCAAGAAACATGCAATGGGCCTCCTTGGGAAGGGACAGCCTCGCGGTTGGCGCCTCGGAGAAGTATTCAGCCCTGAGCTCATTCGCCTGAGTCATCTCCAGAAATATCGTTCATTAAATGACGTAAGTGGAACTATGACTGATGTTTCATCAGATGTATGGTTATTCCACAAGAGCATGATGAAGGAGTAAATGTAGATGGTCTCCATTTCGGGGTCTGGCTTCCCCACTGGATTGCTGTAGGCCCTTAGTTAAAAACAGTTTTTTATGGCGATCCCACCGGCTGCTAAATCGCATCATCAAAAGAAAGAACGAACCATTCAGAGTAACGTAGCAAGAATGAGATGTTAGTACGCCACGCTCTGCCCTGTATCCTTGTTAGTATTACTATTACAGGGATAGTGGTCGATTAGTTCAAACCGTGGGTTAACGAAGTAGGTCAATTAAACTATTCTAATATATTACGTAAGGTATAAAAAGGAGGTTCTAACTATAAATTAAGTAATTTATAATAATTATAAATAGGGCCCTTAATTAGCCCTTACGTAGCCTCGGCCAGATACTAAAGTTAAATTAAACTTCTAATTTAATACTAACTTTCTTTTTTTTATTAATCTAACTATTATTACTATTATTATAATTAGAAATTTAATTTAATCTCGGTCCCGTTTACTAAGTTATCTCTTTTCACTTCTTTTCTCTACTTTTTTTATATAACTTACCTTTTTATTTATACTATTACTCTTTTTTTATTAACGAATTACTCTAACCCTTTATTAAGAGCTACTTTTATAAAAGCGTTAACGAGGTTATCGTTACTATTAATCTAACGGATTTTAAGGATTTCTATCGTTTATATAATTACTTAAGGACTATAATATTTATTATAAGCCTCTTTTTTTCCGTAGTACTTAGCTTAATAAAGTATTTATATAGTAAGTATAAATTAATATAAATAATTATAAAAATTATAAAAAAGTTAAGTCGATTTATAATTTTCTTAAGTATAATTAAAATCGTATAGACGAGGTTAATATTATTAACTATATTATAAACTTTAAATATAAGTACGCTATATATAACTCGCTTATTTCTTATTAATAAATAGTGAATTATATTACCTTAGATTGTAAATTCGTCCTTACTAAGGTTCTTATTAATAAGGATAATAATATATTTTAATTATAAAATTAGGTTATTATTATTTATAAATAACCCGTTAATAAATATATAAAGACTTATTAAAATAAGCTTAATAAGCTAGTAAACGAGACCTCGGCTTCAATTCTCTTATTATTATTATAATTATTAATTAAGAGTATTAAAATCGCTCTTTATAAGCTCTATAGCCTATACTACTTTAGTATAGTTAAAAATAGCCTCGGGTTAATAAATATTTATAATATAAGCTCTTTACGCAAGTTCTACCTTATATTATTTTTTATAATTAGGGGATTTAGAGTTAACGAGGGTAATTTTCTCGCCTTACCCTTTTTATTAAAATATTATATTATCCCCCTTAATTATTAAAATCCCTCTATTAAATACTAATAAGGACTTTAGTATAAGGATCTTTTTTAGTTTAGTTATAAATTTAGCCTTATAGAGCTCCTTATCTTTTTTTTTTATAAATTTAATATTTAATAAACTTAGGGTATTGTTTATTTATATTTTTATAATACTAAAGGGGTCGTTTATATATAGAAATTAAGAGGTAAGGATTATATATTAATATAACTATTAATAGTTAATTAATATAAAAATCGTAGTATACCGCTTATTAATAAGTACTAGACTAAGAAAGGCCGTATAACGGCTTAAGTATTTTAATAATTATGCTTTTTAAGTACTTATTAGTTATTTTTTTTTAGGAAGTAGGCGAGGATCTTTTTTATAAGCTTAGTTACTAATTAAGTATACGCTTATATAATATTACGACTCTAGATTTAGTACCCCTTTTATTATAGTAATACTATTAGTACTATTATAAAGCGCTAGCTATAGTATTAAACTATAAGAGACTAGGTAAGTAGCGTCGCTTTTTTAACGTTACTATACCCTTATATAACGTACCTCGATTTTTTATATAACTAGGGAGTACTCTTTTTTTTTATCTCCCGAACTATACGTAATTTAAAAATACATAGATTTACGTATTTGACTAGATCGTAAAAAATAAATTAGTAAACCCCTTAATCCCGTAATATCTCTACTTTTATAAGGTTTAATCTCTTAAAAAGTCTCCCGGCCGTTATAATTATACTATCTTTTCGTGATTAAACTATAAATATAAAGTCAGCCTTCTTTTTTACTATATAAAAAGTATTAATTACCTTATTATTAATAATATATTACTCCGTTAGTACTTACTATTATAATCTTTTATAACGTCTCGCTAATAGTATTAGTATCCTTTTAGCAATTTCCCCTTCCTCGTTATTTATTAATACTACCATAACGATCTTATTAAAGATAATTTCTTACTTATTATTAAGTTACTAAAGTAGTTCCCTTAGCTCTTTTTTTTTCTTATTAAATTAAAATCTCTTTATTAAGATTAGTATAATACGGTCGTATTATTATAATTAATACTTCGAGTAGTTAGTCTCGATCTCTAATAATAATATATAAACGTTCGTTAACTAAGACTAATTTATATAGGCCTAATTACTATTTAGTAGTTTCTTTTTAAATTTTAATATTTAAATCTAATAATATATCGAGGTTAGGGCTTATATTTAGCTTATTATAAGTAGTAATAGCCTTATTAATTTAGCGTTTTATATTCGTTTCTTAAAGTACTTTTATTACCTTATTAATTACCTAAGCTCGCTAAGCTACGTTTAGTAATAGTAGCGAGGCTATTATTGTCCTTAAGTATACCCTAAATATAAGAAGCGTTAGAACTAGCCCCTTTAGGCCTATAGTATTATTATAATACTTAAATACTATTAAAAATACTCTTTATTTATAATATTAGGGTACTTTTTATAAATAATTTTAAACGCTCTTTTTAACTATTAATAAGCTTTTTTACTTTACTAATACTATAATATACCTTAATAAGTACGATTTTTAGCTATATATTATATATAATAGTATTATTTTTAAAGTTTACTAATTTAAAGCTAGTATTTATATCGGTCCTAATCCCGTCTAGTAGTCCCTAGTATATATTAATCTACGCTCTTTTTAGCGTTAACTAAATAGTCTTAGCCTATAGATCCCTAAGGAATTGCCCTCTTTAAAATAATATAGCCTCGTAATTAATAAGTATCCAAAGCGTCGGTATAATTACTTAAGCTCGCCCTCTATAAAATAGTTAATAAATTAATATTTAATTCGAGCCTTATAAACGTATACCCCTATTACTATTTAGTAAATATAAAATGCTTACCCCTTTGGGGTCCGGTCCGCCTCATTGGGGGCCATCTTCGCCTTCACGGGCAAGCTGGTCTATTAGGGTCAATATCGAGTGTCTTTATTACGTACTTTAACAAAACTTTATAACTGACTACAGCCGGCCGTAGCCGTCACCGACAGCTGTCAACACTAACTAAACTCAAGATACTAATAACCCCGCTGCCGTAGTATATTAATCGCCTTTTTAATAGCTAAAAGGAAACGAGGTAACGAATGTGTGTGTATGTGCGAGTTGAAGTTGAAAGTGTATATTAGTAAGGTTAGTATTATTCTTAACGATAGTAACGAGGGTATTTTTAATACTATATTATTATAAGCTACTATTACTTAGAAAGGTAGCTAACTTAGCTAAGTACGTAGGCCTATAAAGTAATAGCGTCGGGCGCCTAATATTATTATTAATAATCCGTAGTTATGAACTTTATAGGAGAGAAAGTTAAAAAGTTAGAAAATTTAAAAAAAAATAGTTTAGCGAGATAGTGTGAGTATTTACTAATACTGTGTATTAATACTATATAAATAATACTAAGAACTGCCCGAGTAGTTAGTAAAAGTAGAATATATAAATAAATAAAATACTTACTATTAGATAGTCTATTCCTCGTATCATTAAATACGATACTATAAGAAATTAAGCTATAAGTACTTAACTAGCGAGGCTATAATATAAGTATAAGTATATTATAAAACTAAAACTTATAGAGTCCTTTATATAGGCTCTACTTCGTAAGAAGTTCTTTTATAATACGGTCCGTATACTAGTTACTAAGTTATTAACGTCTAGTCGCTAAGTATATTTTAAATCTATTATAATTACTCCCCCCTTACGTAACTTTAGTTCCTAAAATTATTACGTAATATCTTTTTTTAACGCTAATAATAAAGCTATTAACGTTATTATTCATAATCGCTTCCTTAAGGCGTTAATAATATCCTTTTTTACTTAGGAATAAAGTATTACTCCTATTTTATTATTTAATAAATACCTTATTATTATTATTTAGTAATAGTATACTAACTAGTTGTTAAGTTAATAGTACGTATTCGTAATAAAGTATTCTAACTATTATAACATATAATAGCCTACTTAACCTCGCGGTTATTATTATTACTAAGCTATTAAGTAAAGTAAAAGGTTTTTTTATTACTAGTTACGTATTTACTTTTTCTTCTCCCCCTCTATTTAGTAACTATTTTACGAATTCTTTTTTATATAACTATATCTTTTTTTTATAATATTCTAATTTCCGTATCGTTTTTTAATCGCGATTCTTTTATTATATTATTACTAAGTATTTACTAAAATATTTACTATTTTACGTATTTAAAATATACTTAATATTAAGTACGATCTTAAAAAGGGCTTTTATAATTTTTATAATAGTGCTCCTTATATATATTACTTATTTAGCCTATATTATAATATTAATAAGCTCGTTTATATTATTAGTACTTACGTCGCTAAGTCTATTATATACTAAGTTAATAAAAAAAAGTGTTTTATTATAAGTTATCGAATCCTCGCTAATCTATTATTAAAATATTAAGCTAACGATATTATTTTAAGTTCTTAAGGAGCTATATAGCGCTACTTAGCTTACTTAGAATACCCTTATAGAGTTTTATTATACTAAGGAATAAAGTAACCTTAACTCTAATAAGCGCGGCCGCGTTTATTACGCCTTTAGCCATATTATTAATACGTAAAAAAAAGTTAGTACTTATATTGCTAACCCGTTAGTAAGTAATAAGAAGGTTTACTTTAAGTACGTTACTTTTTAAGAACTCGCTACTAACCGCGAGTATTTAAACTTATTAATCTCGATTATAATAAGTTATTAATAATCATTTAGTAATTATTTCTTTTTATTAACTTATATTTCTCTTTTTAAATTAGTATTATTAGTATTTATAATAAGGCTAAGATTGTTTTTTACTTTAGTCGTTTTTAGCTAGCTTATTTTTATAATAATAATTATATAACTCTTTTATAAAATAACCTCAATACTCTACTTTAATACTATAAAGCGACTCTTTAGGGTATTATTATTACGCATATTATTAAGTTTTTTAGCTTTCTCGCTTTTTATAAGCGCGTTACTAAGTACTTAGCAAACGATATACTTATTTATATTATTATTATTTATAGCGCTCCTCTTATTACCTATAGTCCTAAGACTTAGATCCTTATTAAAAAATATACTCTTATTATTAATTATATTCCTATTAGTAATAATAAAGCAAACCTTTTTAATACTAAGTTTAAAAAGTCTTAGTTTAAGAAAGTCGAGTTTAAAAAACCCGGTAGTAATTTAGAGAATTCTCTTAGTTAGTATTATAATAAGCGTTATTATTTATTATTAATAACTCGCTAGCTCTTACTTATAACGTTCTTTTTTTTATAAATAAGCCTACCCTAGCTCTTAGTTATATAGCTCTAGATCTTAACTAAGCTAATATTCCGCTCTTTTTATTTTAAATAAAGGTTTTATAATAGCTTAATAAGGTTATTACTCTAACTAAGGTTAAAGCTAAGAGTTATAATAAGTAGTTTAATATTAATAGGTTTATTACGAATATTAATATCACTAAAGCCCCTTAGCTTAGTAATAATAATAAGAGCGTTGCCTTAGAGGACGCTCCCGTTATAGCTCTTATTATTACTCTTATTATAGCTCTTATTATTATTTTTATTATAGCTCCTATTACTACTCTTATTATAGCCTTTAGCGGCGACTAAGTAGCGAACGCTCTATAAGCTATTATTTGTTTTTTTATTCTGCCTTTGCTAGCTGCTCGGGCGGTTCTCGGTATTAATTACACAGTATTAATACACAGTATCAATGGATATTCCCACTGTCTCGATAGACTCTATAAGCTATTATATAGTAGTTATTTTCCGGCTTTATAAATACAAAAGATCGACCTTAACGGGATCACGCTTTTAAAAAAAATCATATAATATAGTATACTTTTTAACTATATAATACGCGTAATATATCCTAAGTACGCGCTTAATGTAATATAGTGATTTT
Organism: Colletotrichum cuscutae; assembly: GCA_030869315.1. Classification (NCBI taxonomy): domain Eukaryota; kingdom Fungi; phylum Ascomycota; class Sordariomycetes; order Glomerellales; family Glomerellaceae; genus Colletotrichum; species Colletotrichum cuscutae. The sequence continues at coordinate 238,367 of MPDP01000291.1, forward strand.
AATACGAAAGCTACTATTTAATTCGGGATAGGTAAGCTGCCCTACTACTTACTAATGATAGGCTAAGCGATATACTTACGCAGCGGCGCTAGTTAAAAAGGTCGATAGTAGAGGTCAATAGCAAAGGTCGGCCGCAGAGGTCGGCCGCAATGGTTGGCCGCAATGGTCGGCCGTAATGGTCAGAGGCGGCCCTCAACCGCAGAGGTTCTGAACTTTAATGGCGACGTAGAGGTTATAATAATTATAATAAGCGAGCTAGAGGTACGTAGGGCTAAAGTAATAAGTAAGTACTTTAAATAGCTCTTATAAAACCCCCTAGGTAATAATAATACTTATATAAAAAAAGAGATTATTATAAACTTAGCTACTTATATAAGCTAGTATTAAGAGGTTTTATATATATTAGAGTAAGTAAAGCTCGCCCTATAAACGCTTAGAACTTAGGAGGACTGTGGTAGAAGGTTAGGAGCTATTAATAAAAAGGAAACAATGGTTAAGTCGGTTAATTTTAGTTAGTAGTTAAGTACAGAGCGCATTATACCTAGTTTTCCTTAATACGTAATCCACGGTACGGCCCCGGCGGATTACTCCGTTAGGGGGAATACCCTCTTTATATTTAGTATAAGTATATTAAGTATATTACTTAGACTTATTCGTTTTTTGATAAGTCGACCTCTATAACTCTCGGCTTAGTAATAATTTATTAAATAGTTACTAACGTCGTTTTTAATTAAGAGTACGTTAGCTTATTATTATCCTTATTTCTTAACTTATTCCTTTAGTACTTATTAAATATATAGCCCGTCTTATTATATATAAAGTACTTAATATTATTATTATAACGTTTTTATAATAGCTCGGCGCGGGTACCCTTATTATATAGCTTTTATAACGCTACTCTTAATAAGTTTTTAAAACCTAGTCCTTTAAAACTCTCCCTACTCTTTTTTTTATAAAAAAGAGATATTTAGTATAGTTATTTAAATAATAAATATAACCTCTTCTTACTGTTTTTTTAAAACTAATTACTACCCTTTTATTAATTTAGTAATTATAGTTTATTAGTTTTAAATACTATATTATATACTTTCTTAATTAAAACTTTATAATAAATTAAGTCGTTTTATAATTAAAATAGTAATTTAAAAAAGAATTAATATACCTCTATTTTCGAATTTTATGTTTTTATACTTAAGTGATAATAAATCACTAACTATTTAATAAGGAACTAAGTAGGGGTCTAGCCCTTTTTTAACTTTTTTATTTTTAGCTCTTTATAATACTCCCGTTCTTAGGTCTTAGGGTTTACGTATTATAAATAAATAAACGCTAAGAAGTTATTTTAAAAAAGGGGATCCTAGAAGCTCTTTTTATAATTACGTTATTACGTTTATAATAATAAAAATAACTTAACTAAGGCCTATTTAGTATACTACTCTATAATACTTTTTATACAAAAATCATTACTTATTTTTATAGTAATAATCTAGTTTACTACTTAGGTACTTACAAATTCTCTTTTCTCCCTAACAGAGCAATCTGCCGGGGCCTTATTATGTATTATATATTAAGGAAAACTAGGTATAATACGCTCTATACCTAATTACTAACTAAAATAATAATTAACTAACTCGACTATTATCTCCCTTTTATTAACTCTTAACCTTCCGCCGCCCGTTTATAGAGCGAGCTTTATTTATTTTAATATATATAAGACTTCTTAATACTAGCCTATATAAATAGCTGGGTTTAATATAATTTCTTTTTTTATATAAGTATTATCATTACCTAGGGGGTCTTATAAGAGCTATTTAAGGCGCTAGTTTATTACTTTAATTTTATATATTTTTAATTTACTTATTATAGTTATAATAACTAAGCTAGTATTAATATATTAAATTTTAATATCCGTACTAGCCCGGCTATTTATAGTACTTATAATATTACCTAACTAAATTCTATACTACTAAAAAGTACTTTATTATTTTTTAAATATACTTACGTTAAGTATAATAGTTATAGTGTCGAGCTAGCTAAAGAGAGCGCTTAGCCTAAGAGGGGTAGACTTGTTAATAAGCATTTTTAGCTTATTAATTACTAACTATATACTAAGAGTAAAATAGGTTCTTGTCGAAGTAGTAGTAGTTTATATATTTATAAAGGTCCCCCCGATAGAGCAATCCGCCGGGGCCGTACTGTGTATTACGTATTAGGGAAAACTGGGTATAATACGCTCTATACTTAACTACTAACTAAAACTCCTAACCTTCTACTACAGTCTTCCTAAGTTCTAACTACTTATAGGGCGAGCTTTACTTATTTTAATACGTATAAGACCTCTTAGTACTAACTTATATAAATAGCTAGGTCTAGTATAATCTCTTTTTTTATATAAATATTATTATTATTTAAGGAGTTTTATAAGAGCTATATAAAGCGCTAGCTTATTACCCTAACCCTATATACCTCTAGCTTACTTATTATAATTATTATAACTAAGTTAGTATTAATATATTAAATCTTAGTATTCGTACTAGCCTAGCTATTTATAGTACTGGAATGGGGTGGGGCGATTAGTCCTAGTTTTTCTTTTTTCTAAAAATAATTAAGTATAGGGACCTACGGGAGAGCTAATTAGAGGAAGATATAAGGAGAAGGGCCCCCGATTAGGGAGAGGAGCTTAGTAGCGTAGATCTTTACTTTAATTATATATATACTTTTTTAGGATTAAACTAGAGCTTTTTTAATAATTTATTTTTAAATATAATAATATAAGACGATTAAGAAGTCTACCCTTTTGATCTAGTTAATACTACCCCCTTTTTTTGATTATAACTCCGTTAATTAAGGCCGTATTAATTTAATTAAAAGAGGTATTTTATATTATTTTTATAAGTATTAGTAATTCTTCTTAAGTACTATATTATAAAAGTTTTTTATATTTTATACTTTTTTAATAGTCTCCCCTTTTAGAAATCCCCTTTTTTTTTAAATAAAAGAATAAGTAAAAGAGAGCCCGACTCGATTAGAGATAATTTAAATAAATAAGCAAAAAAAAGCGGCGTAATAATTAAAATAAATACGAGCGGTAGGACTCTAATTAAAAAAAAGACTAGATAATTAAGATATAAAGATAAAGATATATAAAAAAGGGTTTTTTATTTAATAAGAGGGGGATATAATAAATTTTAATAAGCAAGCAAGATAAATAAATAAAGAAATACGCGGATACTTAGGACCAGATCGGGCCTAAATACGGACGCTACAATAGTATAATAAGATAAACGACGAGTTAGGATTAGAACTAATAAAATATTTTAATAAGTATAGCTAGTTATTTAACTAGATTATTCTTTATTAATTAATATAGCCCGGAGATTTAATAATAAACTTATTTAGAAGTGCGGATATATCGGACTAAGGGCGCTCGGGAAACTAGCTTTTAACTAAACTTATTAATAATTTTAATTAGTATTACCGTAGGCCTAATACGAAGTCCGATTAAAACTCTAGTTATACGCTTAGTAAGGGTTAAGAAGGACGGCTTAGATTATACTAATTAGGATAATAGTTACGCTCTAGTTATTAGGACGGCTCTTCTTCTCTTTTTTTAAACTCTATTTAAAATAAATAGATTAATATAAAATTATTAAAATTATAAATAAAATTAACGAACTATACTTTAAATAACTTCGGATTATAAATATAAATAATTAATACGTTGCTTTTACTACTATTAGCGACCCTTAGGACGTTTAATTACGCAAACCTAACCCTTTTACTTTAGATAGACTATTTATTAAACTAGTTTTTGTAGTTTATTAAGACTTATAAACCGCGGAGTTATTTAATAATAATAAGCTTATTCTTAGTAACGGATCTATTTACTAATCTAATTAGAAGAGGCTAGTTATGGCTTAGGTCGGGATAGATACTTTAATTAATACTCTCTTAAGTACTATTACTACCCGGATCTAGATAATTACGCCTTAGACTAAGGACCTTACGATTTTTTAGCTTAATTTAATAGAGAATATAAGGTTTTATAAGATACTATTTTTTAATTAAGAGGGGACTATAGTCTTTAAAAGCGATAATATTATAGACTTTTTAGAAAAGTTTAAGGATTAGTACGAAATTAGTAAGGTCCCGGACCGATTTAGAGGTAAACTTATTACGTATATTATAAAAAGAGATTATTAAACTCTAGTTAAGGACGCGATTAGAGGACTACCCTAGGCCTAAACTAAGGATTTCTTTTTAAAAAAGTATAGAAAATAGGATACTAACCGCTTCTTAGACAAGGAAGAGTAAATTAAAAAAGTTATTAAAGGACTACTTATCTCGTTTTCTAACTTAAACTCTACTTAGGTACTATTTACTAAGATTAATAATATAATTACCCTTACTAAATAATAAGACCTCTATATTATAACCGATAAGAGCCTAATTAAGGCCGTATATAAGCGGTTTTATATTAATATTATAAAAGAAGTAGTAGAGGAAGTCGGGGTTATTTTAAATAGCTTTATTAAATTAATAAAGTACGCGAGGTTTAAAGTAGGACTTTTTAATACGATTGCGTATAAAAAAGAATATAGCTTACTTTTTATAAACGATTAGAATTAACCTAAAACTTCGCTACGATCCTTTACTTCGTAAGCGCGTAAAAATATTTAATACTAATATCCGAACTACTAGTAATATCGCTAGCTAATAATAGGAGCCTAGGTTACTTAGGTAGTTATTAATAATACTACTAATTCTAACCTAGCTAACGAAATAAGTAAGCTAAAGATTTATTAAAATAGTATTTGTTTTTAAGGTCTTGTCCGTGTATTTAATATAAGCGCTGCGCGTCCTAATTAGCCCCTAATTATAGGACTTAAAGACCGCTACTAGTACTACTAGAGTTTATATTACCGGATTATTAGGGATTACGATTAGTATACTCTTAATAAGGACGCTTATTTTATTATTTTAGTTTAGGGAGCTTAGTATTACGGAAAGTGCAATAGTTAAGAGCTTATAAGAGATATCTCCTTTACTATAATCGAAGATAAAAGAAAGCGTGTAATTACTAATTATATTACTTTTTTTTTTTATATAATAAATATGTTAACTAAGGAAGATACTAAGCTTTTAGCTAAGTAGATTTTAAATTATTAAATTAGATTACCCTAGTAAACTATACCTATACTTCCCTTAGCTAATCTTATAAGTATAGTTAGATATGTTTACGTAGTACGACCTAATTTAGGCTACTATAGCTAAGCGGACGTTTATACTATTTATAAGGGAAGACTATTTAAGAACTATACTTTAATAACTACGTTATACTTTAAGAAGATATATAGGATTAATAGTTTAAACTAGCCTTTATAATTTAAAAAGAAAATAGTTTTTCTTTCTAATTAAAAAAGGGAAATTATAGAAATTAACGATAGTAACGAGGTTTTTAAAATAGTAGAGAACATAACCTCTATATTTATTTCTAGGCCCTAGCTTATTAAAGTCCCGATTAGTACCCCTAATATTAGTACTTAAGGAACTTAAGAGCCTCTTTTTTATAAGACCTAGAAAACGATAATTACTAATTAGACCTACGACTTTAACCTTAGGGCCGAGGTAAGGAAGCTAATAAAAAAAAGGCTCGAGGCCCCGATTTTATTTTTTATAAACCTCTTATAGAAAATTATACTAGAATATACTACGGTAATAATAACTTTAATATATAATTAGGGATACTCTAATACTAATAGAATCCTATTAGAAGCTCTAAAGTCCTTAGTAAATTTAGTAAAGAATAAATAATAGCAGAAGGATATTAAGGATTTTTTTAATAAGTATAACCGGAACCTTTTTCTAAGGCCGAGCTATATAGCTAAGATTAATAGAGTTAAAAGCGCTAATACGAATTCTAAGTTCCTAATTTCTATAATCTCGAACGCTTATTTTTAGTTAAAAATTTAAATATTTAGTATAGATTAGGATAATAAGGGTTCGATAATCGTTACTATTCTAAATATTAGGGCGTAAGTTAATATTTTCTTAAAATAATATATTAAAAAAGTTAGTATTTTTTATATAGTAACGAAGCTTTAGATATAGATATTTAAGTACGATCTAACTAGCTAGATAACTTTTAATAGCTTTTATTTTATAAACGTATAGATTAGTAAGTTTAAAATAATTATTTATTTTTTTATTAAGGACGAGCGAGAGACCTCTAATCTATTATTATTAAGTCTTCTATTTATATAAAATACTAAGCTATTTTTTAGATATAATAGGTCGATAATTACCGCTCTAATTTATATTAAGGATAAGAGGCTAAGGATCCCCGTAGGGATAATTAAGACGAACGGTTTTTAAAATATAAAGGATATCTTACTCTAGTTTAAGTAGTACGTAGAGGAAGTTTTTAGATTAGAAAACTAAATATTAGTAATATAACCGGGGATATTATTAGTTTTAATAACCCTTATTTAGAATCTAAGTTAAAAAAAGATGAGTATATTACGGCGGTTTTAAACTAAAGCTAAGCTAATTAGATTATAACTATAGTTATGCTCTATATAATTTAGCTTTAAATTATATAAATTAGAAGAGTAATAGCGACCGCTCGGGGTAAAGCTAGAGATAAACTAAACGGATTAGCTAACTAAGACGATTTGCGTTTTTTAACGAGAATACTTATTTTTTAATAAGAGGAGTTATATATTAAATAACGAATTACGAAGTTAGAGTAAAAGGCGTTAAAATAGTACGAAACGGCCAAAAAAGCCTTTTATAGGATTCTTTATACTATAAAAGCTAATACGATATATAAGAGGAAGGATTAAAAGGTTTAGTTAGTTAATAACGCGCTTTTTGACAGATTAATACCTAATAGCGATTCTTATTAAAAGCTTAAGAAACTTAAAGAGGTTAGAGATAAGTTACGAGATTAATCGGGCCCCTATAGGGATATTATTATACCTAAGTTCTTAGATATAGAACTAGGCTCTAGATTAACGAACGACTACTTCTAAGCTATTTTTAAAAATTACGACTATCTCTTATTTTATAAATAAGATTTCTTTAAGTAAATACTCCTTAATTAAGAAAAAGCGCTAGCGTAGGACTTTTTTAAATACGGCCGTTTTAACCCTATAGTTACGCTACTTTAATTAATTAAGATTATACTTTATAAGGCCTAGTAAGTAAAGGGTATCCCGATCCTAAAAGCTCTATTACTAAAAGCTTTTAAAGTAATCTAAGAACGTATTACTTAGGGTATTATAAAAGAAAACTATGCTACGTATTAGAACCCCTAGTTCTTAGTAATAAAAAAGGACGGCGGTCTTTAGCTAATTAATTTAGTAATTAAGGTTAACGCTATTACCCTTTGAGATACTTAGTAACTACCTAATACTAACGAGTTCTTAGAGGAATTTGCTATAGATTAACTTATCTCCTTCTTAAATTTCTTTTTTAGTTACGATTAGATCTCCTTAAATAAAAAGAGCTACGATTTAATAACTTTTTTAACTTTACTCGGGCTATATAAATACTATACCCTCCTAATAAGAGTAATAAATTTAGTAGCCTAATTTTGTTAGATTATAACCTATATTTTTTACGACTTAATTCCGAAATACTATAGTACTTTTGTTAATAATATTATAATTAAAGGCCCGCGATCTTACTATAACGATAAGTATTTAACTAACTATTTTAGGATTTAGTAATTTATTTATAAATACTTTTAAAATATTAATTAAGTCTTAGTTAACGTCGAGTTAGCTAGCTATACTATCTCTGGGGTAAAGTCGTAATAGTACTAGCTATTTATAGTTATTGTGGGCTATTTCTATAGTACGGAAGGGAGACGGCCTAATTAGGCTAAAGTTCTTAAGATTTTTAAATAGATAAAATACTCGAACGTTTTAGAAATTAGATCGTTTTTTAGTATTATTACTTTTTACTATTACTAAATCGAGTAATTTTTTTTTAAAATAGCTCTATTATACTCCCTATTTAGTAAGAACTAATTTTTTAAATAGGGAGCGCTATAAATCGAAGCTATAAAGACGTTTAAAGAGGCGATTATTATAGCTCCTATTTTAGTTCTATTAAATTATAATGCCGAGGTTAGACAGATTATCCTTATAACGGACGTTAGTATTAAAAAATAGGGTAGTACGCTTAGTTAGGTTATTAATAACGAGCGTACTATTATTTAATACAAGAGCGGGATATAGTACGGGCTAGAGCTTAATTATAACTCTAGAAAGCTCGAAATACGAGGCGTTTTAATAAGCCTAAAGCGTTTTCGTAATTATTTATTTAGGATTAACTTTTTACTAAAAACCGATGCCCGAGTTTTAGTTACTTAGATTAATAGTATAGCGAATAACTTATTATTAGTAATAATAATACGCTAGCTATTTTAAATTAGACTTTTTAATTTTAAGATTAAGTATATTAATAGGAAGAAGAATATTATAGCGGATAGCTTTTTAAAAAAACCCCCTAGCTAATTTAACCTAGTTAAAGTAGAGCTTAACGAGGATATTAAGGACTTTATTAACGTACAAGTCTTATAAATACGAGTTATAAAGAATTTTTTTATTATAGTATATAGCTATGATAACGCTACTATCGATTAGATATAGGAAATAAATATTTTAGCCGATATGCTAATGCTAAACGAACAATAGTCGGACCTCTCGAAGTAAATTACCTATTTCTTTCTTACTCTAAAGAGGCTAGCCGGTATACCCTTTAATTAGTTTAGACGTTTTAAATAAATAGCAATACGATTTATTATATAAGATAAACTTTTATTTTAATAAGGGATAAAAACTTATTTTTAATTTACTTAAGTAATTAACGATAAGCGCCGCTAAGTAGACCTAGTTAGCGAAGTATATAATAAGTCTAGGTATAGGGGACGGGAGGCTATATATTTTTGCTTTATAGAACGATACTACTAGCTAGGAATGTACGTTTAGATTTAGGAGCTAATTATAATTTGCGAGGCCTATTAGAAAGTTAGATTATAACGCTTTAATAACTTTTATATATTTACGGTTCTAATTTATAAACCTTTCTTTAGGGTCTATTTAGACGTTTAGTATATAAGTAAATAGAAGGTCGTTAAAGTGCGTTATGAGTTTATAGAATACTTAAAAGCGCGGATTATAACGAACGCTATGTTAAAGAATATTGCGAAGTTTATTTAAGAAGATATTATTTATTACTATAGGATCTATAGTACTCTAATTATTAATAAGGGATAAGAAAATATGGGCGCTATAACGTAGCTTAATTAACAGTGTGGCACTTAGTAAAAGGTTATATTAGTTTATAACCCTCGTACTAACGGGCTCCTTAAGAAGGGTTATTAACTTATTATACATATACTTCGTATCTAGTCGGATTAAGAAAAGAAAGATATTAAACTAATACTAGCTATAGCCCTTTTTATAAATAGGATAACTATTAAAGTATTATTAAGTTATATATTATTTTATTTTATTTATAGTTATTATATAACGACCCCGATTAAAAAAAGGACGGCGACTTAGAGGGTACTCGATTAGGAGAATATATATATAACGGATTAAGAAGTCTAAGCCTGATTACGAGCTTTTATTTCCTTAGTAAACGACCGGGAAGCTATAGTTAATAAAGTTACTTAATACTAAGCTTAAACCCGTAACTAGTTTAATTTTTTATATACTTTTTAATTAGCGAAGTTATAGATTAGCGATTTAGTTTTCGTTTTTAATATTTAACGGAAGAATAATATATTAATTTTTAAAAAACTCGATTATTATTAGTAAGGACTTTTCTATATTTACTTAGCCGTTCTAAATAGATCGTCGTATTAACTAGAGACGTTTACTAATAAACTAATTATAGGGGCTACTTATATTAGTAATCGACTTAAGAAGTTCTTAAAGTCTCCGGAAAGCCTCTACCTATCGTTTTCTAAGTCTAATCTTTATAAGGACTTTATTTCTAATTTAACTAACCTTTTATTCTTATAGAATAATATAATTAACGCCGCGATTTTACCTCTCGATTATAACGATAATATAATAAACTTTAGGAACGAGGATACTTAACTAGCTACTAAGTAAACCCGATCGTAAATAAGGGCCTCGCAAGAGGGCTAGATTACCTCTTATTATTACTAATCTTTAGTATAAGCTACGAGTTTTTTTATTTATTAAATATTATTTTACGAGGATATTATTAAATCTTATTAATTTTTTAGTTATCTTTTTGTCCGGATCCGGGATAAAGATATAAGGGGACGATAAGAGGAGAAGAATTACTTTTTAGCTATTGCGATTGAAAACCCGACGGCTTTGCTTATTAATTATATAAAAAATTAGGACTTTAGTATACTTAGTAATTTTCCCTCTTTATATTAACGATCTAGGCTATTTTGTAAGAATAATTATTAACTAGTGGGATAGTATAGTTTATTAGTACGATCCGAAGTGGGCTCTTAGGCGTTTAGAGAGGATATTCGTTAATAATATTTAAGCACTAAAGGCTTTTTATAGCTAGATTAATATACCTCTTTATATTTAATAACTAATTAACGTAAGCGCTTATGTAGTCCTTATAGTATAATAACTAAGTAAATAGGAATACGGTTTATACGTACTTAAATAGTTTTGTAATATAGTCTAATATAGCTAGTTTAACTTAACTTATAATACGTATTAAATAACTTATAAATACCTTAGATCGTTTAATAATAAACTTTATACGGCTTAGATCTAGTAGATTAGTTACGAGTTCTAATACGATAGTTATTACTTTTTTAATACAATAAGACCTCCTTTAGAAAGGTCTTTTAATAAAATAATAAACGATCGGGACTTTAGAAATAGGCCTTATACTAACTCGGATAACTCTAACTACGCTATAATTAACGCTCCTAAGGTACTAACTCTTTATAAATCCGGTTCTTATTTACCTAGACTTAGGTCTACTAACTAAGATCCGAGAATTTATAACCCTCGCAATTATAACTATTATACTCCTATTAATCCTACGTACTTTAAAAAGACGTATAAAATAATTAAAAACCTTAAGTAAGAACTTACTACTTTTAAAAAGTTACTCTTAACGTCCCGATCCTTAAAAATACTAAAAAGTACTCGGGGATTTATAATAAGTAGCGACCCTAATCGGACTCTGCGGGCGATTAAACTAATAAAGGTTACTAACCGGCGTCTAGACGCCGTTATTAGTAATTAATTTATATACCTAATTAATACTTTTAAAACCTATTAAGTTATAAAGTTTTTATTAAATATATTATTACTTAAGTTACTACTACGCCTTAGCCCGGCTCTTAGTAAAGCTAGTCCGAGTAACTAGAGAGGTAATCCTTTAAATACTCTAATTAAGGGTAGGGATAGTCTTATTACGAAAACTCTAATTAAAGTACCGAGAGTTTAGTTAAAATAGGAGGTTATTAAGCGTACGCTTTTTAAGTATAATTAAGCTATATAAGAGAGTAGCGAACGCTAGCGTTAAGAACTAACTAAGTTTTATTAAGATCTTTTATAATATTATAATATATATATAAATAAACCTAATATTAATAAGAGTATAAAGGAATAATAAGTTAATTAATATAACGACCCGATTATAAAAGCTATATATATAACTCTAGCTTATGCTCTTTAGATACTATTATTAATAAAAAAATTTAGAGAGAATTAGGCTAGTAAAAGTTAAGATTAGGAAATTATTAAGAAGGATTAGGATAAGAACTAAGTAAAGTTAGTAGAGAAAGTAGCGAAGGTAGAGGAGGTAAAAAAAGTAATTATAAAAAGGAAAAGTAAGTAAAAGGCTTAATATAATTAACTATATATAGTAACTAGGACTAATCTAAAATAATTTTTTTTTATAAAGGATTAGGGAAAAAGAAATTAGAGGATAATTAGAATAAGGTAGGATAATTAGTCCTAGTTTTTCTTTTTTCTAAAAATAATTAAGTATAAGGACCTATAAGAGAGCTAATTAGAGGAAGATATAAGGAGAAGGGCCCCCGATTAGAGAGAGGAGCTTAGTAATACGGATCTTTATTTTAATTATATATATACTTTTTTAGAATTAAACTAGAGCCTTTTTAATAATTTATTTTCGAATACGATAATATAAGACGATTAAGAAGTCTACTCTTCTAATCTAGTTAATACTACCTCCTTTCCTTAATCGTAACTCCGTTAATTAAGGCCGTATTAATCTAATCAAAGGAGGTATCTTATATTACTTTTGTAAGTATTAGTAGTTTTTCTTAAGTACCGTACTATAAAAGTCCTTTATACCCTATACCTTTTTAGTACTTATAATATTACTTAGCTAAATTCCGTACTATTAAAAAGTACTACGCTACTTCTAGGGCGTATTTACGTTAGTTATAATAACTATAGCGTCGAGCTAGCCGAGGGCGCCTAGCCCGAGAGGGGTAGACTTATTAACGGGCATCTTTAGCTTACTAATTATTAACTATATACTAAGAGTAAAGTAGTAGTTTATATATTAATAGGTTTGTTTAATAAGTTTATTTAATAGGTTTATTTAATAAGTTTATTTAGTAAATTTATTTAGTTTAAATAGAGAGGAGCTTTGGGTAATATTAAAAGCAATAAGGATAAAAAAAATCTTTACGAACTCTAAAAAGTAGTAAATATTAGCCTATTTCGCCCTTTTTTAGAAAACTTCTATATTATTATTAAAATTTAGAACCTCTGTAGTTAAGGGCGATTTCTAACTATTATAGCTAACTATTATAACTAATTATTACGGCCGACTTTTACTATCGACCTTTCTAGCCGGCGCTGCCGCAGTAGCTTACCTATCCCGAATTAAATAGCGGTTTTCGTATTAAAATTACTATATTACGTTAAGCACGTGCTTAGGATATATTATAGGTATTATATAGTTAAAAAGTGTACTATATCGTATAATTTCCTTTAAAAGCGTAATCTTATTAAGGTCGATCTTTTGTACTTATAAAGCTAGAAAAAAACCACTATATATATTTATAAGTTTATTTAATAAGTTTATTTAGTAAATTTATTTAGTTTAAATAGAGAGTAGCTTTAAGTAATATTAAAGGCAATAAGGATAAAAAGAATCCTTATAAGCTCTAAGTAATAAATATTAGCTTATTTAGCTTTTTTTTAAAAAAACCTCTACGTCGCTATTAAAGTTTAGAACCTCTATAGTTAAGGGCTGCCCCCGATTATTATAGCCGATTGTTATAGCTAATTATTATAGCCGACCTCTATTATTAACCTTTTTAATTAGCGCTACTATAGGGTAGCTTACTTATTCTAAATTGAATAGTAGTTTTCGTATCGAAATTACTATATTACGTTAAGCGCATACTTAGGATATATTATACGTATTATATTATTAAAAAGTATATTATATTATATAATTTCCCTTAAAAGCGTAATCCCGTTAAGGTTAATCTTTTATACTTATAAAGCCGGAAAAAAACCACTATATAAATTCTTTTTTAATTAGTTTATAGTTATAAAAAAGAGGCTTTTTATATTTTTATTAGCCTAGGCGCGTTACTAGCTACTTAATAAGTTATTAAATAAGCTTCTCATATTAACGCCGTTTTTAGTTTTAGTTTTTAATTATTATTTCTATTATTTCATAAAAATAAGTTATTATTAACCTTATAAGGTTTATTAAACTAGCTATTTTAGTATTATTTAGGCCTTTATACGTACTTAAGCCTCGTATATTTAGTAATTAGTTATTAATAAACCCCCTATTTATAATAAATAGCCTATGTATAATAAATAGGGTCCTCGGGGTATTAATAAGGTAACTAGCTTATAAAAATAATTTACCCCGATTATTTCTTTTATCTAGCTCTTTTATTAATACTAGTATTTAAGTAAGACTTACCCTATAATAAGCTCGTTATTCTAAATAAAATAGGTTAAGTAATCGACTCTAAATAGCTATAGTTCGTTAGTACTAATAGCTCTTTATTAATAGCTAAGTATCGTTTTATTAATATTTCGTCTATTTTTATAATATATTATTATTTATATTAATTACTTTATAGAAATAAAACTTTAAAATTATAAAAGATTAGGCTATAAGTACTTAACTAGCGAGGCTATAATATAAGCATAAGTATATTATAAAACTAAAGCTTATAGAGTTTTTTATACGGGCTCTTTCTTATAAAAAGTTTCTTTATAATACGATCTATATACTAGTCGCTAAGTTATCGGCGTCTTATTACCGGGCGCATCCTAAATTTATTATATTTCTTTTTAATTTTTATTATTAGTTTAATACTAATACTTATTAAAAGCCGTATCTTTAAAATATTTTAATACGTCGTTTTACCTAGAGTCTTAGTTATAATTAGCTTTATACAACCTTTTCCTTTTTTATTAACTATAATTTAATAATTAATAACTTAATTTTAATTTAAAAAATAATAAAAGTTAGTAATTATCTTTTTTATATAAGATTAAAGCTTTAAAAAGGAATCTCTCTAAACTTATGGCTTCGCATATTACTTTATAATACTCTAAAATATCGTAAGGACTCTTTATATTAATCAAAAATACTATCTACTTTATTAAAAGAATTTACTAGTTTATTATAAAGTATAAAGTAATAAATCGTATTATATTTTAATATAAAATAAACGTTAAAAAGTAATTAAACTAAACTTTCTTAATAAACTTCTTAATAACTAAAATACTAATATAAGTCGTTATTTAGAAGTTATTAAGTTCGTTTTTAAAAAAGGACACGTTATATAATATAATAAAGATATTAATTATTAGTAATTATTTTAGCTCCTTTTTTATTTATCAAATACTTTATTCCCGCTCTTTTAAGCTTATAAAAAGAGATTTTATTAATATTAAGGCTTATATATTTATATATTTATATTATATAAAAAGGGTAGAGCTTATATGAGTATTATTATTAATTAGCCGTTTTAAAATAGCTTTATAAAAAAGTACTATAAATTCGATTAGTTTAGTAACGTTTTATATAAAAACTAGAAATTATTATAAATCTATATCATAATACTTATAAGCGAGTTATTAATTCAATAACTCAAATAAGAAGTAATGTTTATTTTATAAAAAAGTAAAAAGTAATAGTTATTTTTATAATAAAGTTATAAAAAGAAGAAAAGTTTTTATATTAGGGTATAATATTACGCGATTTTATATACTACTATACGGTCTAATATATTACGAAATTAAAGTATTTCTTAAGTTATAAATCTCTATAACCCTTATTTATAGGTTACTATACTAATTTAGACCCTATCCTAGGTAGTAGGGTGATTATAAAATACGATTTCTGCTTTAATATATGAAAAAAGTGTTTTGGCAGAGTGCCTCTTGCAGTCTGCCGTAGGAGGCGTAGACGTACGTCCATCTGACCAGATGGAACTCAGCCGTATCTAAACGCCCACCGGGGCAAGAGGCAACAAGCCTCTGGAGATCCTGTGTGACAACCAGCCATGCCATCTTCCGCCCGTACGAAATACCTACCACTACCGTCCAGATCCCAAGCCTCAATCCGCCATCACGCCCATCATCACTGTTCTGACATTGGTCAGCTGCAGTCAAGTGTGGTCACACACTGACGCTGAACCGAAAAACACAGGTGGGCCCCGCATTATAAGCATAGCTCTTTGACGACGCCGTCCGAAAGCAGCCCGCCCGCGTCCGCTCCCTCCGCCCCGTCACACCCGGAAACGGCGCTGCAGGCTCTCTCACAGGAAGGGGGCGCCGGTTCGGTCACTGGTTTCCCTGCCCGCCTCTTGCGTACCAGGCCAATCATTTTCCTCTTTCCTCGCAGAACTGTTGCGATGCGGGTTTAGCTCCGTGGCTTGAGGCTCCCGAGATTCGGGTTAGTCGGTGTCTGCCTCTGGTCGAGATCTACCCTTCCAGAGGCGGCGGCTGTGAGACATTCTTTTAGCGAGGAGGATATGTCTCGGATACACTTGTCTTGGGCGGGCCAGTTTTCGTCAACGGAGGAGGTTGAGCTGAAGAAGAGGAAAAGCGGGAGGGACGAGTTGTGTGACATCAAATGGCGAGGATGTTGGCTGAGATTAGATGAGAATAAATACAGACGTTGCGTCCTCCTTCAGTCTAAGAGAACTCTCAGCCCTCAAGCACTTCAGCAACGGCCTTGGACAAGCATTAATAAAAGTACTCTCGCCTGTGCCCCCTTCACCTTACCCAGGACAACATCCATCTCACTTTACTCACACAGCATCAACCTCACAAACACACCACAATGCGTTTCTCCTCCCTCCTCGCCGGGTTCGCCGCCCTCTCAGTATCCTCAGCAACTCCAGTGCCACTCAGCTTCCTCCCCTTCGGCAACCTCCCCTCCCAATCAAGCACAGGCGCGAGCATCATCGCCAACCTCGACACCCTCCAAGGCTCCATCCTCAAGCTGACAACAACCCTCAACGGCCTCGACTACACCACCGGCAACACCCTCAGCGTCGCCAACATCCTCAAGCTCCCCGCGGTCCTCCTAAACACAATCGGCCTCAACTCGGCCTCCTCCTCCACCTTGCTCGACGCAAAGGCCCTCACCCTGGCCCTCAACTCGACCGACTCGACCGCCATCGTCAACAAGCTCACCAACGAAATCCAGCCTGCGCTCAAGACGGTCACGGATCTGTTGAACAAGGCAAAGACATCTGGCGTTGTCGCGTCGTTGGCTCCACTTGGTCAGACCGATTACCTCAAGCTGATCTCGACGAATCTCGGTGGTCTCGGAGCTGCTCTCGCGCCTTACATCGACACTACCTCGCAGTCTGGTTTGACCGGCGTGACTGCCACCCTCAGCAACCTCCTGAAAGCCACCGTCAACGTCTATACCTCCTGAGATTAGGCCAACTCTATCTGGATCGGCAGCGACTGGTATAAGAGAGATGGAAGTGAACGTGAGGGTCAAATGGACAATGATTGGACACGGCTGGAAAAATGAGATTGAACCATGTAGGAATTAGCCAGCATCTTTAGTATTGTTTTATGCTTCGATTATCTTCACGACCGGGTTCACGATTCCGCCGGTACACCTTTTAATTCAATCATCTTCGCTTCATGTCTCGGTACGACTCAGCTATCACCTATCTTTCTTCTGGAAACATACTTCGACATCGTACCTCTTACGTGCGGCTTTCTTTGTCACTGCACCCTGGGCTAAAAAATCCCATTCCCACTGTCCTACCTGCTGCCCGGATACGTCTAGAGGTTCATACATGTTAAAGATAGATCAATCATCTCATTAAGCTCTATGTTCAATTTTGGAAACTACGCCATGAGGGAAATAGTCAAGATGAAAATATCATCCCAACAACACAAGATCACCATCTGCTATGCCGTCAATAGAGATGCGATGCTACAAATGAGGCCGAACAATACTTATTTATCATCAGTTCGCGACGAAGGAGAACAGCATCGAGACACTCAAGCGAGCATGGCAAAAGTTCAAGTTTGACACTGACAGGGACAGAAGAACACTGACAAGTTCGTCGTACTGAACACCCAGGACATGATGTTTAAGAAGAAATCCTGTAATTCCGGGCATCAGTGCCATACTTTGCCTCAGCGGATAACATCAAATGATTCTGATATCTCTCCTAGAAGCGTCGAGGTTACAGTTGTGACAGATCCAGTTAAAAAGCATTCACTACACTTCCCGGTCCTACAATCTCAGGGATCATGTCATCGTGTTTACATGCATCTTTCCGTCAAACTTCTACCAACCATGGAGTCCAGTCCGCCCAGCTCATCAGCAGCCGCACCATCGTCGTCCCGGTAGTTGCTCTACTTCATCGCAAGCCCCGAGGTCGAGGCCAGAGTCGGAACGGCACCGAGAACACCCGCACGCCATGCTCCTAACTCGAACTTTGCTCAGACTCGATGTATTCAAGAGCCAGGTGATATAGACTGAGGCAGGTGCAGTCCGAATCGGCAGCACCGAACGAGTTGATCGTTCCAAAGCCAGGGGAAATACAGCAAATTGATGCATTGCTTCTTTGGCCTGTCTCCGCCGTTGGTCGGCCAAGATGTTCGCAAGAGCCCCATTCGCCGTCGTCACAATCACATCACGGATCATGCAGTACCAAACTCTATGCCAGATCCTCAAAACAATAGTATCTGTTCAACACCGAGATAGGTACATCTACGGTCACTGAGGATACAGGCAAATCCCGCGATGCGGATCTGTGAGTCAAGTACGCGCACGATTCAGGTACCAGTATGCGTACAAGTTCGCATGTACCCATATCTGCTTTAGTCCTGTGCCCGAATCTCAGCTTCTACATTGGGGCGTGATAGAAGATTAAAGTGAAGCGGGCGGCATCTGGGGCTGATAGCGGAGGCGTTCATCTCGGAAGCATTCCGTTGCCCAACAGAGCTGTTGCGCCCTGTAGGGCTGGCACTTGAAGGAACTTCCAGATATCATGGTCAGTGTGATGGACTAACTCGGTTCACCCACATCCCGCGACAAATAGCCTGCGAGGCACGGCTGGGTGAAGAGCAGAAATTGAGTCAAACCCACTGCTCAACATTGATGTATCATCCGTATCTGCTTTGATGCTCCATAGCAACAAGCTATATTCGCACCGTGGTAACTCGCTGTGTTCTGGTAGAGTAATGGCGCGATAGTTGCAAAAGGACTTAATGCTGCAAATTCCGAGCGATTACATTCCGATTTGCTCGGCGGGCCATACCAGTATGTGCCAAGACTTGCGGTGGGTGTCTGGACAAGGCACATGATTCGACTTCCCGGAGCCATCCAGGATGGCAAATTTCGGGCAGCAATCATGCTCAGTATCTCACGGAAATGCTCAACAAAAGTCAAACGACTGATCCTACCTATCTGTACCTTGAGGTCGCTGGATCTCAGGCTGCAGCACTTAAGCTGAGGTCGTGGAAGTTGTTCAGGACAACTACGCGCTTCCGGTTTCGCTTCTACGGTGAGACGATGGTGAGTATATGAACCGAGAACGAGGTAGACAATACCAAGTAGCAAAATCCGTGTGTCCAATGACCTGGGATCAGGTACGGACGAGTAGAACACTTCGGAAGCTCGGGATAACTCCGCGATGAAAGCGAGGGGTTGGGAAAATGCCTGCCGTTGCCAGCGCCTGAGGTTCCTGGCCTGGACCTTAAGCTTAATCGAGTGAACCGGGCTATCTCGGGGGTCTTGATCCATGGTCCGGTCAGCTCCCACGACGAGCACCATCGCTGGCGAGCAAGGCATCGAACCAGGAATCAGATTAGGGTTGGGTCGGCGGCTGGGCAACAGAAAGACAAGCAGCGCTTGCGCACACAAGGTTCATTCTGATGTTGGTATACCATTCAGAGGTGGACGTGAAAAGCGATCAAGTGCCGGTGTGGTGCCCGGATTCCTGTGCGTTGTTGCGCTGGTCGCAGCATTTCTTGGCGCGCGGGGCAGTGGTATGTTTAGTTCTGCGCTGCTGCAAAAAGGTTGCAATACAAGTACACATCATTGGCGGTGGAAGGGTGTTTGCCTGCTGAATCGTTTCACCAATAGTCCCAAAACTTTTCAATGCCTTCTTTCTCGCCAGCCGCATGGAGCTTGAGACGTGAGCTTGTTGGCCTGCTTGCGATCGCTGCTCGCTCATCTTGGTGACGGGACAGAAATGAACCATTTCGTCATTGTGGGTGGCAGGGGACGAGCTCCGACCCGATGACCTGGGGAGGCGGTAAATTCGACAACGGGTTGTGGGAAATAAGATTGGGTGTTCCGCACCGATGCTATCATCATGGCAGCATTGCCAGCGAGGTCGGGATGCCATTGAATGCCACGCCCAAGCCCGTTGGATCGGCAGGTGCCTGTGATGAGGAACCGCGACCTTATGCCTGTGGTACTGCAGACAGCGCCGGCCTCATTTGAACGTCAACCGGAGCCGTGGAGGGGTACTCGGAGGCCCGAGTCAGGGGAGGGCATGGGGCCCGAAATCGAGCATCTGGAACCTCTCGAGGCAGCGAGACGGAACGACAAGACGGTCAAGAGGGTGGCCAGAGGGGGGGATCCATCGGGCGACAAATGCAGCAGAGCTTGGCTCAAACGCCCAGAAATCGAGAGTCTGGCTGGACGTATCCATACGGAGTCTGAGAGAGGATTCGAGGAATACGTGGAGATTTCGGGAGAGTGCCACAGTGCTGGGCAGAAGTCTTGGCCTTTGGAGGAGACGGCGTGCCCGAGAGAGGAGTGACCTTTGAAGCGGAGGCCTCTGGCGGAGACGCAGGAAGATCTTGCACGCTTCCTGGAGGGCCCAACCCCCGCTTTTCCTTTCCATCCGGTGGCTCTCTTGCGATCTTGGCGGAATGGTTGACCTTGAACCTTGGCGGAGAGTCGCAGACCTGTCCAGTGCGAGAATGTTGCACACCACTGCAACCTGTGACCTGCGTCTGCATCCTGCTGCAGCGCTTTGTTCCGTTTTCGACAATGGTCTTCCTGAGGCCTATGGCCAATCCGCTGCACCTCCCCATCCCTTGCCTGGCTCGACACAGGAGCGGAAGGTTTCTAGCGAATGGCCTGTCTGTCCTCGCTGACCCGGCGGCACAACCTCTGGTTTTGTGGATTGCAGGGTCCACCGATACATGACGAGAACGAAGAGCCTGAGGGGTCGTGGGGAAGAGATATACACCGCGCACCATGGTGAGAGACTCCGATAGACGGCCGGGTAAAGACCGACCTGCTGACATTTGCCGGTTCCCTCAGGCGTGGGCAGCGCAGCGGAACCGACGGAATTTCAAGTTTTCAGGAGTTGTGAGTGACGAGTAGCCAATTCTCTGCTACAAACCCAAAGAGCTCGTCAGTTGGAGTTTGATTGAAGGCATGACAATTTGTGCCATCTGGGCCGGTACGTGACAAAGTGCTGAAATCATGGCGTTTGAGCCACAAAAGAAAAAGAAGAATATCAATCATTCTGTGGCAGGCAATGCAGCAGAGCCGGCCAGGCCCTCGTCAACAAAACGTTCTTCTTCTCCGCTTGGCAGGCATGTCTAAGACGTTGAGTAAAGGTGCTGATGATGGACACCACCCCGACCTCTTGCGCCTCTCTGGCGCCACACCCACAGCATCTAGTGTGCTAGTGTAGGTTATGTGCCTTGCTGACTCTCCACCGCTTTGTGAGGCGACAGTCACAGAGAGATTTGCAAGAAAGCATCGTGCTACGGGATAGGGTGTTATCGATTATCGTGGTATCACTAGGTAGTATCCGTGCTGGTGCGAATAACATGGTGTTTGGGCGTGGCGTGGTGTCTAGAGGAGCCGCAAGAGCCTGAATGGACGTCTTCAAGGGCGAGCAATCCAAGCGCATGCGCGATGACTCTCGTGCTTGGCGGCGTTTCTTGGGCAAACTGACCGTATTTGTAGGTATCTGCAAGCGTATCCGAACTCTGAGCTCCGTACGGATACACTGCGCCAGACAAACTTCGTATGGGGAACGATGGAAGAATAAGTTCGCCGCGTGATAAATCCGAGGAACATTGAGCGCAATTTGGGTTGGTCCGCAAAAACGCCGTAACAAGTACTCTCTCAGTCTGTGGCGGCGAACCAAGTCGAAGCAACGGGGTTCGCAGCGGAGACATGGTTGACAGCGGGCGGAAAGGAAGGGAATGCCTTCAATGGAAAGTCTGGAGGCGCGATATCGTCGTGTGCTCCGTAGTCCGTACTGCGTATCCATCGATCCATGATGCGTCGGTGGTTGTGCCACGGGTGCATGGCTCTGCCACACTGGGGCGGTGATCAGAGAGGCCTGGACAGAAAGCGATGCCGTTTGGGGCGGCGCTGGGTGGATGAGATGGAGGATGATTGGGCGGAGAGAGGTCTTGGAAGCACACGACCGGGACCCTATCGATGCGGCCCACCCCTCCTCCATCCACCTCATGGGCCACGGGTATTGCTTCTGCAGAGGCGGGACATGGGCTTGATGGTGAGCGGATTTGATGACAGACCGGGATGGAGAGCGACCTGAAGCTTCTCCCGGATGTTGAGGGCGGTGCTTGGCCCTTGAGTAGGTGGATCGTGGAAGCGTTGTTGGAATTCGGAGGGACTGATATCGATCATGCTGAATGCTCGAGGCTGATCGAGTTGTGTCGGTGAGTGTGCGTAAGGTATCTTGACGGGAACCGCGGAGCTCAGGATTGAGGAATTGAAGCGGAAAGATGGAAAAACAAGGTGCAAATTGACGGTGACAGCGGCAGAGAAGATCATACGCTCAGACGGCTGGAGCTTGCCAGGTACGTACCTGGAGTAGTGAACGGTCGAATGCCGGGTGTTCCTAGCCCCGGAAAGATACATACTCCCTAGGATGCGTCCGTCTGGTGATTGGGCGGCCGTCTCCCCAGTGCGGTTCGTTGAATTTTCCCGAAAGTCAGAGGTAAGGCAGGAAAGCAGGAACGATGGAAAGTTCAAAGTACTTGACGCTACAGATCACGCCGAAAAGATACTTGCCACAAGAGGCGGGTTTGGCTATCGAATCATGACGTCCCAATTCAGCCAGCCGCTTGGCGTTGCGGGGCATGCGGTGACGCTAGTCCAATGACAACGGCCGCCTTTCCTCCTCCCCGCCGACTTCCTTCATTTCTTCCCAAGCTTCCTTCCACCTTGTGTTTTGTGTCTTTGGTTTTGGGCAGTTGCATTGCTCGTTTCTTGCCATTCGAGACACCATGCCATGATGGTATACCTGGCACGTGCCTGACTACACTACCTTAGGTATCTCACCTTAGGTCAGGTACCTCGTCGATGTATTTCCCTGAGAGAAGAACGTTGGGAAAGAGAGAGAGAGACGGAGAGAAATAAAAAAAAGAGCAAGAGACAGCAAAAGAAAGGCCCCCCCCCCCTCCTTCCTCTTGGCATGTTGGCCCTCGTGGAAGCTTGGCATTTGTTCTTGGCGCTGTGTCTGGCGGAACCCGCTTTTCTTTTCGATTGATGATTGGATCATCCACTTCTCGTCATTGAAGTCTGTGGCTCCAGGTTTTTTTTTTCTCTTTCCCCGGCCACTTTTTTTGCGTTGCTGTTGGATGCCACCACGGCCACGATGCCATGCCCAGCACAACCCAATACGGATACTCGAAAGACAGTGAGCCCGTCTCTCCGTCTGTTGACGGCCGGCAGCGGTGTTCCGTTTCATCTTTTATGTATTACTGCACAGAAGGTACGGTACGGAGACACGCTTCAGTACCTAACCTGGTGACGGAACAAACAAGCAAAGCCTGGCCACCTCCAATTCGTCCATTCGCCCAAAGCATAGCGAGCCGCAGCCGTTTTTCTCTTCAGATCAGGTTTTTTCCTCGGCGCTTTTGCCTACCTACACAGTACTGCGCTCTGTACCATGTCTATCCATCCATGTGCCTATTCAGTATCCGTACCTCAAGATGGATTAGCTTCGTTCCTGTCTGTTCCTCTTCGCATCTGCCTCCATCCTAACCTCTACCAACCTTACTACGGAATATGTACTTGCACGGATAGTGTATCTCGAATCCTTGACTGGCGAGGTCCTGGTTCTTGGTCCATGATCCATCCATCTTCCTTCGCCCTCCAATCCCAAGCCGTGCTCCCAATTTCCTATTACCCATTGACCACTTCCCCATCACATCCATCATCATCCCCATCCCCCATCCCCATTCCATCCGCCCACACACCCATTCATTTGCCGGCCTTTTCCCAGATCAGATCAACAAGAGGAACACCACAGTAGTACTGGGACACGGGATTCACAGGAAACCTGCCGATACTCTCCGCTCCCTCCCACCACCCGGCACTACCTTACTGTGGTAGAGTCCTAGACCAGCAGCAAACCACTCGCAGACGACCAGACGTCAACTCTCGTCCCAAAGAACGGGCCCTAGCAAACTCAACTCATCTCACCACCCGTCAACATCAAAGTGTCTAGACACAGACAGGAAAGGCAGATCCTGAACAGACGAAAAGCCACAGCGCCCCCGACCACCGGTGCCAACCTTCTTTCAAGCTCCAGCGACCAACAATCAGCTCTTCACTCACACTCTCTCTCTATCTCACACACACACACACACACACCTACCCGAACAGTAGTAGACGCCAGAGATTCCCAAGCACCAAGGTCCCCCAGCCTGCCAGCCAGCTAGTGAACCAGCCAAATTCCCTCTGATCGGACCGGGACCCCCCTCCCCCTCCTACCGGCTAGGTACACTAGTTCTACGCAGTCTGTACCAGGCTCCCCTCCCCTCCATTCACACCCCCCGAGCAGTTGACCGTCCCAAAAAGACGTTACTGTTGCATTGGAGGAACGGGACGAACGAAAAAAAAACATTTGCTCAGTGCGCTCAGCCCTTAGCCTCCGCCATTCCACCCTTTGTGACGTCGATTGGCGAAAGAAACACCACCGCTACTAGGTACCCAGCAAGCAGCACCTCACCGAGCACCTTCAATACCACCACCACCACCACCAACACCCACCGCCAGCTTCACCTTACCGCCAGCTCAAACCTACCTTTTCCCTCTCGACAACCTCACGACCTCTGGCAACTGTTGCTGCCAACTACAAAACATCGAGATCGACAGGCTCCAACCTTCTTTCAGCGAAAACATACTTCCACGCGCCCAACATAGGTCCTCATACACCACCACTTGCGCCGCCCCCAATATCGACCCATCCCGAAAATCATACTGTTCGCGACGAGAACGACGACAACCTTGGTTCGAGTCTAGCCACAAACAACGACCGCTCTCCCCATTTCACCACCACGACGTCGTCGCCACCACCCCGCGACCCCTCCCCGTCGAGGGACGACGTCGCGACCGAGGATCCTGTCGACCCCAATTCGATTCCGCTCACCAACCTCCAGACTGTTGCCTCCGGTCCGCCATCACGACGGCCCGACAACGCCCCGTCTCCTCGTGAGGCACCGGGTCAGCCGACGAGGACCCAGTCTCCCGAATCTGAACCCAAGGGGTCTAAACCCCTCGCATCCTCGCCCATGTCTTTTTTGACCAAGAACATTTGGCCCAACGATGGGAGGAACCGCTCTCATGTTCCGGCCATGCCGGTTTGGATCGCAGGCGTCAGGATTGCACAGCTTGTAAGGGCACTACTCCTGACCCCAACTACATTAAAGGGAAACCGGACTACGCGAAATGACTTGGACGAACATCACGTTGACGGTTTTGAAATCTTAGGTCCTCGCCATTGCGACGTTGGGAATAACAGTCTTTGGACTCACCACTATGCAGAAAGCCACGGGCTATCGCAGGATAACGGTATGTTCGAGAATCTCTTGGCCTCTGATCTGGCCTCTGCTTGGATCCCGCCCTTCTGGTTCACTTTTACTGACTGTTTGCGTTTTACCATGCAGTCCTTTAGCGGTACAGAGGGTTTCCGTACGTAACACCACCATCCCCGCCTCTACCTACTCTTGTGTGCCATTACTAATGTTGCGCATAGCATTTTCATGGTTTGCTTTCGCCTGGACCTTCTCCTATTTGACATGGCTTGGCGTAGCCGTCATGTTTATTCCCGTCATGTACAACTGCTGGGTGCATCTGTAAGGAAACCCCCGCAAACTGGGAGAAGCGCCCCGACTAACATTGTGCGCAGCGGCCTCGAGCTACTCACTGTCGTCTTCTGGTTGATTACTATGGCCCTGCTTGCTAGTCACGCAGATGATCTTGATTCCCTCGATGCCTTCATCGTAACGTTCGGTCCCAAGTACGAAGTGTATTATAAGATGAACGTTGAGCCGTTTGCCGATGGCTTCGTAGCTGCTACGTTTGCCGGCACAGCTACCTCTGTCGTCAACCTTGTGCTCTTCGTTATCACCATTAGTGTCTTTGGTACGTTTCGATCTTCTAACTACCTACTGGATAGAGAGCCTTTGAAGGACAAGGACCATTGACTGATTATGACAGGCCGCGCTCTTCATGCGTTACGTAAAGCAAAGTTGGAAAAGGCACCTAGCACCACCGACTCGCAAAAGACTATCCAGGCCGAAGGTGACAAGATGGTCGCTTCTCCCCAAATGACTTCCGCCGTCCCGACGTACATTCACTGGAACAACTGTCAACATCCCCACGCATACGCCTACTACGGCCAGCCGTACGCACAATCACCGCACTCGCAAACGAACCCGTCTCCGCCGAACTCTGTGCCACCCCATGGATTCCAACCGGCGTACTTTCCCGGCAGCAATTGGCCTCCGCAGCCACCTCAGCAACAACCGCCCCCCGAAGGCGGTGTCTGGCCGGCCCAGAATTACGGCATGTACCAGCAGCAGGTGCCCATCGGACCTCAGCACACGGGTCAGTCTGGCAGCATGATGGGGTCCCCTCAGTTCCCCATGGTCCAACCAATGCAGCCCAGCAAGGCGGATTTACCAGGTGTTTACCCAACACCACCACCGGGAAGCGCAACTGTAGGACCCGGATACCCGCCTCAGCAACCACCGCCTCCTCCAGCACCAGTACCCGGCACCATACACTCGCCTGTAGAGTTGAACGACGGGCGTGGGGACGAAAATATGCCGGCAGAGCTACCAAGCAACCCTCCAAGGTCGCCCAGATGAGCGAGCGTCTGCAATTTACACCAAAACGAAGAAAGCGGAATTCGCTGTGGGCAGATATAAAGAGAATACGGAGTAATGATTTTCATGGATAATTTTTCCGGCGTTCTTTTTTTTTTTCGGACAAGACACATGCATAGAGAATGGCGTTTTGGATGGTTCGGCGCAACCGGCCTTCATGCTCTGATAGCATGACTGGGGATTTGATCGTATTTACTTCTCTGCCCACCATCATTTTGGGCCAACTATCATGACGAACGGAAACGGGGCATACCGCGGCCAAAAAGCAATGGGACGGAAGGCTCCGGCTCTGGCGCATGGTTTATCATGGTTGTATTTCTAGCTAGATGGGCATCCTCATGAAGGGATGTGCTGTTCATGTTGCATAATTCATGATACCCCGATGTATGGATCGATCGGGGAGACATTCGAAGCACTCTTGCAGATATTTGATTATTCCGTGATTTGATACCACATTAGCATTAGGCTGTGAGCTTGGTTCTCCGCAGCCGGTGTTTCTACTTCTCGAACAAGTGAGTCCCAACCCGATCACAATCCGAATGGGTAGTTTATGGTTTCTCTTGAAACACGCAAGACAAGCTGTTGTCTTGTCAATACACGTAGCGGAAATAGGGATTCTCCTTGTCCGTCAAATCCTGAAAAGCAAGCTTGGCTCGCTCCTCCTCATCCACAGGCAACGCATCGCGTCGCTTGTTTTCCTTCCAGAGCACGTAGTACAACGCCCCGGACGCCAGGATGCAAATCACATAGCAGATGATGAGCCCGAGCCACAGCTCCGGGTAGTGCGAAGCCTTACTCTGCGACTTGACAAGTTGCGGACCGACAATGTTGCCTACGCAATAGGCGGCGAAGATGGTCCCCGCCATGAAGCTTTTCTTGGTGTGGCCTGCGACGTTGGACATGCCGAGCGTGATGACGAGGCTGACCACCCCGCCGAAGAAGCCCGTGATGGAGTAGCCCACCACCGGCGCGGCGGCGTGGTGCGTCCAGTCAGAGCGCCAGATGAGCGCGCAGCCTGCTATCACGGGCAGACAGCACGTCACGAGCATGATGATGCGGACGTTGGTGTAGCGCGTGCCGAGGTACCCCGTCGCGAGGATGACGAGGAAGCAGAGGCCGCCGAGGGGGAACTGGAAGAGGATCGATTGCAGCGAGGTGTAGCCGAAGGTTGAGACGATGAGCGGGCCGAAGCCGGAGACGGCGCCGTTCATCGTGTAGGCGGAGGCCATCATCAGCGCCACGAGCCAGGTTTTGGCGTCGAGGAGGGCTTCGCGGAGTTGGTGCGGTTTGAATTTCGTGCAGCGGACGCCGGTTTGGCCGTGGCGGAGGCGTTCCACTGCCGCGAAGCGCTCTTCGCGGGTGAGGAACCATGCTGAGACGGGGGAGTCGGGGAGGAGGAAGCAGGCCAGGCCGAAGAGGAACGTGAGGCATCCCGCGAGGAGGTAGATGTACTGCCACGGTTTGAGGTCGCCTCCGCGGACCTGGGCGAAGGCGTAGTTGAGGGCGCCGCCGATGATGGTGAAGAGGCCCGTGGCGCTGAACCACCAGCTCTGGCGGAGTGATTGTTCTGCCTGGGTGTAGTTCCCCGAGACGATGCACATGAAGCCCGTGGGGATGACGGATTCGACGAAGCCTAGGAAGAAGCGTTGGGCGTAGAGACCTTGGTGAGAGGTCACTGCGGCGGTGAGCATGCAGATGCCGGACCAGAGGATTACGATTGTGCCGAGGGTGCGGCCCGGGGAGTAGCATTGGAGGGCGTAGGTCATTGGGTAGAGGCCTGCTAGCATGCCGAAGTAGAAGAGGGAGGTTGCCCAGGAGAGGCGGGATGTGTCGACGCCTGTTCCGGTGGGGAGGGGCACGGAGAGGTGGAGGTCTGTTGTCATGCCGAAGAGGACTGCTGAGCCTAGGATTGCTTTGTCGTAGTAGACTAGGCCGTCTGTTGCGCGTTAGGGATGGATCGAGGATGATGAAGGTGGTGAGCACATATGAGAGGATGAGGGAAGACTTGAAGAAACTCAAAGAGAGTGAGAGTGTGACGAACATCCAAAAATCATGGCGGGTATGAGGAACCAGTCTATCTTCCGTACGGCGCGGGCGGCGACGGCGGGGTCGTAGGGTTGGCTGTGTATCCCGACCATGGCGAGGGCGTCGTCGTTACCGGCACGGTAGTGAGATTCATCGGGGCCGGCACCAAGAGCGGAATGGGAGGCTTCGATGTCGGGATCGGGACCGGGCGTTTGGGACACCGGCGCGGGGCCGGCGCTGGTGGCGGGGAGGAGTTCCTTTTCGGGGTTCATTTTGCGGGATCTTATCACCTGGGACGCCGGACGGTGCGGTAGCGGACGAGCGGGGGGTCACCTTGCCCCGATGCTGGGGGCGATGAGACGAGTTTGAGAGGGATGGTAAAGGTTTACTTTTGGAGGAGAGGAAGTGAGTTGCGTCTCGAGTTGACAGGGGGGATGAGTGAGCTGAACTCTCTCGTCGGCCGTCTTTAGGGCGGTGTCATTGGAGGGTAGGGCGTAGCCGATGCGCGGATTAAAACGGCAGGGGAAAGGCTAACGATGATTTTAGAATTTAGTCTTCTTGGGAACTGGGCTGGAATGGAGGGTGTGTGTGTGAGATGAGTCTAAAAGTGAGTGAAAAAAAAAAAGATCTCATGAGCAAATCATCTTGGCGATAGATGAGCGGTTTGTTCCGCGTAGGTTAGACCCCCTTCTGCAAGTTGTAAGGCAAGCATTGTGGAATTGTCTGCGAACTATGAGTGAGCTCTGATACTATGAGTGAAATAAACTCGCAGGCGATCTTGTAAAACCTCGTAAGAGCCCCCCACGCACGTCGCATTCATCGTCTAGAAGCCGAGCGACACTAGGTCCCAGTAGAAAGGTAAGGTCAGCGATGAAGCCGTCACCTCGTGCCCCTCATTTGCGCCGTCTTCTTGCTTCAATTGGTAGACCTCGCAGACTAATTACATAGTTCGCAGAGATTTCTCAAAACCTGCCAGGCTCAGACCCGATTAGTGGGATTGGACGGGAGGGAATCCGGACTGGACCCCCGGGTACAATCGGGAATTGGACGCACCGCCGAGTTCGGTCTCGTCGTGGGAGACTTGTTGAGTTGTTTGGCGGGAGGCAGTGGGGGGCGATTGGCGGTGGGATTGCCGTGAGTAAATTCCCATGTTTGATGGGTGACGCTTGTGAGATGAGCAGATTTTCACACGGGTCAACCTTTTTCATTGTGTGAAGTTTTCAATTGAGGCGAATTTGTCTGAAGTTTGTGTGAGCTGTTCAATGGAGAGTGTATGAGGCTTTTGGATGATGAAGATTGAATCGGGGAGTTCCATCCGATGCGGCTGAAAGAGCAGCTGAGTGAGACCCCTCTTTCGAGTAAAGATGAGAATGAAGCGAGACTCGAGACGACTTCGAATCCCAAACACCAATCCAACTTCATTTCGTGAATCGAATTTCTCGTCTGATTGCCTCTTTTGCCGCTTCGGATTTTCATCTATTGTACATGTTGGGCTACGTTGTAAGAAATGTCTCATGATGAGGCAGGATCTCTGTAAACGCTTATCATGAGTGAGCAGATGCTGCGGTGAGGCGCATAAATGTTTTTATGACTCTACCCGCTGTCATCATCTAGCGGCATTATATCGCGGAGCGCATAAGCATGTTCATCCTCAATACCAACACAGATGAATGAGACGTTTAGAAACATGGATTGTTCATGATGGGAAACGTAGGCGCGCTACAGAGTTACGTAAAATGCACAACTCAATTTTGTGCAACGCCACCACGAAACATTCACAACTCCAATACGTACCTGCGAATGGTTGCGAGACGATTTCCTCCTTGATTCTTCTTCGCCTCATTCGAACGGGAGTCCAGAGCTTCCCCCAGAAAATCAGAAATGGGGGACCCGACCGCCGTCCCGCGGGCCTCGAGCTGCCTCGATCACATCGCGACATCCCACGAGACACCACACCATCTTTCTCTCACACATCCACAGAAGCTACTCGCCCCCGAGTCCCAAAACTCTCTTCCGCTGTGCGTTCTGCGGCCCATGCTGCCACGAACTTGGGAGCCTGGGCCAGGCTTGGCTTTCTAGGAAGGCCGCCCTTCGCTGTTTCGAGGTGGGAGACCTGTTAACTTTGCCATTTCGCTCACTTTGTAGTTGAAATGAGCGCCGTTGATGGATGGATGCCATCCCGTGTCGGTAGATGTTGAGTTGACCCTATTCAGATCAGTTATCGTGTACTTCCATGCTGAGATCTGATCAGATCATACCCTTATAAAACTGATGAGACTACTGAGCAATGTCTAGAAGCAAGAAATGATTTACTTATTAATCGCAAAAATCCGCCCTCTCGGTATCTTTCTTTTCCTGGGTATCCAGGCTCTCGTGCCTTGTCTTGTCAGTCAGAACCCATGCGTCCTCCATAAGTACATGATCTTGGCAGTGTCATTATTAACACTAGGTTACAGTAATGAGCCACTCCCTTTCCCCTCTCTCTTCGCCACCATCTGACTGCTTCTCTTCCGTCTGTCTCTCTCTCTCTCTCTCTCTCTCTGTCTCTCACCAGGGAGGGCTCAACTGTGATTAAACACTAGGCTCATTGAAGCTTGGCCGCGTTTCTTTCGGCCTTGTTCTCTTTCCACCACTTTTGCTCGCGCTTGATCGCGTACTCGATCCAAAATCTCGCAGTGACACCCCAGATTATAATCCATCCAAACAAGACGCCCAACGTCGTGCCAAACGCGCGTTCAAACTCCAGGTTCCAAATGATGCCGGCCACGTAGCCAATGTACGCCGTGCAGCCGCCGATCCAGAAGAGCGTCAACTCAAGAATCATCTTACGGAACATCATCGACTTGTCGTACCGCTCGACATATCTTTTGCGGAACTCCCTGTTCTGCGCTCCGTCGACGGCGAAGAAGTCTTCGGCGGCATAGTAGACGATGGGCTTGAGACGTGTGCCTTTGGGGTCCGAGTTGATACGGAACGGGATCTTGATCGGGATCAACGTCGCAAAGGCAATGACGTCCAGGACCATGAACATGAAGGCGGGAGAGTACAGGTACAGCCACTCGACAACGTCCGGCTCGTAAACTGTGGTTGAGCAGACAAAGGGGACCAAGGCGGCAATCAGACCGAGCGCGTAAACCCAGGTCGTAGCGTCCAGCTCCCACCAGTGCTTGGACAGCAGCGGCGCGCACTCGTCGAAGCGGGCGATGAGTCGATATACTCGCACAATGAGGATGTACACTTCTCCGAAACCGAAAGCAATAATGGCAAAACCGAGAATTCTACTCTCAACCGTCTGGACGGGAGGGAGTCCGCATTCCACGCCCGCGTCGTAGGCAGACTGACACGCGGCGCGACGATCGTTTCGTCGGGCGCGAAGCCAACTGTAGTAGATGCAGACCGGCAGCGCGAGGTCGAAGAAGAGAATGACAAACGGGCCGATGGAGATGGAGATGTGTTCCGTCCAGTCGACGTACTTTGTCAGGGGCTCGAGCTCGTCGTCGTCGCCGGGGGTCTCGCCCGTTCCCGCAAGGACTCCTGCCGCCGCCGGATCAGTCGTGGTCTTTGGCACGCCGTCTCGACCGAGCATCTGCGCCGTGCTCTCGCTGACGGCCGTGATCGTGGAGTCGCGGAATGCCTCACGGTTCTCGTCGCCGGGCGCGCGCTCCCTGGCGATCGCCGCGTCCGACGCAGCGGTCGGGGCGTCGGCTGTACCGCCGCCGCCGGCCACGGCCGCTTCGTTGGAACCCCTCCTGCTGCCCTGCTGGGATCCGGCTCGGCTTCCCTGTTGCGATGATGATCCTGCGACGACTGCTGCCCGGGTTCCCTCGACGGATGGTTGTCTGCTCGGAACCTTTTGTGAAGCTGGTTTGCTGCCGTTGTCTCTTCCGGCGTCCTCGCTTGGAGCTCTGTCTTCGGACGGATGGCTTTTGCCCGAGTTCGAGGTGCTGGGTGGCTGTTCTTGCGGCGCGTCTTCGAAGCTTGCCTTTGACGATGTTATTTGCGCGCCTTCGTTGTCGCTGGTGATATCAGCAGCAGCCGCCGCCGCAGCGGCTGGCTCGTTGCTTCCTGACTGCATTGAGGCAGCTCTACTTAATGTCTCTTTCAAAGAGTAAGGCTTCGTAAGTAGACGGAGGATCGGGAGAAGGGAAGGGAAAGTAAGAGAAAAGAACGACTGAAAGAGGAGCTCGTTTGCGCGCGCGCCGGAAAAGCAGCAGCGACAGCAATAACAGTAACTTTCGATAAGCTTGATCTGAGTGACAAGCAGAAATCAGAGCTCTCTCGCCTTACCTCTCCCTCCCTCTTACCAACCACACGAAGCGGCGGTCAACTACTTCATATGGAAAGGTGTTCACTGGCCAAGCAGAGAGGGAGGTGTGTGTGGTGGCGCGGATCCCAGGTGCACGTTCGCCCACCGTCGCAACACGAATCATGAGGGCAGCATGAAATGCATCGCGACATCAGACGGATGCCTGACCGGCCGGTCCCTGGTTTCGAAAACGTGCCCAGGTGGTATCTGAGCCATTTCAGAGGATGTTCCTTTTCGAGCTCCGAGCAGCAGCGGTCAGCGGCGGGCTGCCAAGAAAGCTGTAGCATCCGTAGCAGCACTTGCTGCAGGAGCAATAGCAGGACCGTTGTCCTCGGATTCTCCTTTGACGGACTGGCGGAGCTTCTTTGGTCCTGGGAAGCCGTCCTAGTCGCGTGGTTGGCACCGGTCACAATGTGGTGTTGGCTTCAAGTGTTTGGTATCCTCCCTCCTTTGCAAACTTTGGCCGGCATTAACCCAGAGCTTCACCTCAATCAGCAACGCCAATGCTCTGGACTCTCTTTGCCCGCGTCTACCGCCTCCATCCCACCCACCCCCCTTTGTGGGTTGTGTGTTGGGAAAGGCAAAAATAAATCACCGAATGAAAGGGGATAGGAGTGGTGTCGAGCTGACAAGACAAGACACGATACTTGGCGCCGTGGCCCCCAAGCCCCCCTTGGCCAGAACTCGCCAGGGCCAAGACCTCTCAGTTCTGTGAGACATGAAGTATGTTTCCCGGGATCTAGCCAGACTCCAGTCGGAACATGAACTTTCGGAGGATTTGGCTCTCCACGATCGGCGACGGACTCCGTTGCGGAACACGTCGATTAGCTCCCGACACAGGGGCCGACCCTGGCGTCGGCTCTCCCTCCCACGCCGCCCACTTTGCAGCTTCTGTGATCGACTTTCGGCGCCCCTTGGTGAGAGCAAAAGGACCTACTAACGTACTTGTGAATAAGAAATTGGGGAACAGCCGGCGCCCCCGGGGTTCCCATGCTCTTGACTCGAGCCAGAACCGTTGTCCGCTCGGTTGTGTTCAGTTCTAGCGTCAAACGCTAGTGCGAAGTCAAGTCCGGACATCAGAGCACATGGGACGCGTTAGTAGAGACCGTGAAGGCATAGAGAGAGAGAGAGAGAGAGAGAGAGAGAGAGCGACAAAGGCGTGGCAGCAGAAGCGTAGAAGAAGCACGGCAGAGAAGCGCATGCACGCTGTGTTCAACTGATCAAGGGCATATTCAGCTGAGGTATTGTAGGAAAGGGAGGGAGCTGTGGCATTAGAAGGGGGAAGGGCACAAGTTGCATTCAGGCCCGCCCGACCTTTTTCCTTTGCCAATGCAGAGCTTCATCCCAGAAAGCTGGTCCAAGTCCTCCCTTATTCTGCAACTTGCAGCAGAGGCACAGGATCAAAGCGCAAGGAAAGCTCCCCCAAACGTCCAGTTATCCAGTTTCTTTCCCCCAATTCTGCATTTCCCCATTTCGCGAGACTCTCCCATGTTTCCTATTATTCAATGCAGGCATGCCATGGCTTGCATCAAGGTTCTACCCTGGTCTGATCTTTGAAGGATATATAGGGGGTTTTTGTCTGGGTCGTTTAGAAGTCGATGGATATCCCATGAACCCGGAACTCATCTGGCATCTAGACCCTCTGGCTTGTCTCCATCATTCCCACGTTCCTGGCCCATCCAGAACTGTGAGGAGTCGAGACTAACGCAGCTCAGAGCTACGCTTCGGCCTTTGCAACTTGACGGCCGAATCAAAAGGTTTGTGAAGAAGCGTTGTTGGTGCTGGAACCGCCGGACAGAATTTCGGACAGGTAACATGGAGCTGTATCCGAGTGCCCGGTCTGCTCAGGTCTACCTTTCTCCCAACCTAAAGCGTCTATTCGCACGATTAGGCGCGTCGGACCACGGGATGAGGGCAAACTAGCCGGTTTTCATTTGACACGCAGCGACTTTCTCTGCTACTGTCCATCCATCCACCCACTCATCCCCCCTCTTTTTCGATCTCAACTAGGGATTGATGTCTTCATGATACAGGAGAAGCAACATGACTCTCCTGCCATCCAAACGCAGCAGCCCATTCCCTCCCCTCCATTCCGATGTTTATGAGCTACCACATCATAAATCGCCCATCGCCGGTCCAGGGTGCCTAGGCACCAAACGTGTTCAAGGATGCGTTGATCAACGCCGTCAATGGGATTTCCCGCGGCCTCCTATGGCTCCATTTAAGAGGTCCCTCGGGCAGTTTTAACCTCATGGTCATTGGCTATGGCTCGCCTTACGGGCGCCCGCTCGTGGCTGACGGGCATCATCTTCTTCGCGGAGATCCTGATCCTGATCTGCCTTGTGCTGGGAATGCTATGGATTACCTGCGATGAAGACCGGGCACACGACCTATCCGTCGCTTGATAGTTGACTTGCGCCACCTCGCGTGTACCCATCACCCGTCCGTCTTCTTTAGCCGCCGGCGCCTATGACCTGTCAAAGAGTCAGTCCTGTCAGACTATCCATGTCATATGTGAAGCTCCCGTCGCTTTCGAGGCCGAGTAACATCGCTCGCTGCAAGATGCAGATTGCCCTCCCTCCGGGGCTCCGGGTCCGTTAATCCCACATCGTGAGATGTGAGATCAGTCCTACCTACCCTTTCACCACATGCCTATATGTAAAGTGCATACATACGTTACTTCACTTTACCTTGCCTACCTGCACATGACGGCCCGCCGGATCGCGACGTTGTACGCATTCTGTAGTATCAGACGCCCCGCCCCGCTTGGTCGGCGGATGACGCAGTAGATGCGACTTCCGAGCCTCCCGACCTTTCCTCAGTGCTCACAGATGGATCGAGAAAGATTCCAAACACGTTCCACGGAAACATCAGAGCGAGAGTTCTCGACGCAAAAAAAGACGTAGCACTGGGGCCATCAACCGTGCCCTCGCCGTACCTCCGTCCCTTGCCGTCCTAGTGCCTTTTATTATTCCCGTCTTCTATCTTTCTTTCTAGATCGACGGTAGAACAAGCGGGCTGTGTCAGATCCCCATTTCCCCTGCCACGCGATTCATGGAAACATCACTGTCAGAGCGCCCGGCGCGCTGGGTCCGTCGTTACATCGTCAAGGCTGAGAGGTGCAGCAGTGCAGCTAGCACGGCCTGTACGCTAAGCTATTGGGGATTGGTGGGAACAGACTTGACTCGGTTCGGGCAGCTACTGCGAATCGTAGGGGAGGATAGGACAAAATTAAGATCGTTGATGGGGCGAACGCCCTTGTCGTCTTTCACATGTGAAGTGGGTAAGAATATGGTTCTTTCGTTCATCTCGTGATGGGTTCGTCGGTTGACATAGCCCCCCACAGCACGGAGCAGGCGATGCTCATTTAGCACGTGTTCTAGACAATATTACGTGCACGTCTCAAGCGTACCTGGTCAATTCAACAGGCATGGGATAATTCGTGAGAGTCAAGATCGAAAATTCAAGATGAGAGACAAATTCATCGGCCGCCCCGACTAAGAACCGTTTCATGTCGGGGGGCCAGGGGCTTGGCTGAATCGGAGCGAGTCGGTTTGCAAACGGAATGTAACCTCCTGTTGCTTCAAAGGAAGAAGACTAGCTTGTCACAAAAATTCTAGAACATAGTCACGTATTGTACAGGAATAGCACACGCATCTCATGGACTTGGCGATGCGAAACGTTCTAGACCTTTCCTACATACTCATCTGGAGGTTAAGCGGCATCATGCCACTGCAATTTTTGGAAACAAATTCATTGACGTAAGTGGCTTGAGAAGGACGGGCTAATTATTGAGGTTTTCATCGAGATGCTCATAATGGACTTCAAGATTCTCTATCCGTACCATACTTGCCTAAGGTGCTTGCATTGGCATCATCTCTGTTCTACTCAGTGTGTTATTATTCATCAAGCACTCATGTAGGAACTCATATCGACTTCAAAATTTGTTTTGAAGATGATGCTGACAATTTCAGAAGGAGGTAAGGGGGTATCACGATCAATCTGTTATTCTAAAGAAATTAGGGTGATATTAGGAACTGCTCGATCGTTGAGTGAGCTCGAGATCACCATGCAGACTGTTGAGTTTGACTATCAATCATGAAGGAGGGTGACATTCCAAGTGCGACTCACTTCACATTGGAGTTTGATAAGAACGGTACCCGATGGTCTGAAAGATAAGGTAGCTCATAAAGCGATTTGACAAGATCGTCTTCGGCCATGTAAGCGCACCGGCTGTGTAAATGTACATGTATGCGGTATACTATTTCCTCGTTGCTTCCTATCGTGTAAGCTCAGGTCCTCCTCTTGCGCAATCATAGATCTTCCACCATATCTCTTCTGTCAAAGTGACCCTCTATTGCTTGCTCTTGCCAAGCTTGGCCTTGATCTCAGCCACAACGGCAGCGGTGACCTCTTTCGTCGTCGCCTTGCCACCGAGATCGGCAGTGACAATACCGTTGCCGGTGACGTTCTCGACGCATTCCATGAGTTGCGTCGCGGCCTCCTTCTCACCGAGCCACTCCAGCATCTCGGCAGCGGTCCAGAAGGTCGCAACGGGGTTGGCGACACCCTTGCCGGTGATGTCAAAGGCGGAGCCGTGGATGGGCTCGAACATGGAGGGGTTCTTGCGGCTGGGGTCCAGGTTGCTGGTAGGAGCGATACCGATGGAGCCAGCGAGGGCAGCAGCGAGGTCGGAGAGAATATCGGCGTGCTGGAGCCTTCTTTAGTCCCCTAATCATACATAAACTAAGTTGACGAACATGTACTTACCAGGTTGGTGGCCACAATGGTGTCCAAGCTCTTAGGGTTAAGGACCATTCTTGTCGTCATGGCGTCAACGAGCATTTTGTCAAGAGAGACATCGGGGAAGTCCTTGGCAACCTCATAGACAACCTCATCCCAGAGAACCATGCCGTTACGCTGAGCATTACTCTTAGTGACAAAAGTGAGAAGCTTGCGGGGACGGCTACGGGCCGTCTCGAAAGCAAAGCGGATCAGACGCTCAACACCGTGGCGGGTGAAGATTGAGACCTCGGTGGCAGTCTCCCAGGGGAAGCCGCGGTGCGAGCGACCACCCTGGCCGGCGTACTCGCCCTCGCTGTTCTCACGGATGATGACCCAGTCCAGATCGCCCTCGGCGCAGTTGCGGAGGGGAGACTGGGTACCGCGGAGGACACGGGTGGGGCGAACGTTGGCGTACTGCTGGAAGGGCTGGCAGATTGCCAAACGGAGACCCCAGAGGGAGATATGGTCGGGGACATCTGCGCCGGTTAGTGGTGTGCACGGGTTGAGTCTTGACTTGCGGAGATAACATACCGGGGGCACCGACGGCGCCGAAGAGGATGGCGTCGTGCTTCTTGAGCTGCTCAAGGCCGCCGTCCGGGATATACTTTCCGGTCTTCTTGTAAGTCTCGGAGCTCCAGTCGTAGTCGGTGAAGTTAAGGTCGAATGTGCCAAGAGTCTCGGAAAGAGCCTTGAGAACCTCCACACCGGCCTCGATGACCTCCGGGCCGATGCCATCAGCCCCCATGGAGGCGATGCTGTAAGACTTTTGGGCGGGGAGCGCACTGGGCGACATCTTGAACGAATGGGAGGGGGTTAAGGTGGGTGGGTGGGTGTGGTGATACTATGATATGAGGGGTTAGAGTCGAGGGGTAATTATGATTCGTTTCTTTCCCTTGATTATAAGATGAGATAAATCTTGAGGTTGGTGGTGATGGCTGTGCTGCAGGGTATGTCAGAGCGCAGTGAAGTTGTCTTCTTTTGTAACCGTCAGACTCCCGCCGACAACGGCTAGATCACCGTCTTCATCGCCCACCATCTCCGGGAATGCGCCGCAAGTGTCGGGAGTTTGTGGAGTTGGGGTTCGTGGTGGAGGCGATCTGGGGTCCGGGGAGCGGTATTGACTTTGTCCGCGGATGTGTCTTCGCCAGCGGACAAAGACAAGTCCGCAGGACTATCATTTGACGGTATTGAGTTATTTCCTATTTGCCTCCCACGCAACACAGGATGAGCCTTTTAACGCAGCTACTGTGAATCTCGATTAGTCTTACTCAGAGTCATTTACGAGCTTCCCCACGTTTAAAAGCATTTGAAAGCATATCAACACGTGCATCCCTCTAACGATAGCCCACGCACCCTCCTCGGTTTCGGGCTTGGGAGGTGTTTTTCAACTGGCAAGTCTTTTGTCGCCAGGTGGTAGAGTGTCAAGGTAATATCTCACCATGATTGACACGACAGCCTTGGAAGCCGTTATCCAGCAAGTCCTCCCCTCAATCAAGTCACATAGAGCGGAGTTGGCGACCCCCTTTATTCTTGGCCTTTCGGGCCTGCAGGGAAGTGGAAAGTCAACATGGGCTGAGGCTCTTACCGACACACTCAACGCCAAGTATGGCATCAACACAAGAACGCTTTCACTAGACGACCTGTACCACGACCATGACCAGCTGGTATCATTGAGAGATTCTAATCCCGGAAATGGCCTTCTCCGGACTCGCGGACAACCCGGGACACATGATGAAGATCTAGCGCGACGCTTCTTCGACGATGTGTCAAAGCCACAGTCAAATCAGACAGACTCAGAGCCCGTCAAGTGGCCGTCATTCGACAAAAGTCTCTTCAGCGGTGAGGGAGGCAGAGCCCCAGAGTCACAGTGGGACACCGTGCCGAGGAACCCACCTCTGGAGGTTCTCATCTTCGAGGGTTGGTGCCTTGGTTTCCAGCCACTGTCACCCGAGGAAGTTGAGGAGAAGTGGAAAAGAGCCAAGGAATCATCAACAGCAAACTCCGAGGACATTCAGCTATCCACAACGGCACTAGCCAGCCATAGCCTCGAGCATCTTCAGCTCATCAACCGGAACCTGGAAAGGTACTGCGAGAGCTTCATGGGCCCCTGGCGCTTCGACGCATTCCTTCACCTCAGCACAGACCAGTTAGTCAACGTCTACCACTGGCGTCTGGACCAGGAGAGGGCGTTGCGGGAGAAGAAAGGTGCGGGCATGACAGATGCGGAGGTTGTTCGTTTTGTTCAGGGGTACATGCCCGCGTATGAGCTGTATCTAGAGAGGTTGACCAACGAGTCGTTCTTCCCACAGCAGGATGCTAGAAGAAAGGCTCATGTTCGCGTTATATTACACTCTAATCGAAAAGTCCTAGGCGTCTCCAAGGCGTAGAAGGCATTTACAAGCCATGATTCATCTCATCTCTACAGTCGTCTGATATATGAACTCGCGATCATAACCTAGCGTCGTATTGTCTATCTCCATTTCATCTTCCAGATCACCTTGTGCGTAGAATATGCCCTCTTGCCAAAGCCTGTGGATCTAGACCTACTAGACTCATTTCCATGTCTCAATCTAGGAACATTCCAGTTCATATGATCCCAAGGATCAACAAAACCCCATGCGCAACCCTCCATTAGTCTGTATTTTAGCGATCCGGGGTAAGTCAGTCCCACGTCTCTGGGCCCGATACGCCCCCGCAAGCCCGTCCGACCGGATGGGTCAGCAAAGTGACCCGTCAAATAGCCTTAGCAACACCAATCCAGATGAACATGTGCCCCTAGCTCGTCGAGTTCCCCCTCATCGTAACCCAGCTAAACGTGGTTGAAGAACCTGGCTTGCCATGCCATTTCCCCGCGTCCCCCGCAGATTTACCCCAAATGCCCCGGTAGTTTCTTTGTCCGCGTAAGCTAGTATGAGTCCGGGGAACCAGGGAGACTTTTCCTCGTTTGTTTGCGAGGAAAGCCATGAGGGAAAAGGGACACCGGGCCAGGTTTCTGTTGGCGTAGAAGACAAAACATGGCATGATTAAACACAACCCCGTGGAGTTACCCCGGACTGAGCACAGATATTCTGGGGCAAAAGACAGGCATATCCAAGGTATAAGAGCTGATCTGACGCCTGTCAGTCTCGTTTCTTTGGAACCCACGGACTCAGCGATCTCAGCGGTCAACCTTCCTCTTCCTACTTGCTGCATATCACCAATCGTCCCAAATTCCTCCCGTCATCTCAATTGAGTCTGTACAAAGACAAAGACCACAATGGCTCACGAGAAGAAGCAAGATTTGGACCTTGAGTCTAAGCCCAACGACAACTTTGTCGAGATGTCGACTGAAGATGAGAAGGGTGGCGTGTTGCAGCCTGGAGCCGATTACTCTGGTGCTGTGGCGAAGACGAGCGCAGAAGAAATTGCCCTTGTCCGAAAGCTTGACTTTAGAATCATGCCGACACTTTGGTAGGTTCTCAATTTCCATATTGTTGATTCGACTCAATAGCTGACATGTCTTAGGTGCATGTACTTTCTGAACTACGTACGTCGAATTTGTGTTTGCTACGGCAAATCCGAGCGAGAAACTGACTTGATGCACAGCTCGATAGAAACGCAATCGCCCAGGCCCGTCTGGATGGTCTCGAAAAGGATTTAGGTCTCCAGGGCTCACAGTACAACACTTGCATCTCAATCCTCTTCGTCGGGTAAGTTCAACTCCTCCAAATTCCAGCTTTCCGAACAAAACGCCAATGGTACGACCTACAGCTACCTCCTTATGCAAATCCCCTCCAACATGCTCATGTCCTCGAAACACGTCCGGCCATCCATCTACATGGCAATCTGCATAATGGCATGGGCTCTCGTTTCGGGCTGCACCGCCCTCGCAAAGAACTACACCCACCTTGTCATCGTCCGCTTCTTCCTCGGCGTGACCGAAGCCCCCTTCTACCCAGGCGCCATCTACATGCTCTCCATCTTCTACACCCGCAAGGAAATCGCCACCCGTCTATCTATCCTTTACTCGGGAAACATCTTTGCCACGTCCTTCTCGGGCCTCATCGCCGCAGCCGTCTTCAACACTATCGACGGCAACCACGGGTTGAAGGGATGGCAGTGGCTGTTCATCATCGAGGCGTGCTTACCTTTGGCGTCGCCGTCATTGGCATGTTTACACTCGCTGACAGCCCTCTTACGACCCGCTGGCTGAAGCCCGAGGAGCGTCAACTCGCTCACGATCGTATGCTCAGGGATACCGTCGGCGTTGAAGAGAGCAAGGGTGCCAAGGCAGGCTTCATGCAAGCCATTCGCGACCCTCGTCTCTGGCTCCTCTGCTTCATCCAAAACATGCATCTCGTGAGTCCAATTCTGATCCTCCACCGAATGTTCATATCCTGACAATGATCCTAGTCTGCATGCGGCTTCAACAACTTCTTCCCAACCGTCGTCGGCTCCCTCGGCTTCAACGACACCATCACCCTCGTCCTCACCTGCCCGCCGTACCTCATCTCCGGCATCTTTGGCTACCTCGTTGGCATCTCTGGTAAATACAACGAACGTACCTGGCACATCACCGCGTGTATGGGCATAGCTATTGTCGGTTTCGTCATCTCGTGCGCGACTCTCAACACGGCGGCGCGGTACATTTCCTGCTTCCTTTTCGCGTCTGGAGCGTATGCAGTCACCTCGTGCATCCTGGGATGGGTTTCGGCGACGCTGGGATCTACGCAGGAGAAGAAGGCTGTCAGTCTGTCTATTGTAAACGTTATCGCCAATGCGTCGTACATTTACACTGCTTACTTGGTACGTAAATCCCTCGCCTCACTTTTTGCTAGGATTGGAGCTAACGATAATCTTGCAGTACCCCAAGAGCGATGGACCTCGGTATCTCACGGCTATGTCAAGCAATGCCGCTTTTGCATTTGCTTGTATTGCTGGTACGTGGGCGTTGCGGTTCTGGTTGGTCTCTACGAACAAGAAGATGGGTGCGAGCGGTACCAAGTATGCCTACTGAAGGCCGGAAGAAAGCATATGGTCACGCTGGGGAGAGCTTGCACCACTACACCGCTTCAAATCTAATCATGTTGAGGGGTTGTATTGAATATGTAATTTTCATGTGAGAATGAGAGACGTCGTAGCTACATAT
Organism: Colletotrichum cuscutae; assembly: GCA_030869315.1. NCBI lineage: Eukaryota > Fungi > Ascomycota > Sordariomycetes > Glomerellales > Glomerellaceae > Colletotrichum > Colletotrichum cuscutae. The sequence goes on from MPDP01000291.1 coordinate 281,259, forward strand.
GCTGTGTTGGCTATGCCCATGCTTTGTGTCAACCTTCATTCGTCAACATGCACTACTTCTCAAGTTGATCAACAAGTCGGCCCCGCTTGTCTCGTGAGCGTTGCATCTTGTGGGACCACGACCCGAACTGGCGGGTTGTCGGTGATCATCAGTTCCAGTCTGTCGGTATCTTTTCCCAGACCTACTGGTGGTGAGCCAGATCGCTGGGCCGAAGATCTCATCCTCAATAGAGGGTAGGCCTAACGTAGGTCTTGGTTCCTGTTTGGCCCAGCTCTTTGGAAGATCCATAGGCTCACTTGCAACGATACCAATTACCAATCTGCATTCATATTGCGACCCGTGGAGTTCAAAATCAGTGGCCTTGCGCTGTTTCCGAAACGGCATGCAAAAAAATTCAAGGCTTATTGCAAACGGCGCTATGTCGCATGTGGAGTTGCAAGATACAAGCTGCCTGCCTCTATTTACTAGGCATGTGGGTATCAAAGATCACAGAAATATCGATACTCCAGCTTCTCCTTCGTAGTAGTCATGTACGCAACCTCGGCCTCCATCAGAGTTCTCTCTGTATTCCTCATTAAGCATTACCGCAAATACGACCACGTAGGATCCACAGACGGATCAAACTGCGCCGCCGCCAAGAACGGATAATCAATCGCCCCAAAAGAGTTAGCAAACAACTGATCATACCATACCATAGACTCCTGCCCCTCGCCAGGCGCCTTCTCCGAAGTCCCCATCGCAGGAAACGACGTAGCGGCGCCTAGCGAAAGCGAAAACGGCTGGCTGTCAAAGTTGGGAGAATCCTGCTGCGCAGTCGCCTGGAATCCAGACTGCGCCCCCGGCGTGCTCACCGTCCACCCCGCGTTGACGGGCAGGCCCGACGTCGGCGAGGCCTGCGTGGGCCATCGACGGGCCTGGTCATCTGTCGGCCCTGAAAGTCCGTCGCTTTGATTTTGTGACCAGATTGTGTTATCTGGCGCCACGAGGCCCGGTTCGTCTGGTCGGCCTGAGGATGCAGCCACGGAGGGGGAGAAGCGGGCTCGGAGGCTGGATCCGGTTGGCTGATGGGTGTTTGTCGAGTCGGAGCGTAGGCCTCTGGGTCTGCTTGAGCTGCTGTTCGGTCGAGCCTGTTGACCGAGGTCTGTTCGAAGATGGGCGTTGGGTGCTAGGTTGCTGGTGCTTGGTTGTCGTCTGAGCGGGTTGCTCGGGACGGATAGTTCTCTTACAGCTGCGGTGAGCTCGTCGACTGCGGAGAGGCAGTATTCGGGCCACGATGTGTCGCGAGAGGCAATGTGGCGCAGAATTTCTTTGCCTGATTCAACATGTCTGCAAAAGTCAGTTTACTTAGCCCTCAAGATTGCCTTCATAGTGAGGAAGTTGAGTGGTATGGTTACTTTAGCGCACTGGCCAAAGGCAATTGCCGTTCAAAACCAGCGTAGATCAGAATGAATGCGCTGATCCATACAGCCCATGTGAACGACGGCTGAAGCAACGGTTCAAGCAAACACGCGCTCGTAGGATCGCCAGGAATCTTACTCTGACTATGATGCCTCTTCAAAGCAATGAATATGGACTTGGCAGCAAAGATGCAGTTTTGTAGACCAGCAGAGTACGCCGGGCTCGACGGGTCGGACGTCATCATCGGGCGATTGAGAGAGATCATGGACTCATACTTTAGCAGAAGCAAGAAAATTCGGTGTCCCGCGGATATTGGTGGCTGTGACGTGGCTTCATCCTGGGTGTGCTCGTCTTCGACCGCGTCGTGGATCTCGTTTGACCATTTTGCGAGCTCTGCTTGGACGTAACTAGATCGGTCTGCGGTATCGTCGCGTGAGTGTATTGATTTATTCCGCAGCTCCAAGATTAGCCCCCGTATCCGTGCGTGCTTGACCAAGTATGTGAGCAGCTGTAGCCTGTTGTCTTCGGCGTCGGCAAGTGTTCCGTGCTTTTCTTCGCCGGGATAGCACACATCGACGTCGTCGTCCCGGATGTCTAGCGGGAGGCCTAGAGCTTGGCATAAGAATCGCTCCGTGCAGTATATGCACCAAAAGACACGTCGGCGCATGTGCGCCTCCTCTTTAGTGAAGAAGGGGTATCTCGAAGGGCACCGGTGCAAGCCCAGGTGGAAAGCCATTCTGACGATCAAACCACCTAGTCTCGATGCCGAGTTCAGTCTCAACATGGAGACGAGAAACAGTTGTATGGCAAGGGCAGCTTGTGTGGCTTGGATCGAAGCTGGTTGGTAGAGGGCGAATTGTGACGCCGACATTGCCTCCTCGACTGTGCGGAAGACGAGGGAGGATGGGACTGGCTGAGAAAAGGGAGCCTTTTGGCGACTATCAGCTAGAGAGATTGATAGTATCGACTTGACAATCGAGCGCTCGAGATGGCCGAGAGCAGCCACGCCGCCAGCACTAACTTCCTCAAAGAGGTTGAGTACATCTGGGGCACTGAGGAAAGGAAGCGTCGGGTGCCATGCTTCAAAGTAGCTCCTCGACCAGTCGACGAGTTGCTCAAAGGTCGGATTGAAGTCATCGCCTTCGGGTTCTGGTATCAACTCAGAGCTGCGCCAGAGGTTTTGCTCGTCTCCATCACGCGATGAGGTCTCCCGCTGGAGCTGGTCGTCTTCTCCGGGGACGAGGTCGCTAATGTTGTTAGTGGACTGGGATGTCCTGAGGGCGGACTTGCGGGCCAGCCTGACATAAACGCCCCGGATAAAGTGAATGCCGCTGCCTGAGCCAACGAAGCGGGCGGTGTCATGCTTGCCCGTGTCTCGCATCAAGCCATACTCGCGTGTGGGACGGTCTGTTGAGCCCGAGTGTTTCCGCTTGCGTGAGTGGTTGAAGTGTGCCGGGCTGAGGGTTCCCGACTCGGAGGTGGCATTGGGCGACTCTTCGGCGTCCATTCGGAGGGAGTGGGATGGCCGTCCTGGTGGTGAGTGAAGATCTGGGGATTGATAGCCCGTCTTCAGTGGACGGTTTGAGGAACGGTGGGGACCCGAAGCATGGTGTGATTGTGGGGAAGAGCAGAGAGAGAAGACCGCCTTGGGAGACAAGACAGTTGTCCGCCGAGGTACAACGAGAGTGAACCTATGAAGGAAGAGAGGAGAAGAAAGGGTGAGGAAGGGCGGTCAACGGACGTTGTTGTGCGGAGGAGAAAATACCAGATGTGCCAGACGTGCCAAGACTGGGGTAAGATCAGCCAACTATCAGCCTTTGGAACATTGTACGAGAGCGAGACTTGAGAGGAATGAGACTATGAGGACGGAAAAAAGCATCGTTGTCCGAGAAAGGAAACCAGCGAGAGGCTGACGCGCCCGCGTCGGGGACGACGTCGGTGAGGGTGGGGCCATGACACGGCACGTTCCGGTGGGTGGGGCACCGGCGGAGAAAGAAAACCCCGCAGCGGCCATGGAGTTTCGTTCTTGAACACCAGTTTTGCGCCGGCCATGCTCGATGGACTAGGGAGGACGACAACGGCAATAGTGGTTTTCAATACGAAATTTTACTTCGAGTTCAATTTTCCAGAAAGAAGAGGGAATCGCAAGATGTCCCGAAACAGCAGCGAGAGAGAAGGCAGCGCTTTGCAGAGTCCCATTGCCTGCGAGAGTTGTCGCCAGAGGAAACGACGGGTTAGTCCGACAATGTGTCTTTAGGCGACTCTGACCACGGCAGTTGACTAACACCGTTCAAGTGTGATAGGAAGTTGTAAGTGGCTCCCCGGCACTCTGAGAGGACCCTTGTCTGGCCAAGTCCTGAGGCTGAATATTCTTCCCCGCAGACCATTCTGTCTCCAATGCAGCCACGAGCCTGGACGATGCCAATACCCAGAGCAGAGCAAAAGGTATGCAACCATCTACATACAGTCAGTCAGGTAGCCATGATGAATACTAACAACAAGTGATCAGGGGAATTCCTAATGGGTATCTCAACAAACTAGAAACCCGACTCGCCGAGACTGAAGCTGCTCTCTTCCGCGTGCTCTCGGGAGCCCTTGATCATACCCAAGGTTTCGACTCTGCCTCGTCACCGGCCCTCCTACCCCAAGCCGCATGGACACCAAGACAGAACAAGGTCGACCGTGTCAAGGAATGGGATAGCCTCCCGTTGCAGACGCCTGATGACATCCAAGCCTGGTACCGGTCCAAGGCTACAGAGCATACTGATCCTACCATCGACCTTCCCGCCGCGAGTCCGCAGTCGCTCATATCGACGGTATCTGATCCCATGTTTGCGCCACCTCCAGCACCAAGAGATCCTGGCTCGGTGCCTGGATCACTGTCAGACCACCAGGGAATTTCTGATGCGGTCATTGAGCCTCAGCTTCGAGCCATGACGCCAATGGTCTCTACTCCTGTGAACAGGACATCGTCTGATAGCCTCAGCAAGGCCAAGGAGTTGTCCAAGTCGCAGCAGAACCTTTACTTCTGAGGCAGATGAGAGTATTGACACCTTTGTTTGTCAGACAATACCGTGGCAAGGCCATTAACTCAACCCAACTCAACTTGGGTAGCATCCAACGTTCGAGATGCGGCGAGAGATAATGCGACATGATTCTCGGGTTACACCAACCTTGGGAATATCAAAGGATTGTAAAGGCGGAAATGCGTCGCCTACTCGCGGCTTTGAGGGGCAGAAGAATTCCCCCGCCACGGCGCCGAGCTACCCCGCAGCGACCATTTCATTCCGCGGCGGCCCGGTTCCCACACCTACCCGCTCGGCTTGCGGCGGAATTGCGGAATCGCCCAATTCCAAACAGCAATGACCTCACAGTGAGACCCTGAAGCTTCATCTTCTCTAGAACTCTTGAAGAACACAGAGAGACATCGTCTTGTTATTGTCTATTGAAGCATTGTTCACTACCAATACCTTGAACGAACACTCTCTCCAAACAGACAAACAACGCCATCATGTCAAACACGCAATCTTGGGTCTCTGTATCCCCCAAAAGCCACTTCTCGCTGGCAAACATCCCCTTCGGCATCATCTCCACAACCTCAGACCAGACTCACCGGCCCGCCATCGCCATTGGCGACCATGCCCTCGACCTCGAGGCCTTTGCAAAGGCCGGCGGCTTCCACGCCCTGCCCTCCATTCAAGACCGCGTCTCCGTCTTCTCCTCAACCACACTAAACGACTTCGCCGCCCTAGGCCGCAAAGTCCACAGAGAAGTCCGCACATATCTGCAGTCCGTCCTTGCAGAAAACACCCCGCACGCAGGCCTCCTCAAAGACAACGCCGACCTGCGCAAGACGGCCCTGGTCCCCTTCTCCGAGATCCAGAACCACCTGCCCCTCGCCATTGGCGACTACACCGATTTCTACGCCGGCAAGAACCACGCTTATAACGTCGGCGTGCTCTTCCGCGGCCCGGATAATGCGCTGCAGCCAAACTACGTGCATCTCCCAGTCGCGTACCATGGTCGTGCGAGCAGCGTCGTCGTCTCCGGCACGCCCATTCGCAGACCGTGGGGCCAGATCCTCAAGGACCCCAAGGCCGAGCCCAAGGTGCCGACGCTCGCGCCGTGCCAGAGGCTCGATATTGAGCTGGAGATGGGCATGTTCCTCTGCCGGGAGAATAAGCTTGGTGAGCCGGTACCCGTCGACCAGGCCGAGGAGCACATCTTTGGCTACGTTCTCATGAACGATTGGAGCGCTCGCGACATCCAGGCGTGGGAGTATGTTCCTCTGGGACCCTTTACCTCAAAGAACCTGGGCACGAGTATCAGCCCGTGGGTTGTTCTTGCGGATGCGTTGGACGGAGCCAAGACGGCTGGTATCGAGAACAAGACGGAGTTGCAGCCCTACTTGCGCGAGAGCAAGAAGAACAACGTTCTAGGCGTCGACCTGGAAGTTGACATTATCAGTACGTTCCCAATCTGATCCCATGAACCCTTCCCTGATTGAAGATGCTAACATGTGTCACTTCTCCAGCTGCCAGCGGAAACAAGACCACAATCAGCCGCACCAACTCAAAGAACCTGCTCTGGTCCTGGCCGCAGATGATTGCCCACCACACAATCACCGGCTGCAACCTGCGACCGGGCGATCTGCTCGGCTCCGGCACGATTTCCGGCACAGAGCCCGGCAGCGAGGGAAGTATCCTCGAGCAGACGCAGGGAGGCAAGCAGGCCGTGCAATTGACCGGAGGCGAGGAGCGCAAGTTCTTGCAGGATGGCGATACCCTCATCATCCGCGGCTGGAGCGGCCAGGAGGGCGCGTTGGTTGGATTTGGTGAGGTTTCGGGCAAGATTGAGGCTGCGCTGAAGCTCTTTTGATCGCGACAATCGTGCTCGAGAGATAGAATGAGCATGAAATAATGAAAAGTCCTTCATTGTGTGCACATAGCATGCGAGTTTCATTCCGTGACATATCTGGTCATCTTGGTCACTGATTGATCATGAGATGGGCGAGGCAAATCCGGCTGCAACTGCTTATTAACTTCAATTGACCTATGATTACAGCTTAATAATTCGCCCTCAATTCGTCAGGAGTATCAGGCTGATTAAAGTAATGCGCCTTCACAACAGCCGGATTCTCCTTCAACCCCTCCACAATCTTCCTCGCAGTCGGATACGGGCTCAAATCAACCCCAAACCTCTCGGCATTCCAATACGCAGGCAACAAACACACATCCGCCAACGAAATCTCATCACCAACAGAGCACCTCCCCGCCCACTCCTTCGCAACAGCTTCATACGCCGCAAACCCATCCGCCATCAACTCGCGGTTCCACTGTTCCGCATTTCCGCCCATGGCCCTGATCCGCCTCATGATCCGCATATTCGTCACGGGCTGGATGTCGCAGGCGACAATGTTGACCAGGCTCCGGACCACGGCGCGCGTCTTTGCGTCCTTGGGGAGGAGGGGCGTGGTCGAGGGGTGGGCTTCTTCGAGGTACTCGAGGGCCGCGACGGATTGAGTCACTTTGAAATCTGCGTCAGACCTGTTGACGAGGAGGGGCACGCTGGCGGAGGGGTTGAGGGCGCGGTGGGTTCGGGAGAGGTGTTCGTCTTTGAGGAGGTTGGTTGGGATTGTGGTGTAGGGGATGGACTTGAGGTTCAGGGCGATGCGGAGGCGGGCTGAGCAGGAGGAGCGGAAGTAGGAGTAGAGGATGTAGTCTGCTTCGGACATCTTGATAGTTCAATGTTGAATAACACGTCAGGTACTGATAGTTGGTATCTTGAGATTCACTGGGGAGCTTCAAGGTGGAAGAAGGCCAGTCCATCAACACGTCTGGACTCGGGCTCGGTCTTATTTCACTGATCTTGTGGCTAATACATCACACGCGTGTAAGCATGACAATTCCGCTTGCTCGAGGGGTCTGCTTGACACGCGAAAGGCGTAGGAGAACCGCTCCTAGCCTTCCTATGCCGACGAGGATGGGCTCGGACGAGGAGGCGAGCAGCGGCCACCCGGGAGGTTCCTGCGGGGAAGAAGGATCCCAGCGGCAAGCCGACTGCGGGGAACGGCCATTGGCATCGTATGAGGAAGCTATGGAATCGAGACCACTGATTGGTTCATTATTCTCGCTCGGGGTTCTGCTCCCTAAGTCGAGGGCGGAACTGCGGAATGGGAGAAGTTGGCCAGGACAAGTTAGAGCTGGTTCCGCCATCGTTTTCAAATGGTTCAGCACTGCGAATTGACGTGAAAATCAGTGTGGCAAGAAGATCCATTCGCATTGTCATTGTGGAACTTGCATAACTTTAGGCAATTAGAGAGGATGGGGTGTTGTATGCGGTGCACCTCAGCATGGAAGCTAGCGAGGGTGGTGAGTCGTGTGGCAGAGAGGATGAAGGGGCCAACATTCAAAGCCGCAGATGCACCAACCATATCGTCAATTTCAGGATCCAAGGTATCTAGGTATTTGCACTTGACTAGACTTCGATCCAATGAGTAACTTAGGCCTGCCGCTACCTCGCCTAAACTTTCGCCCCAATTACTCTTCAGGCTCTTCCGCGCAGATCCTGTAGCTCATGATTCAGTTCTGAGATCTCATCATACTGCTCTTCAATCTTGTACACCTGCTCCACAATCTGGCTCCCAGTATCTTCAATAATGAGTAATGTCGCAAGATTGGCGCAGATCGCCGCGACAGCCCCGAGCGGGATACTAGACTGGGGATAATACGGATAGACGGGCGCGCTAGCCAATAGAGTGACGAAGGCCAGGCTGACCAAACAGTTGAAAGTGATGGGCCATTTTGTCTCTATGCCCTTCGGGGGTTTCTTGCCTTCTTCTTTGAACCAACCGAGCGCAGCCACCCATTGCATAAGTTGAGGTTTTACAATGGCATAGAGCCCGCCGAACCCTAATAGTTGTTGGCTCAGTGTTGAGTGGAAGTTGCTGTCGTACATAGGAACGCCGTCTGGGGCCTCGCATAGGAATGTTGACAGCACTGTGAATGGCAGTGACACCACCACAAGCCAAGTAACGAGAGAAAGGCAGAGAGTGCGCCAGAGCTTGGGCTCCTTCAGGTTCGATCGATTCCTTGATGCCATAATTTTGCCTCCACTTCTCAACTGAGGGGGTCTCTTTTGCAGCTTCTTTGGGCCGGGCCCTTTTGACTGTCCTGTCCGTGGCCGAAGTTTGTTCATGTCAATCGAAACGACCTCAATAGCCGAAGACATGGAAGGAGTCTTGAATATTCCCGGTTCGGGTGCGAGTGAGAGTTTTGCTGTATGCTCAGTTAGCCTGGGAGGTCCTAGGTATGTCCAAAGGAAACAACATGAGCTTCGAATATCATGTTCCATCACTTACCTTGCTTCTCTTCTTCCAAGGTCGTAATGGCATTCCGGCACTCCTGGACATTGCCATCAAAGAAGTCAAATGTCGCATCGACACTCACGCGCAGCTTCTCCATGACTCCAAGGGAAACTTCTTTTTGGAGACTTTCGATCAAGCTTTGGAGTACCGTCCAGCTCTCTCGCGGCCATTGAAGCGCCGACTCAAACGCTGCAACCCTATCGCGTAGCTCAGAGAGTGTGCCATTTCTCCAGGCCCCAAAAACCTTGTTCCATACCCCTCTGTTGGGATAAGTGAGCAGCGTCTGCCCCTGCAGTAGGCCCAGTGCTTGATTCCCGTTCGGGTATGAGCTATACATCTCGAATTTTGGAAAGTTCTCGTCAACGTCCTTTAAAGTCGTAAGCTCTTTGAGCAGAACATGAAGTCGAACTACAAGCTCAGGGGTGTGTGCTGCGAGGACTACAAAAGCGGAGTTTACCCCTGGCGTAAACCAAGGTTCATTCCAGTGACCCAAGAGCTTCAACGAGGAGAGGGGGTCAACCTCGTACTCCAACTGGTAGTGTTGCTGAATAGCTACTTTGGCACTACGCTGCAGAGCCTCCGTGGAGGTTTTGAGGATTTCAGGCTGGTCTAAGTCATCGTAAAGAAAGGGAAAAGATTGGCGATTTGCCTCAACATCGCTTTCATGGGCGCTGGTGCGAAAGCATGATTTGGCGCTATCCCAACCCAGCAGAACCGGGAGAGGATTGACTACCGCCTCGACCATTGTATCAACGTCACAGAGGGGTATCTTGTTGTGCAAGATTGCCGAATGTTTCATTTGTGCCAATTGTTGGGGATTTATGTGCCCCTCCAGTTATTTAGGCGAACCATGAGGCATCCCAAGCGTTGTCCGATGGCGCGCCCAGCCGGGAACTTGCATGCGACTAACGGACATAGCGCGACGAGCTGGAAATCTTCGGCCAGTAACATCTCAATATCGCTCCTAGCGCTGAATTTCATCCAGGGTCTTCAGGCACTCTGATACATGTTGGCACAACATGATTCGTATCTATCGCAGGTCGTTGCCAGCCACCGGCGCAAAACGCCTTGCACTATCTTGCGCAACAAGACGAGGCGTCTCATATGGAAGCCTTGATGCTCACAGAATCGTCTGGGTTGCTTGCTAATCAATCAGGGGAATCCGCCTTGGTGGATGATGACATCAAATTGAAAGCTGACTGGAACCTACTTGACCTAGACGCCACATGGCCAGGGAGAAGCGACAACATCTGACTTTTGAACTTTGTCAGGATCACCGCTCTGAATGATAACCCAGTCTTATCATAGCGCTTAAGAACAAGCAAGAACAAGAGAGTGAGAAGGTAGTGGTGTTCCGCCGTAAGGTCTTCAATGTAAGCCGGGCCTCAGTAGCTGAAACTGGTGCGTCGGCGAGACTTGCCTCTAAACTTTTCGGGAAGAGGATTAAAGTGCGTGCAGGAATAATCAATGGTGTAAGAAAAGCGGGCCACTCCGGGTCCCGTCATCATTGCACTCAATCTGAGAAACACGCTAACGATATGCATAGATTAATCTTTGTCTTCCAACCCCACCTAAGGTCATATATCGGACGGAATAATTACAATGTCACTCTCAAAAGGACTTTGGAAACAACGCCCTTCGGAGACATATGGTCCATGCTCCAGAAGACTGCTAGGCGAACCAACCTAGATGTAGTTCCAAATAGAACTTTTCATCTGGATATGTTCGTCCCAACATCATGTGCCAGCCCCTGGCCAGCTCTCAGGGGTTCATCGTCTCTCAGGGGACTCAGCTTCGTTCATATAAAGCTGTTAGACTCTATCCTACAACCATTTCTCGTCTAGTACATTGCGCAGAGACGAAACAGAATTTACCTTTGAACCTTTCTGGTATTCATTTGAGCTCAATCAGTAACTATGAAGGGCACCAACACAGCTATTGGATGCGTCCTCGCTATACTTCTGGGTCTAACCCAGGCGAACTCCGACATCGTTTCCCTCTTCACCAATGGCGCAGCCTACATCCAGGAGGCCAGTGCCACTCTCGTTCTTCCCAAGCTACCTAGCTCTGTCTCAGGAGACGTCGCCATATGGAGTGCCATCATGATGGAGAACCAGGCATCGTTCCTGCAAGGCGTAACCTCTAACTCTCCTAGTGGGTAAGAAGAAAGACGGCCTGCCTTCAAGCCTTCTCAAGATAATTTACTAATCGTGTTGCAAAGATCATACTGTAACGACGCAGGAAAGAGTTGGTGCAACTTTGCGTACACCCTGGTCGGTAAGTGACTTGGCCTGCAAGAATCAAGTTGAAACACCCAAAGACCCCGTCTGACATGACACCGCGACAGGCTCAAACCCGACTGTTGGTGACCCTGTCACTGCCTCTCCTGGGTCCACAATTAGGACGCACTGTAAGTTAGTCTAGCTGGTAGCTAGGTGATGTGGTGACTGAAGAAATCCGCAGACAAGTTGAACTCGGCAACGAATCTCTGGGACCAAGATGTCTACATTGATAACAAACTCGCTTCCTCCGTCTCAACTAGTAAGTGCATTTTCACTCACTGTCTATTGTTTGTTGTAACAAAATTGACAAAGTCTTTGAAGGCAAAGGACAGAAAGGAAACATCTTTTATATCTCTATCGAGTGCGCGTCTGGTGGCTGCGCCGAGCACCCTGCGCATAGTAAGTAAATCAAGCCTTCCGCAAGAGGATTGAAAACTGACGATGAAATAGGCTGGGAGGATATCTCCATTGTCCTTAGCCAGCCTGACGAAAGCTTTGGGCACACCGGGGGCTGGGAACACGGGGCTACTGGCGGGGACATGTCAACGCCCGATGGTGGGAAGACTTGGAACTTCAGCACCCTCGATATTCCGGCGCAGAAGGCGAAGTAATCGTTGAGCTTTAGCGAGGTTTCATAGGTCATTTCTCATTTGGTGTACAAATTCTCTTTGAGAGGCATATACAAGATTGCAAATTCTTTACCTACCATTCAGTTTTAGCATATGAATTTCCAAATATGGATTTTCCCAGGTCAGAAACGTAATAGTACTGCCGTATTGGTGGGCTTTGCTCTGATACAACGGCAAGTTTCAACCGATACTAACCATCGCTCATGCCATCACAGAACATAATCTGATAACAACGGTTTTCAAACTCAATCACCTGATTCTCCTCCCAAAGTTCTTGAACCCTTTAGGACTGTGACTCAGTATGTAGCTTCCCAACTATTGGCTATGGCAGCCCTTTCTCGAATGCTTAGCTCCCACCCCCCCCCCCCCCCCCCCCCCCCCCCCCCGCCCACGACTTTTTCACCCTTTAATGATGGTGCACGTAGATTTGCCCTCCCCCATTTTCGCTTTGGCGCCCCTTTTCTCGTTTTTTCCCCCCCCCCCCCCCCCCCCCCCCTTCTCCCGAGGGGCCGCAGACTACCCATTGTACGGAATCAACACAATTATATTTGCTGAATCCAATAGCTCTTGTGCGAAAAAGATTGGGCCCATGACCCGCGGCACGCCGCAGGAGGGAACTTTGGACTGTGCCGTTTCGGTGTTGAAAGTGATGTTGCTTCTTGATGATCTCAAAGCCCATGCTGGTTCGAGAGAGAGCATTGCTGGAGAAAGCTGGAGTCGTGTCGAACGAGATCGGCAATACAAAACACGTATGATTAACAGCGTCCCTGGCTGTCTAAGCTTTATCGTTATCAGAAGCAGTTGATTCTGAACACATTCCTTGGAATAGAGTTGTTCGTGAATCAGGAACTACATGATATGTCTGGGATGTAGATCAGCGTACGGGCTTGCAGTGAGAAGCCAGCTTATGATATCAGTCCAAAGTCGAATACAGATAGCAGTTTACTGGCGATAGGAAACTCTCAATATAATCCCTAAGACTTATAGCGTTTATGAAAGGGAATCATAAACAATGCCTCCCATGGAATTTGCCGCTTTGATTACAATGCAGCAACACAACTCCATTGACACCTGAATAGAATGCCTGATTCTCCGAGTCATCTTATCTAAACCAACATGTTGATTCCATTATGCACTCTAACAAGGCAAAGTTCAAACGGCGCATCTGAAAAGAGATGCCATAAAACTTAGCCAGAGGCTTCCCGGGGCGGATTATCTCCCTAGTGGCTGCACTTCAGAACATGCCCATACGGACGTATGCACTGCAGGTAGTACAATATAGGAAGAGAAGAAGTATGACACGCTCAAATATTAGACACACAATATGAGAGATACTGTTAGATTACGAGGCAGAAAAGGGTACGGCAGACTGCAAGAGGCACTCTACCAAAACCGTTCTTTCTAATAGACCTACGGCCACCGTAAATTTTAGGTATTAATAACGCGACTTTCTCGTATATATAAATAAATATTATAATAAATCCCGTATATTATTATAAGGAATTACTTATAACCGTAGGTAGTAGTAGTTATATAAGGGTAGTTATGCTACTTAACAAAAGTAAAGTAGCTAAGGGGCATATCCTCCTTACTAATTTTTATTATTAATTAATTTCCCTTTCTTCTTAACTAACTTAATATTCCTTAAGTAAAGTAAATAATCCGCTTACGCCCCTATAATTACTTATTAGCGACTATATTTCGCTTTATTATACTTTATACCCTTTTTTACTTTACTTTTATTACTATTACCTGATTATATACGTAATTATAAGTATAATATTCGCAATTTATTAATTAAAAATATTAATTAAGTATAATTAGGTAATTTTTTGCGTAATTACTAGTGCAATTTTTACTAATTAGTAATTGTGCTTTGTCTTAGGCTAATATACTCGTAATTATAAGTATAATTACGTATATATACTTATTTATAATTTAATTCTTTTATAGGAATTAATATACCGGCGTCGCAAATTAATATACTAGCGTCGCTCTTATACTAGCGTCGCTATTTTACCTTTTAATTAGTTTAAAAAAAAATTATTAATATAGTTAAATTTTACTAAATACTTATAAAGTATCCTAAGCCTTTATTCTTTTACTCCCTTTATACTTAGGTTATATTATTAAGCCTCGAAATCTAACTTATAGTATTTACTTATAATAGCTTTTATAATTAGAGTTAGAGACTCTCCCTAAGGCTAATTTTAAAATAATACCCTTATTAAAAGACTTCCCCCTCTATAAGAACGACTATTAATTAATTATGGCCTCTTATTATTATTTAACTAATTACTATTATTTCCTTTTTTAAAAAGTAGCCGCCCTAGCGTTAGCTAATTTTATAAAGTTAATAATCTTAAAAAGTAGTACGATCTTATTACCGAGCTCCTAGCTAGTATACTATAAAATATATAACCTCTTATAAACGATTACCTTAGTATAAAGCTTATATTATAACTTACTTACTATTTCTTTAAAAAATAATAAAAACCTAGCGGACTACCCTCCTATAACTTTCTTTAGAACATAACCCCTCTCTCCTTAATAAATAATCTTAGTAACCGTCTTATTTTATAATAGAGTAGTTTAGTAATACTCTTTAGCTTATTAAATAGGTTATTAAGACTAATTAATAGTTAATAATAGTATTACTTTAATAATAAGAATATATTTATTAATAGTAATAAATATAGGGTCCCTAAGTTAACTTATTACCCTATTTACTCTTATAACTATCCTCTACTTAAAACGAAGCGTCTTTTTAAATTATGACCTCATATTATACTCTAAATAACCGATCCTCTTCTCTTTTTATAACTTAAATCCTAAACTTATTAATTCTTAGTAATCTAAAATAAACTTATAATACCCTCTTTAACTAAGTTAATAACTTTATAAAAGTTAATAAATTTAATATTATAAAATAAAATAAGTATAAAGCTCGAGGCTAAATTATTTAATATACTTTTTAATATAATCAGTTTAGTAAGCCTAAGCCTATATAAAGCGCTAGTATTTAATAGTATAAGTCTTATAAATACGGTTATAAATAGTAAGTTATTACCGAGGCTTAAGAGGAGGATAAGTAGCTATTATATTATTATCTAGACCCCTAGTATAATTAATATAATTATAGCCCTAGCCTTAAAGCCTCTACGTACTTTTTATATTATAGGCTTATTAAAATAGTTAAAAATATTATTAAAATTATAAGCTAATAAGTTAGGATTTAGGCTCGTAATATACATACTATTATCTAAAAGTAGTTCCTAGAGTCCTTATTTACTTAGCGAGATATTTATAACGTTAGGGCTTATATAAACCAAGAGAAACTAGCTAAATACTCGCTAACTATAGTATTAATTAAGTTATTTAATAAGCGAGATATTTTATATATAGTAAAATAGGTAAACGACGAGCTAAACCGCCTTATTAACCTTATCTAGACCTTTCTTTATTATTTTTAAATATAAAAGCGATTCCCTAAGGTAATTAGCTTTAATAATACTTATAATACTAATCGCTTTAAGCTCCCTCTCTTCTAAGTTACTAAGTAGACCTACTTTAGATCTATTTATAACGCCGCATTCGGCCTTATTAATAACGAGAAATTAGAGAGTTTCCGGTTTTTTTTAGTAAGTATTTACTAACTTATAAACTAATACTTAGTCCGTTACCTTACTATTATTATTATAAACTACGATAAGTAAATAAAAGCTATACTAAATAAGCAGTTCCCAGACGTTTAGTAATAACTCTATATTTATTATATTAACTCTAACGTTATACTTAGGGCTAAGTAGAAGTAGGTTAAGGACCGTAGCTATAATAATAATAGTAATAAGTTTAATAACGAGGGATATTAGCTACTGGAATGGGGTGGGGCGATTAGTCTTAGTCTTTCTTTTTTCTAAAAACGATTAAGTATAAGAACCTATAGGAGAGCTAATTAGAGGAAGATATAAAGAAAAGGGCCCCCGATTAGGGAAAGGAGCTTAGTAATAAGGATCTTTACTTTAATTATATATATACCTTTTTAGGATTAAACTAGAGCCTTTTTAATAATTTACTTTTAAATACGATAATATAAGATGATTAAGAAGTTTACTCTTTTAATTCGGTTAATATTACCCCCTTTTTTTAATAATAACTCCGTTAATTAAGGCCGTATTAACCCGATCGAAGGAAGTATCTTATGTTATTTTTATAAGTATTAGTAGTTCTTCTTAAGTACTATACTACGAAAGTCCTTTATATCCTATACTTTTTTAATAATCTCCCCTTTTAAAAATCCCTTTTTTTTTTAAACAAGAGAATAAGTAAAAAAGAGCCCGACTCGATCGGAGATAATTTAAATAAATAAGTAAAAAAAAGCGGTATAATAATTAAAATAAATATAAGCGGTAGGACTCTAATTAAAAAAAAAAACTAGATAATTAAAATATAAAAATAAAAACGTATAAAAAAAGGCTTCTTATTTAATAAAAAGGGGGATATAATAAACCTTAATAAGCGAGCGAGATAGATAAATAGAAAAATACGTAAATAACTTAGGACCGGATCGGGCCTAAATACGGATATTATAATAATATAATAAGACGAACGACGAGTTAGGATTAGAACTAATAGAATACTTTAATAAGTATAGCTAGTTATTTAACTAGATTGTTCCTTATTAATTAATATAGCCCGGAGATTTAATAATAAACCTATTTAAAAATATAAATACGTCGGACTAAGGGCGCTTAGGAAACTAGTTTTTAACTAAACTTATTAATAATTTTAATTAGTATTACCGTAAGCTTAATACGAAGTCCAATTAAAACTCTAGTTATATGCTTAGTAAGGGCTAAGAAGGACGGCCTAGATTACGTTAATTAAAATAATAACTACGCTCTAACTATTAAGATAGCTCTTCTCCTCTCTTTTTAAACTCTATTTAGAGTAAATAGACTAATATAAAACTATTAAAATTATAAATAAAATTAATAAACTATACTTTAAATAACTTCGGATTATAAAAATAAATAACTAATACGTTACTTTTATTATTATTAGTAACCCTTAAGACGTTTAATCGTATAAACTTAACCCTTCTACTTTAAATAGACCGTTTACTAAACTAGCTTTTATAATTTATTAAAACTTATAGACTGCGGAGTTATTTAATAATAATAAGCCTATTCTTAATAATAAATCTACTTACTAATTTAATTAAAAAAAGCTAGTTATGGCTTAGGTTGGGATAGATATTTTAATTAATACCCTCCTAAATACTATCGCTACTTAGATCTAAATAACTACGCCTTAAACTAAGGACCCTACGATTCCTTAGCCTAATTTAATAGAGAATATAGGGTTCTATAAAATACCGTTTCCTAGTTAAGAGGGGATTATAATTTTTAAAAGCGATAATATTATAGACTTTTTAAAAAAGTTCGAGGACTAATACGAAATCGGTAAGGTCCCGGACCGATTTAAAAATAAACTTATTATATATATTATAAGAAGAGATTATTAAACTCTAGTTAAGGACGCGATTAGAGGACTACCCTAGGCCTAAACTAAGGATTTTTTTTTAAAAAAGTATAAAAAATAAGATACTAACTACTTTCTAAATAAGGAAAAGTAAATTAAAAGAGTTACTAAAGGACTACCTATCTCGTTTTTTAACTTAAACTCTACTTAAGTACTATTTATTAAGATTAATAATATAATTACCCTTACTAAATAATAAGACCTCTATATTATAACTAATAAGAGCCTAATTAAGGCCGTATATAAGCGGTTCTATACTAATATTATAAAAAAAGTAGTAAAGGAAGTCGGGGTTACTTTAGATAGCTTTATTAAATTAATAAAGTACGCGAGGTTTAAAATAGGACTTCTTAACGCGATTATATATAAAAAAAAATATAGCTTACTTTTTATAAATAATTAAAATTAACCCGAAACCTCGCTACGATCCCTTACTTCGTAAGTATATAAAAATACTTAATATTAATATCCGAACCGCTAATAATATCGCTAGTTAATAATAAGAGCCTAGGTTACTTAAGTAGTTATTAATAATATTACTAATTCTAACCTAGCTAACGAAATAAGTAAGCTAAAGATTTATTAAAATAGTATTTATTCTCGAGGTCTTACCCGTGTATTTAATATAAGCGTTATACGTCCTAATTAGCCCCCGATTATAAGACCTAGAGACCGCTACTAGTACTACTAGAGTTTATACTACCGGATTATTAGGGATTACAATTAGTATACTCTTAATAAGAACGCTTATTTTATTATTTTAGCTTAGGGAGCTTAGTACTACGGAAAGCGTAATAGTTAAGAACTTATAAAAAATATCCCCTTTATTATAATCGAAAATAAAAAAAAGCGTACGATTACTAATTATATTACCCTTCTTTTTTATATAGTAAATATATTAACTAAAGAAGATACTAAGCTTTTAGCTAAGTAAATTCTAAACTATTAGATCGGACTACCTTAGTAAACTATACCTATACTTCCCTTAGCTAATCCTATAAGTATAGTTAGATATATCTATATAATATAACCTAACTTAAACTACTATAGCTAAGTAGACGTTTATACCGTTTATAGGGGAAAACTACCTAAGAACCGCACTTTAATAACTACGTTATATTCTAAAAAGATATATAAAATTAATAGCCTAAGCTAGCCTTTATAACCTAAAAAAAAAATAGTTTTTTTCTTTAATTAAAAAAAGAAAATTATAGAAATTAATAATAATAACGAAGCTTTTAAAATAATAAAGAACGTAACCTCTATATCTATCTCTAGGCCTTAGCTTACTAAAGTCCTAATTAGTACTCTTAATACCGGTACTTAAAGAACCTAAGAGCCTTTTCTTTATAAGACCTAGAAAATAATAACTACTAATTAGACCCACGACTTTAACCTTAGAACTAAAGTAAAGAAATTAATAAAAAAGAGGCTCGAGGCCCCGATCTCGCTTTTTATAAACCTCTTATAAAAAATTATATTAAAATATACTATAATAATAGTAATTTTAATACGTAATTAGGGGTATTTTAATACTAATAAAATCTTATTAAAAACTCCGAGGTCCTTAGTAAATTTAGTAAAGAATAAGTAATAATAAAAAAATATTAAAGATCTTTTTAATAAATATAACTAGAACCTCTTTCTAAGGCCGAGCTATATAGCTAAAATTAGTAAAGTTAAAAGCGCTAATACGAATTCTAAGTTCCTAATTTCCGTAATTTCGAATACTTACTTCTAGTTAAAAGTCTAAATATTTAGTATAAATTAAGATAATAAAGGTTTAATAATCGTTACTATCCTAGATACTAGGGCATAAGTTAATATCCTCTCGAAATAATATATTAAAAAAGTTAGTATTTTTTATATAATAACAAAGCTTTAGATATAAACGTTTAAGTACGATCTAACTAGCTAAATAACTTTTAATAGTTTTTACTTTACGGACGTATAGATTAATAAGTTTAAGGTAACTACTTATTTTTTTATTAAAAATAAGCGAGAGACCTCTGATTCGTTATTACTAAGCCTTCTATTTATATAAAATACTAAGCTATCTTTTAGATATAATAAGTCGATAATTACTATTTTAATTTATATTAAGGACGAGAGGCTAAGGATCCCTATAAGGATAATTAGGACAAACGGTTTTTAAAATATAAAGGATATTTTACCCTAGTTTAAGTAGTACGTAGAGGAAGTTTTTAAATTAAAAAACTAAATACTAGTAATATAACTAAGGATACTACTAGTTCTAATAACTCTTACTTAAAATCTAAGCTAAAAAAAAACGAGCATATTATAGTAATTTTAAACTAAGGCTAAGCTAATTAAATTATAACTATAGTCGTACTTTATATAATCTAGCCTTAGATTATATAAATTAAGAGAGTAATAGTAGCCGCTCGGAGCAAGGTTAGAAATAGACCGAACGAATTAGTTAACTAAGATAATTTACGTTTTTTAATAAGAACACCTACTTCTTAATAAGAGGAGTTACGTATTAAATAACGAATTATAAAGCTAGAGTAAAAGGTATTAAAATAGTACGAGATAGCTAAAAAAGCTTTTTATAAAATTCCCTATACTATAAAAGCTAATACGATATATAAAAAAAAGGACTAAAAAGTTTAACTAATTAATAACGCGCCCTTTAATAAATTAATACTTAATAATAATCCTTATTAAAAACTTAAGAAACTTAAAAAGGTTAGAGATAAGTTACGAGACTAATCGGGCCCCTATAAGAATATTATTATACTTAAGTTCTCGGATATAAAACTAAGCTCTAAATTAACAAACGACTATTTTTAAGCTATCCTTAAGGATTATAACTATCTCCTACTTCGTAAATAAGATCTCCTTAAGTAAATACTCTTTAATTAAGAAAAAGCGCTAATATAGAACTTTTTTAAATACGGCCGTTTTAACTCTATAGTTACGCTACCTTAATTAATTAAGACTATACCCTATAAAGCTTAGTAAGTAAAGGGTATCCCGATTTTAAAAGCTCTATTACTAAAAGTTTTTAAAATAATCCGAGAACGTATTACTTAGGGTATTATTAAAAAAAGTTATACTATATATCGGAACCCCTAGTTCTTAATAATAAAAAAGGATAGTAGTTTTTAGTTAATTAACTTAGTAACTAAGGTTAACGCTATTACCTTTCGAGATACTTAGTAATTACTTAATACTAACGAGTTTTTAGAAAAATTTACTATAGATTAACTTATCTTTTTTTTAAATTTCTTTTTTAGTTACGATTAGATCTCTTTAAATAAAAAGAGCTACGATTTAATAACTTTTTTAACTCTACTTAGGCTATATAAATACTATACCCTCTTAATAAGAGTAATAAATTCAGTAGCCTAATTTTATTAGATTATAACCCGTATTCTCTACGACTTAATTCTAAAATACTATAACGCTTTTATTAATAATATCGTAGTTAAAGGCCCGTAATCCTACTATAACGATAAGTACCTAACTAACTATTTTAAGATCTAGCGATTCGTTTATAAACACCTCTAGAATATTAATTAAGTCTTAGTTAATATCGAGCTAACTAGCTATACTATCTCTAGGATAAAGTTATAATAGTACTAGCTATTTATAGTTATTATAGGCTACTTTTATAGTACAAAAAGGAGACGGCCTAATTAGGCTAAAATCCTTAAGATCCTCGAATAAATAAAATATTTAAACGTCTTAGAAATTAGATCGTTTTTTAGTATTATTACTTTTTATTATTACTAAATCGAGCAATTTTTTTTTAAAGTAGCCCCGTTATACTCCCTACTTAGTAAGAACTAATTTTTTAAATAGGGAGCGCCGTAAATCGAAATTATAAAGACGCTTAAAGAGGCGATTACTACAGCTCTTATTTTAGTTTTATTAAACTATAGTACTAAGGCTAGACGGATTATTTTTATAATAAATACTAATATTAAAAAATAGGGT
The DNA here is from genome assembly GCA_030869315.1 of Colletotrichum cuscutae. NCBI lineage: Eukaryota > Fungi > Ascomycota > Sordariomycetes > Glomerellales > Glomerellaceae > Colletotrichum > Colletotrichum cuscutae. The sequence continues at coordinate 302,441 of MPDP01000291.1, forward strand.
AGTACGCTTAGTTAGGTTATTAATAACGAGCGTACTATTACTTAATATAAGAGCGGGATATAGCGCGGGCTAGAGCTTAATTATAACTTTAAAAAGCTCGAAATATAAGGCGTTTTAATAAGCTTAAAACGTTTTCGTAATTATTTATTTAGGATTAACTTCTTATTAAAAACCGATACTTAAGTCCTAGTTACTTAGATTAATAATATAACGAATAACCTACTATTAATAATAATAATATACTAGCTCTCTTAGATTAGACTTTTCGACTTTAAAATTAAGTATATTAATAAGAAAAAGAATATTACGGTAGATAGCTTTTTAAGAAAACCTCCTAGCTAATTTAACCTAGTCGAGGTAGAGCTTAATAAGGATATTAAGGACTTTATTAATACACGAGTCCTGCGAATACGAGTCGTAAAGAACTTTTTTATTATAGTATATAGCCGTAATAACGTTATTATTAATTAGATATAGGAAATAGATATTCTAACTAATATACTAGTACTAAACGAATACTAGTCGGACCTCTTAAAATAAATTACTTATTTCTTTCTTATTCTAAAAAGGCTAGCTAGTATACCCTTTAATTAGTTTAGATATTTTAAGTAAATAATAATACGATTTATTATATAGGATAAACTTCTATTTTAATAAGGGACGAAGACTTATCCCTAACTTACTTAAGTAATTAATAATAAGCGCTACTAAGTAGACCTAATTAGTAAAGTATATAATAAGTCCGGGCATAGGGGATAAGAGGCTATATATTTCTATTTTATAAAATAATACTACTAGCTAAGAATATATACTTAGACTCGGGAGCTAATTACGACCTACGAGGCCTATTAAAAAGCTAGATTACGACGTTTCGATAACCCCTATATATTTATAGTTCTAATTTACGAACCTTTTTTTAAGGTCTATTTAAATATTTAGTATATAAGTAAATAAAAGGTTATTAAAGCGCGTTATAAGTTCACGGGATACTTAGAAGCGCGGATTATAACGAACGTTATATTAAAAAATATTATAAAGTTTATTTAAGAAGATATTATTTATTACTATAGGATTTATAATACTCTAATTATTAATAGGGGATAAGAAAATATAGGCGTTATAACGTAGCTTAATCGACAGTATAATACTTAATAAAAAGTTATATTAGCTTATAACCCTCGCGCTAACGGGCTCTTTAAAAAGGGTTACTAACTTATTACGCATATACTTCGTATTTAGTTAGATTAAGAAAAAAAAAATATTAAACTAATACTAGCTATAGCCCTTTTTATAAATAGAATAACTATTAGAATATTATTAAGTTATATACCGTTCTATTTTATTTATAGTCGTTATATAACGACCCTAATTAAAAAAAGGACGGCGACTTAGAAAGTACTTAATTAGGAGAATATATATATAACGGATTAAGAAGTCTAAGCCTAATTACGAGCTTTTACTTTCTTAGTAAATAATTAAGAAGCTATAGCTAATAAAGTTACTTAATACTAAGCCTAAACCCGCGACTAGTTTAACTCCTTATATACCCTCTAATTAATAAAATTATAAACTAGCGATCTAGTTCTTATTTTTAATATTTAATAAAAAAACGATATATTAATTTTTAAAAAACTCGATTATTATTAATAAGAACCTTTTTATATCTACTTAGTTACTCTAAACGGATCGTCGTATTAACTAAAGACGCTTACTAATAAACTAATTATAGGGGCTACTTATATTAGTAATTAACTTAAGAAGTTCCTAAAGTCTTTAGAAAACTTTTATTTATTACTTACTAAGTCTAATCTTTATAAGGACTTTATTTCTAACTTAACTAACCTTTTATCCCTATAAAATAATATAATTAACGCCGCGATTCTACCTCTTAATTATAATAATAATATAATAAACTCTAAGGACGAGAATACTTAGCTAGTTACTAAATAAACCTAATTATAAATAAGGGCCTCGTAAAAGGGCTAGATTACCCCTTACTACTACCAATCCTTAGTATAAACTACGAGTTTTTTTATTTATTAAATATTATTTTACGAGGATATTATTAAATCTTATTAATTCTTTAGTTATCTCTTTATCTAGATCTAAGATAAAAATATAAGGGGATAATAAGAAGAGAAGAATTATTTTTTAATTATTATAATTAAAAACCTAACGGCCTTACTTATTAATTATATAATCGTATTAAAAAACCCTACCCCTCTTTTTAAATATCTAAGCTTAGTTCCCTATCTAATTAAGCCCGTTTAGTATCTAACTTAGCTTATATAACCTCTTACTCTACTTATTTTATTTTAATATACTAATAACCCTTACGAGTTATAAATATATAGTTTTTAATAAGGTAAATAAGAGGGGCGTTTTTAAAAATAAAAGCGTACTTATCCTCCTCGGTCTTAGTAATATCGATCTAGTTAGAGACTATATAAACTAAAGTCTTAACTCTCTTAATATTAATTAGGATTAAAAACGCTACTTTACTACTACTTATTATATAATAATAATAATAGCCTTACTTAGAATTAGCTCCGGACTAACTAATAGCCTACCGGTCGTTACTCTTTTTAAAGTAGTATTTCTTATTTTTAAAATATATATAATTATTATATTAATTATTAAAATAATTTAAAAAAGAAACGTACTTAAAATAAAGAACTATCCTTCTAACTAGCTCCTTAGTATTAGAACCGATATACTTTTAAAAAGACTACGTATAATAGTTATAAAATATAGTATTCCGAACACCATAAGCCTAAATAAGTAAAGAATTAATAGTAGGAGTTTATTTACCTAATCGCTAGGATAGAGGGCTAAAATAACTAGCGTAATTATAACTAATAAAAACCCGACGGCTCTATAAAAATAATCCGCCTATAATACCCGGATTATAAACGTACTTCTTAATAACGTTCTAATTCGTAATTAATTATTAAAATTTCTAAACTATTTCTTTTTTAGTATACTTATTAACCTAAGGATTTATAATATAGAATTTAGTATAAAGCTCTCTAGCTAATTTAAAAAGAGTTAACTAACTAGTAGTCTTAAAAATTTAAAAAAGAGTAATATTAAATTAGGATAAGGATTAAAAAGATTAAATAGGGTAGTACTTATTATAGTCTACTTTTTACTAACTTCTTAAAACTTATAGCCCTAAGTTTTTTAAAAATAGACCTTCTTAGGAGTAGAAGAGGAATACTACTAAGGCCGGACGTTACGACGAGTAGTTTTAGTAATCCGATATATATTATTAATAGCTAAAGTATTAAATATAATAGGTAAGTAAATTATATTACTAAGAAAAAAAAAATAATTATAATTAAGAAGCTATTATTTAGGGAAAGAAATAAAAAGCGATAGAGGAATCGAAAAAGGGCCTCTATATACCCCCCTAGATCCGGGGTATTAAAAAGGAAAGTATTATAAGCCTCTCGGCTAATTAGCGCTAAATTATAGCTACTATATAAAGAAAAGAAAAAATAAATTATAGGATCGGGGCCTTCTTATTATTCGTAATATAGCGCCTTCTTTTTTAATTAGTAAAAGCCGCCCTTATGATTAATATAAAAGGGTAGCTTTTTACCTAGCTACCTAACCTTTCTTTTTTCCCTCCTTAACTACTTCCCTATAACTACTACTAATTAAACTTTCTCTAATTTTTACTCTTTAATTTACTATATAAATACTAACCTAGCGATTTATAATAGCCTCCTTACTTCCTATCTCCCTTTCTAAACTAGATAATAAAAAGAATATAGTATAAATTTAGGGCCTAATTACGATAAAGAACTTTAAAAATAATACTAAATACTAGTTAAAAAAGTAGAATCTAGATAGATATATTACCTTTAATAAGACTAACCCCGGGGCTATAATAAATACTAAGGACTCTTAATTTATTAATTTTAATACGAACTACTAATATAAAGCATATACTAATTATTACCCGAACTTAGTACCTAAACGAACTAGTTTTTTTTAAATAATCCTAACTTCTTATAAAATCGACTTTTTTAATTAGCTTAGTATAAGGGACGTACTTCTTTTCTTTAATTAGCGCCCTAAGGCTTTTAAAGGTTTAAAAAACTAAAAAACTTAAATAGGTTAGAACTACTATAAAGTAATAAAGATCCTAATTAATTACTATAACTTTTAAAAACGCTTATTATATAAAAATTAGATTCGAAAATACGAGATCGGATTTATAATAAAGGTTATAATATAAGACCTCGTTTTAGTACGTAATATAGTTATAATTAAGGAGGGATAAGAGAGTACTTTCGAACTAAATAAGACCCCTACCCTAATCTTATAAACCTAAGAGATTATATAAAAAATTAGGACTTTAGTATACTTAGTAATTTTCCTTTTTTACGTTAATAATCTAGGCTATTTTATAAAAATAATTATTAACTAATAAAATAGTATAGTTTATTAATACGATCTAAAATAAGCTCTTAGGTATTTAGAGAAGATATTTATTAATAATATCTAAGTACTAAAGGCTTTTTATAGCTAGATCGATATACCTCTTTATATTTAATAACTAATTAATATAAGTACTTACGTAGTCCCTACGGTATAATAGCTAAGTAAATAAGAATATAGTTTATATATACTTAAATAGTTTCGTAATATAATTTAATACGGCTAGCTTAACTTAACTTATAATACGTATTAAATAATTTATAAATACTTTAAATTGTTTAATAATAAACTCCGCATAGCTTAGATTTAGTAAATTAGTTACGAGTTCTAATACGATAGTTATTACTTTTTTAATATAATAAGGCCTTCTCTAAAAAGGTCCTTTAATAAAGTAATAAATAATTAGAACTTTAGAAATAGGCCCTATACTAACTTAAATAACTCTAACTATATTATAATTAATATTCTTAAAGCGCCGACTCTTTATAAATCCGGTTCTTACTTACTTAAACTTAAGTTTATTAACTAAGATCTAAGAATTTATAACCCTTATAATTACGGCTATTATACTTTTATCGATTTTACGTATTTTAAAAAGATATATAAAATAATTAAAAACTTTAAGTAAGAACTTACTGCTCTTAAAAAGTTATTCTTAACGTCCTAATCCTTAAAAATACTAAAGAGTACCTAGGGATCCGTAATAAGTAGTAACCCTAATCGGACTCTATAAATAATTAAACTAATAAAGGTTACTAATTAGTATTTAAATATTATTATTAATAATTAACTTATATACCTAATTAATACTCCTAAAACCTATCGAGTTATAAAGTTTTTATTAAATATATTACTATTTAAATTACTACTACGCCTTAGCCTAGCTCTTAATAAAGCTAGTCTGAGTAACTAGAGAGGTAATTTTTTAAATACTTTAATTAGGGGTAGAGATAGTCTTATTATAAAGATTTTAATTAAAGTACTAAGGGTTTAGTTAAAATAAGAGGCTATTAAGCGTACGCTTTTTAAATATAATTAGGCTATATAAAAAAGTAGCAAACGTTAATATTAAGAACTAGCTAAGTTTTATTAAAATCTCTTATAGTATCGTAGTATATATATAAATAAAACTAATATTAATAAGAGTATAAGGGAATAATAGGTTGATTAGTACGACGACCCGATTATAAAAACTATATATATAACTCTAACTTATACTCCTTAAATATTATTATTAATAAAAAAATTTAGGGAGAATTAGGTTAGTAAAAGTTAGGATTAGGAGATTACTAAGAAGGATTAGGATAAGAACTAAGTAAAACTAGTAGAGAAAGTAATAAAAATAGAGGAGGTAAAAAAAGTAATTATAAAGAAGAAGAGTAAGCGGAAAGCTTAATATAATTAACTATATATAGTAATTAAAACTAATTTAAAATAATTTTTTTTTATAAAAGATTAGGGAAAAAAAAATTAGGGGACGATTAGAATAAGGTAGGGTAATTAATCTTAGTTTTTTTTTTTTTAAAAATAATTAAGTATAGGGACTTATAAAAGAGCTAATTAGAAGAAGATATAAAAAGAAGGGCCCTTAATTAGAGAGAGGAGCTTAGTAGCGGGGATCTTTATTTTAATTATATATATACCTTTTTAAGATCGAACTAGAGCCTTTTTAATAATTTATTTTTAAATACGATAATATAAGATAATTAGGAAGTCTACCCTTTTAATCCGGTTAATATTACCCCCTTTTTTTAATAATAACTCCGTTAATTAAGGCTATATTAACCTGATCGAAAGAGGTATCTTATATTACTTTTGTAAGTGTTAGTAGTTCTTCTTAAGTACCGTACTGCGAAAGTCCTTTATACTCTACACCTTTTTACTACTAATATAAGTAATAGCTACGCTAAGTAATAAAAATAAGGCCTATATTAATACGCTTATTAATAAGCCCCCCCCTTATACGTATCATAAGGCTTTTATAATATAAAAGCTTATTATTCTTACTAAAACTAAGTATATTTTTAAGAAAGCCTAGACTAAGCTCTATAAAGAGTTTAACAACTAACGCCTAATCCTCTAGTACCTCTACGTAATATACTTATTTTTAAGAGTATAATAGGCCCGTTACTTTATCTAAAAATACTAAAACTTTAGTACTCGTATTATTTCTAATACTAAGTTAAGTAATAATAATATTAAGGGTTATTTTTTAAATAGTCTTAGTTATTTATATTAGCTTATTAATATTATATAGGATATAATTAGTAATTAAGAGCTACGCTTTTACTAAGCCTATATAAAAGACGAGGTACTTATAAACCGGGAGTATATAAGTACTCGCTTTAAGTATTAAAAAAGGTATAGGGTATAAAGGACTTTCGTAGTACGGTGCTTAGGAAGAACTACTAATACCTATAAAAATAATATAAAATACTTCTTTCGATCGGGTTAATACGGCCTTAATTAATAAAGTTATAACTAAAAAAAGAGGGTAGTATTAACTAAATTAAAAAAGTAAGGTTCTTAATTATTTTATATTATTATATTTAAAAATAAATTATTAAAAAGGCTCTAGTTCGATCTTAAAAAAGTATATATATAATTAAAATAAAAGTCCGCGCTACTAGGCTCCTCTTTTTAATTAGGGGCCCTTCTCCTTATATCTTTTTTTAATTAGCTCTCCTATAGGTCCCTATACTTAATTTATTTTAAAAAAAAGAAATATTAAGACTAATTACCCTACCCTATTCTAATTATCCTCTAATTTCTTTTTCCCCGATCTTTTATAAAAAGAAATTATTTTAAATTAGTCCTAGTTACTATATATAATTAATTATATTAAGTTTTTTACTTACCTTTTTTTTTTATAATTACCTTTTTTATTTCCTCTACTTTTACTATTTTTTTATTAACTTTCCTTAGTTCTTATTCTAATCTTTTTTAATAGTCTCCTAATCCTAACTTTTACTAGCCTAATTCTTTTTAAATTTTTTTATTAATAATAGTATTTAAAGAGTATAAGCTAGAGTTATATATATAATTTTTATAATTAGGTCGTTATATTAATTAACTTATTATTCCCTCGTACTCTTATTAATATTAGTTTTATTTATATATATATTACGATATTATAAAAAATCTTAATAAAACTTAGTTAGTTCTTAATATTAATATTTATTATTTTCTTATATAGCCTAATTATACTTAGAGAGTATATACTTAATAACTTCTTACTTTAACTAAACCCTTAGTATTTTAATTAAAGTCTTTTTAATAAGACTATCCTCGCTCTTAACTAGAGTATTTAAAAGATTATTTTTCTAATTACTTAGACTAGCTTTACTAAGAGCTAGGCTAAGGTATAATAATAACTTAAATAATAATATATTTAATAAAGACTTTATAACTTAATAAGTCTTAGGAGTATTAATTAAATATATAAGTTAATTATTAATAACGGCGTTTAAATACTAGTTAGTAACTTTTATTAATTTAATTACTTATAAAGTCTAATTAGGGTCGTTACTTATTATAAATCCTTAGGTACTTTTTAATATTTTTAAAAATTAAAATAATAAAAATAACTCTTTAAGAATAATAAGTTTTTACTTAAGGTTTTTAACTATTTTATACGTTTTTTTAAAATATATAGGATTAATAAGAATATAATAATTATAATTACGGAAGTTATAAAATCTTAGATCTTAGTTAGTAAACTTAAGGCTAAGTAAATAAGAACTAGATTTCTAAGGAGTCGGCGCTTTAGAAGCGTTAGTTATAGTATAATTAGAGTTATTTAAGTTAGTATAGGGCCTATTTTTAAAGTCCTAATTGTTTATTATTTTATTAAAGGACCTTTTTAAAAGAGGTCTTATTATATTAAAAAAGAAATAACTATTATATTAAAACTTATAACTAATTTACTAAATCTAAACTATATAGAGTTTATTATTAAATAATTTAAAGTATTTATAAGTTATTTAATACGCGTTATAAGTTAGGTTAAGTTAGCTATATCGGACTATATTATAAAATTATTTAAGTATATATAGACCGTATTCCTATCTACCTAGCTATTATACTATAAGGACTATATAAACGCTTATATTAATTAATTATTAAATATAAAGAGGTATATTAATCCGGTTATAAAAGGCTTTTAGTACTTAGATATTATTAATAAATATTCTCTCTAAATACTTAAAAGCCTACTTTAGATCGTACTAATAAACTATACTATTTTACTAGTTAATAATTATTTTTATAAAATAGCTTAGATTATTAATATAAAAAGGGAAGATTACTAAGAATATTAAAGTCCTAACTTTTTATATAATCTCTTAGGTTTAAGGGATTAGGGTAGGGGTCTTATTTAGTTTAAAAGTACTCTCCTATCCCTCTTTAATTATAACTATATTACGTACTAAAATAAAGTCCCGTATTATAACCTTTATTATAAATCCGATCTCGTATTTTTAAATCTAATCTTTATATAATAAGTATTTTTAAAAGTTATAATAATTAATTAAGATTTTTATTACCTTACGGTAGGTCTAACCTATCTAAGTTTTCTAGTTTTTTAAACCCTTAAAAACCTTAAAGCGCTAATTAAAAAAGGGAAGTGAGTCCCCTATACTAAGCTAATTAAAAAAGTCGATTTTATAAAGGGTTAAGATTATTCAAGAGAAATTAGTTTATTTAGGTACTAAGTTTAGATAATAGTTAGTATACGCTTTATATTAGTAATTTATATTAAAATTAATAAACTAAGAGTCCTTAGTATTCGTTATAATCCTAGGGTTAGTTTTATTAAAAATAATATATCTATCTAGATTCTATTTTTTTAATTAGTATTTAGTATTGTTTTTAAAGTTCTTTATCGTAATTAGGCCCTAAATTCGTACTATATCCTTTTTATTATCTAATTTAAAAAGGGAAATAAGAAGTAAAGAGGTTATTATAAATCGCTAGGTTAGTATTTATATAGTAAATTAAAAAGTAAAAATTAGAGGAAGTTTAATTAGTAGTAGTTATAGGGAAGTAGTTAAGGAGGGAAGAAAAAAAAGTTAAGTAATTAAATAAAAAGCTACTTTTTTATACTAATTACGAGGGCAGCCTCTGCTAATTAAAAAAGAAGGTACTATATTATAAATAATAAGAAAGCCCTAATTTTATAATTTACTCTTTTTTTTTTTATATAATAGCTATAATTTAGTACTAATTAGCCGAGAGGCCTATAGTACTTTCCTCTTTAATACCCCGGATCTAGGGGGGTATATAAAAGCCTTTTTTCGATTCCTCTATCGTTTTTTATTTTTTTCCTTAAATAATATTTTCTTAATTATAATTATCCTTTTTTACTTAGTCTCTTTTTTTTTTAGTAATATAATTTACTTATTTATTATATTTAATACTTTAGCTATTAGTAATACGTATTAAATTACTAAAACTACTTATCGTAACGTTCGGCCTTAGTAATATTCCTCTTTTACTCTTAAAAAGGTCTATTTTTAAAAGATTTAGGGCTATAAGTTTTAAAAAGTTAGTAAAAAGTAAACTATAATAAGTACTACCCTATTCGATCTTTTTAATCCTTATTTTAATTTAATATTACTCTTTTTTAAATCCTTAAGATTACTAATTAGTTAACTCTTTTTAAATTAGTTAGAGAGCTTTATACCGAATTTTATATTATAAATCCTTAGGTTAATAAGTATATTAAAAGAGAAATAGCTTAGAAGTTTTAATAATTAACTACGAATTAGAACGTTATTAAGAAGTACGTTTATAATCTAGGTATTATAAGCGGATTATTTTTATAGAGCCGTTAGGTTTTTATTAGTTATAATTATACTAATTACTTTAGCTTTTTATTTTAGTAATTAAGTAAACGAACTCTTATTATTAATTCTTTACTTATCTAGGCTTATAATGTTTAAAATACTATGCTTTATAACTATTATATATAGTTTTTTTAAAAGTATATTAGTTCTAATATTAAGGAGCTAATTAAAAAAATAGTCCTCTATTTTAAGTACGTTTCTCTTCTAAATTATTTTAATAATTAATATAATAATTATATATATTTTAAAAGTAAGAAATACTATTTTAAAAAGAGTAACGATTAATAAGTTATTAGTTAGTCCGGAGCTAACTCTAAGTAAAGTTATTATTATTATTATATAATAAATAGTAATAAGGTAGTATCTCTAATCCTAATTAATATTAAAAGAGTTAAAATTTTAGTTTATATAGTTTTTAACTAAATTAATATTATTAAGACCGAGGAGGATAAGTACGATTCTGTTCTTAAGAACGCCCCTTTTACGTACCTTATTAAAAACTATATATTTATAACTTATAAAAGTTATTAACGTATTAAAATAAAATAAGTAAAATAAGAGGTTATATAAGCTAAGTTAGATACTAAACGGGCTCGATTAAATAAAGAATTAGGCTTAGATATTTAAAAAAAGGAGTAGGGTTTATTAATATAATTATATAATTAATAAATAAGGTCGTTAAGTTTTTAATTATAATAACTAAAAAATAATTCCTTTTTTCTTATTATCCCCTTATATTTTTATTTTAAATTTAAATTAAAAAATAACTAAAGAATTAATAAAATTTAATAATATTTTTATAAAATAATATTTAATAAATAAAAAAAACTCGTAGCTTATACTAGGGATTAGTAGTAGTAAGGGGTGATCTAGCCCTCTTAAGAGGCCCTTATTTATAATCGGGTTTACTTAGTAATTAGTTAAGTATCCTCGTCCTTAGAGCTTATTATATTATTATTATAATTAAAAAGTAAAATCGTAGTATCGATCTTATATATCTTTTTAGAGTATAACGTAGTTACTAAGGTGCGGTTTTTTAAGTAATCTTCCTTTATAAACGGTATAAACGTCCGTTTAGTTATAATAGCTTAAGTTAAGTTATATTATATAAACGTATCTAACTATACTTATAGGATTAGCTAAGGGAAGTATAGGTATAGTTTACTAGAGTAGTCCGATTTAATAGTCTAGAATTTACTTAGCTAAAAGCTTAGTATTTTCCTTAGTTAATATATTTACTACGTAAAAAAAAAGGGTAATACGATTAATAATCGCATACTTTTTTTTATTTTTAATTATAATAAAGGGGATATTTTTTATAAGCTTATAACCGTCGTACTTTCTATAGTACTAAGCTCCCTAAGCTAAAATAATAAAATAAGTATCCTTATTAAGAGTATACTAATCGTAATTCTTAATAATCCGGTAGTATAGACTTTAGTAATATTAATAGCGGTCTCTAGGTCCTATAATTAGGGGCTAATTAGGATACGTAGTACTTATATTAAATATATAAATAAGACCTCGAGAATAAATATTATTCTAATAGATTTTTAGTTTACTTATTTCGTTAGCTAGGTTAGAATTAGTAATATTATTAGTAGCTACCTAGGTAACCTAGGCCCCTATTATTAATTAGCAATATTATTAATAGTTCGGATACTAATACTAAGTATTTTTACGTACTTACGAAGTAGGGGATTGTAATAAGGTTTTAAGTTAACTCTAATTATTTATAAAGAGTAAGCTATATTCTTTTTTATATATAATCGTATTAAAAAGTCTTATTTTAAACCTCGCGTACTTTATTAATTTAATAAAACTATTTAGAGTAACCCCGACTTCTTTTACTACTTTTCTTATAATATTAGTATAAAACTACTTATATACGGCCTTAATTAGGCTCTTATTAGTTATAATATAGAGGTCTTATTATTTAATAAGGGTAATTATATTATTAATCTTAGTAAATAGTACTTAAGTAGAGTTTAAGTTAGAAAACGAGATAGGTAGTCCTTTAATAACTCTTTTAATTTACTTTTCTTTATTTAAGAAGTAGTTAGTATCCTATTTTCTATACTTTTTTAAAAAAAAATCCTTAGCTTAGGCCTAAAATAATCCTCTAATCGCGTCTTTAATTAGAGTTTAATAATCTCCTTTTATAATATACGTAATAAGTTTATTCTTAAATCAGTCCGGGACCTTATTAATCTCGTACTAATCCTCGAACTTTTTTAAAAAGTTTATAATATTATTATTTTTAAAAACTATAGTCCCCTCTTAACTAGGGAACGGTATTTTATAAAACTTTATATTTTTTATTAAATTAAACTAAGGAATCGTAAGGTCCTTAGTCTAAAGTACGGTTATTTAAATCTAAGTAGTAATAATACTTAAAAAGGTATTAATTAAAGTATTTATCCCGATTTAAGCCGTAACTAGCCTTTTTTAATTAAATTAATAAGTAAATTTATTATTAAAAGTAAGCTTCTTATTATTAAATAACTCCGCGGTTTATAAGTCTTAATAAATTATAAAAACTAGTTTAGTAAACGGTCTATTTAAAGTAAAAGGGTTAGGTTTATATAATTAAACGTCCTAAGGGGTACTAATAATAATAAAAATAATATATTAATTATTTATATTTATAGTCCGAGGTTATTAAAAATATAATTTATTAATTTTATTTATAATCTTAATAGTTTTATATTAGTTTATTTACTTTAAATAGAGTTTAAAAAGAGTAGAGAGGAGCCGTTTTAATAACTAGAGTATAGCTATTATCCTAATTAGCGTAATTTAAGCCGTTCTTCTTAGCCCTTATTAAGCGTATAACTAGAGTTTTAATTAGACTTTGTATTAGGCCCACGGTAATACTAATTAAAATTATTAATAAGTCTAGTTAAAAGCTAGTTTCGTAAGCGCCCTTAGTTTAACGTATTCGTACTTTTAAATAAGTCTATTATTAAATCTCTAGACTATATTAATTAATAAAAAATAGTCTAGTTAAATAACTAGTTATACTTATTAAAATATTCTATTAGTTCTAATCTTAACTTATTATTTATTTTATTATACTATCGTAGCGTTTATATTTAAGCCCGATCCGGTCCTAAGTATTTATATATTTTTCTACTTATTTATCTCGCTCGTTTATTAAGGTTTATTATATTCCCCTTTTATTAAATAAAAAGCCCTTTTTTATATATTTTTATCTTTATATCTTAATTATTTAGTTTTTCCTTTAATTAAAATCCTATTACTCGTATTTATTTTTATTATTACGCCGCTTTTTTTTACTTTATTTATTTAAATTATCTCCGATCGAGTTAGGCTTTTTTTTATTTATTCTCTTATTTAAAAAAGGAAGGGATTTTTAGAAAAAGAGATTATTAAAAACGATATAGAGTATAAAGGACTTTTGTAATACAGTACTTAAGAAAAACTACTAGAATAGGGTGGGGCGATTAGTCCTAGTCTTTCTTTCTTTTAGAGACGATTAAGTATAGGGACCTATAAGAGAGCTAATTAAAAGAAAATATAAAAAAAAGGGCCCCCGATTAAAGAGAGGAGCTCAATAATACGGATCTTTATTTTAATTATATATATACCTTTTTAAGATTAAACTAGAGCTTTTTTAATAATTTATTTTTAAATACGATAATATAAAATAATTAAGAAGTTTACTTTTCTAATCCGGTTAATACTACCCCCTTTCCTTAATTATAACTCCGTTAATTAAGGCCGTATTAACCCGATCGAAAGAGGTATCTTATATTACTTTTATAAGTATTAGTAGTTCTTCCTAAGTACCGCACTGCGAAAGTCCTTTATACCCTATACCTTTTCACTACTAATACTTATAAAAATAATATAAAATACCTTTTTTAATTAAGTTAATATAGCCTTAATTAATAGAGTTATAATTAAAAAAAGAGGGTAATATTAACTAGATTAGAAGGGTAGAGTTCTTAATTATTTTATATTATTATATTTAAAAATAAATTATTAAAAAGGCTCTAGTTCGATTTTAAAAAAGTATATATATAATTAAAATAAAAATCCGTACTATTAGGCTCCTCTTCCTAATCGGGGGCCTTTTTTTTTATATCTTTTTTTAATTAGCTCTCTTATAGGTCCCTATACTTAATCCGTTTTAAAAAAAAGAAATACTAGGACTAATTGCCCCACCCTATTCTAGTACCTAAGCGAACTTCGAATAATACTTTTTTTAAAATATCTTATTTTAATTAGGATATAAGGCTAGCTTATAAAAAAAGTAATACTAGAATAGGGTAGGGCGATTAGTCCTAGTCTTTCTTTCCTCTAAAAACGATTAAGTATAGGGACCTACGAGAGAGCTAATCGGAGGAAGATATAAAGAGAAGGGCCCCTAATTAGGGAGAGGAGCTTAGTAATACGGATTTTTATTTTAATTATATATATATTTTTTTAGGATTAAATTAGAGCTTTTTTAATAATTTATTTTTAAATACGATAATATAAAATAATTAGGAAGTTTATTTTTTTAATCTGGTTAATACTACCCCCTTTCCTCGATCGTAACTCCGTTAATTAAGGCCGTATTAACCCGATTAAAAGAGGTATTTTATGTTGTTTTTATAAGTATTAGTGGTTCTTCCTAAGTACCGTACTGCGAAAGTCCTTTATACCCTATACCTTTTTAATACTATTTAATAAGAGGCTATTCCTAGCCCCCCTCGGATCCTATAATCTAAACTATACTATTTTAATTAAGCTAAGTATCCTATACTACTATAAAATCTATTTTAAAATATTAGATTTAGTTACTTTTAATAAATAAGAGGTATACCCTTAGTAGCGTCTTTAAAAAATATCTTTTTTAAATTTATATTACTAGATTCTTAACCCTAAGATTATTATATCCCTCTATAATAAACTAAAAAATATAGTATAGCCTATTCTATTATAACTAGCCTTATTTAAAAAAGGCTAGTTAACTAGTTAAGCCCGTACTATTTATAATAATTAAAGTATAAGTAATAAAAAGCGAGGCTACCTACTTAAGAATAAAAATAAGTTAACGCTAACTAGGTTTATAAAAAAAATAAGTTAGCTAAGTTAAAGCTAAATATCGAGCTTATTTTAGTAATAAATAAGGAGCTAGTTTAGCGTTTTTAATAGGGGGAGGATAATAAGGAATTATATAAATAGATAGCTAATATAACTTAGTATTTAGAGGAAACGGAGCTAGTAAAAAGACGTTTATAATAATAATAAATTATTATAATTACGTTAAAAGAGGTAGTAAAATAAGCATTGTTATAATTTACTCTTTATATATCTTAAGTATATAGTACTAAAAAGCCTTACTTATTTAAGATTTATAAAAGCTTATATTACTAGCTTATTTAAGATTTATAAATTTTAAATAAGTAATATAGTAGTTCTAAACGAGTATATAAGTTATAATAGTATTCTTACTTTTAAAAATCTTAAACTAGAGCTTAGGTTAGAGAGGATAGTAAGAATAGCTATATTAGTATAGTTACTTTTACTACTTTTATAGGGAGGTACTGTTTTTTTAAACTAATTAAAGGCTAGAATAGTAACGCTAGTATAAGAGCGACGCCGGTATATTGATTTACGACGCTAGTATATCAATTCCCTTTTTTATTTACTTTCTTTTTTAGTATTAACTATTTACGTATATATATTAATAATTTCGTATAAAATACTTCCTTTTTTAATAATTACGTACGCTATATAATACTTATAATAAGTGCTTAATATAGCGTTCCGGCCCGTATTAAGGGTATATAGCTCCTAATAACCCCTACACACTAGCCTATACTATACCCTAATAACCTTACGTCCTATAAAATAACCTCTTACCTCTTTGTTAATACGTATACCTCTATATAATAGCTTTTTTATTATATAAATGTTTATATTATTTATAAGCTCTTTATTTTCCCTTTTAAAAGCCTTTTACTAGATCTATAACTTTAATATTATATAAGTTAGTATATACTACTTTATACTATTTAATATTACTATATTAACTTATATAATCTAGCCCTAGTATTGAATTAAGCTTAACCCTAAGATTATTAAAAGTAGCTATTATATTATAAGTGATTAGGCTATAAGTACTTAACTAGCGAGGCTATAATATATAGTGGTTTTTTTTTCCGGCTTTATAAGCGTAAAAGATCGACCTTAACGGGATTACGCTTTTAAAGGAATTTATATAATACGGTATACTTTTAAACTATATAATATATATAATATACCCTAAGTACGTACTTAACGTAATATAGTAATTTTAATACGAAAACCGCTATATAATTTAGGATAAATAAGCTGCCCTCTTTGTTTACGCAGCGGCGCTAGCTAAAAAGGTCGATAATAAAAGTTAGCTATAAAGGTTAGAGGCGGCTATTAATTATAGAGGTTCTAAACTTTAATAGCGACGTAGAGGTTTTTAAAAAAAAGGGCTAAAAGGGCTAATATTTAGCTACTTAGAGCTTATAAAGATTCTTTTTATTTTTATTATTTTTAATATTACCTAAAGCTCTATTTAAATTAAATAAATTTATTAAATAAACTTATTAAATTAACCTATCGATATATAAACTACTACTCTCTTAGTATATAGTTAATAACTAGCGGGCTAGGACTCTAAAAATACCCCTCGATAGGTCCCCCCCTCTAGGGCTCGATGGATTAGGCCCCCTCGACGCCCTAGTTATCGTAACTAATATAAGTATACTTAAGGAGTAGTATAGTACTTTTTAATAATATAAAATCTAGCTAAGTAATAGTACGAACGCTATCAATAACTAGGTTAATACGGATATTAAGATTTAGTATATCGACGTTAGTTTAGAAATTATATTTTATAAAATTAAAAATCTTTTTAATATAAGTTATATTATAAATATAAAGGAATATATAAAGGGCCCCCTAATTTTTAATAAAAAAGAATATATAATATAGGGTCTAATTATTTACGTAGGCTAGTACCAAGAGATTTTATATATATTAAAATAGGTATAGCTCGCCCTTTAAATAACTAGAATTACGTAGTAAAAAGTTAAGAGCTATTAATAAAAAGGAGATAACGGTCGAGTTAGTTAACTATTATTTTAATTAGTAATTAGGTATAGAGCGTAATATACCCAGTTCTCCCTAATACGTAATATACGGTACGGCCCCGGCGGATTGCTCCGTTAGAAAGACGAGGCTATAATATAAGTAAAGGTATATTATAAAACTTAAGCTTATAAAGTCCTTAGTACGGGCTCTACTTCGTAAAGAGTTCTTTTATAATACAATTTATATACTAATTACTAAGTTATTAACGTCTTATCGCTAGGTATATCTCGAATTTATTATAATCACTCCCCCTTTACGTAACTTTAGTCCCTAAAGTTATTATATAATATCTTTTTTAATACTAATAATAAAGCTATTAACGTCGTTATTTATAATAACTTTCTTAAGGCGTTAATAATATCTTTTTTATTTAAGAATAAGGTACTACTTCTATTTTATTACTTAATAAATACTTTATTATTATTACTTAATAATAGCGCGCTAACTAGTTATTAAGTAATAGTACGTATTCGTAATAAAGTATTTTAATTATTATAATATATAAAAGCCTACTTAACTTCGCGGTTATTATTATTACTAAGCTATTAAGTAAAATAAAAAGCTTTTTTCTTATTACTAGTTACGCATTTACTTTTTTATTTCTCCCCTCTATTTAGCGACCGTTTTACGAATTCTTTTTTATATAACTATACCTTTTTTTTTAATAATATTCTAATTTCTATACTATTTCCTAATTATAATTCTTTTATTATACTATTGCTAAGTATTTAGTAAAATATTTACTATTTTATATATCTAGGATATACTTAATATTAAGTACGATCCTAAGGAGGGTTTCTACGGTTTCCGTAATAATACTCCCTATATACGCTACTTATTTAATATATATTATAATATTAATAAGCTCGTTTATATTACTAATACTTACGTCTCTAAGTATATTATATAATAAGTTAATAAAAAGAAGTATTTTATTATAAGTCGTGAAGTCCTTATTAGTCCGTTACTAAAATATTAGGTTAATAATATTATTTTAAGTTCTTAAGGAGCTATAAAGTACTACTTAGCTTATTTAAAATACCTTTATAAAGTTTTATTATACTAAGGAGTAGGGTAACTTTAACTTTTGAAAGCGCGGCTACGTTTTTTATATTTTTAGCCGTATTATTAATATATAAAAAAAGGTTACTACTTATATTACTAACTCGTTAATAAGTAATAAAAAGGTATACCTCGAGTATACTACTCTCTAAGAGCTCGCTACTAACTATAAGTATTTAGACTTATTAATCTTAATTATAATAAGTTATTAATAATTATTTAGTAACTATTTCTTTTTATTAACTTAAATTTCTCTTCTTAAGCTAGTATTATTAATATTAGTAATAAGGCTAGGATTATCTCTTATTTTAGTTACTTTTAACTAGCTTATTTTTATAATAATAGCCGCGTAACTACTTTATAAAATAACCTTAATACTCTATTTTAATACTATAAAATAACTCCTTAGGGTATTATTATTATATATATTTCGAAGTTTCTTAGCTTTTTTATTTTTTATAAACGCGTTACTAAGTACTTAGTAAACGATATACTTATTTATATTATTATTATTTATAGTACTCTTCTTATTTCTTATAGTCCTAAGACTTAAACTCTTATTAAGAAGTATACTCTTATTACTAACTATATTTCTATTAATATTAATAAAGTAAACCTTTTTAACTCTAAGTTTAAGAAGTTTTAATTTAAAAGAGTCGAGTCTAAAAAACCTAATAATAATTTAAAATATTCTTTTAATTAGCGTTATAATAAGCGTTATTACTTTATTATTAATAAATTACTAACCCCTATTTATAATATTCTCTTTTTTATAAACAAGTTTACTTTAGCCCTTAGTTATATAGCTTTAGATCTTAATTAAGCTAGTATTCCGCTCTTTTTATTTTAAATAAAAGCTTTATAATAGCTTAATAAGGTTATTATTTTAACTAAGGCTAAAACTAAGAGTTATAATAAGTAGTTCGATATTAATAAGTTCTTTATAAATATTAATATTATTAAGGCCCTTTAGTTTAATAATAATAATAAGAGCGTCATTTCAAAGGGCGCTCCCCCTCTTTAACTTATTAATAATAATAATAGCGTTCTACTTCTTATTCTACTTCTTATTATAGTTTTTATTATAGTTTTTATTATAACCTTTGGTAATAACTAAGTAGCGAACGCTTTATGAACCATTATTATTAATATATATAATACTCTATATAACTTTAACTACTTTTCTATAACTTATTATAATATAAATAAAGTTAACGGCCTTACTCTAAGTAATTAGCTAAGTACTTATATAAAACTTATTTATATTATTTTTTCTAAGTAAATTGCTATTACTAACTATTATGTTTTAAAAGTACGTACTAAAGTTACTATTATTATTATTAATATTACGTAAGTTATTCCCCCGATATAGCTAGATCTTAGTAATCTCTTAGTAACGTATTATTAAAAGTTATAATATTATATCTTGTTTTTAGAAATTGCGCTTAGCTAAATAAAAAGGGTTTTATAAAGTATTATTAATTAACTTATTTTTAGCGACTTTTTATTATAAACTTAACGTTTATTATCCTATTTTATATATATATTTCTTTTTATAATATTCGAATTTTTAAACTACTTCTACTACCCTATTAAGGTACTTAGTAAGCTCTTACGTATTATACTTAGTAAACTATGTAGCTTATTTAATAAAATATTATAATTTTCTTTTTTTATTTTATTTCGTAACGATTTTTTCAAAATTTTTAACGTCTTATTTATTCTCTAATTCTAAGAGATTCGCTATTTAGTTATTAACTATTTAGTAATTTCCTTATGGTTTAAGCTAGGAAACTAGGAAAATATTATAAATTGTGTAATACTACTTTAATAAATATACTTAATAAGCCGACGACTTTTTTATAATTAAACTCTTTTAGAGTATATTTTTTATTATAATAAGCTACTTAGCTCTTAAAAGCTCGTACTTAGGCTCGTATAGCCTAGGCCCTAATCTCCTTGATTTTCTAAACCCTTTCCCGAACTTCTTAAACTATAACTTTATAATTTAATATATATTTAACGTACTTAGGGTAGTAGCTATATAATAATATATATAGGGATATTTTTATAATAAAATATTAGCTATTATTGTATATAAACTTAGATTTATTTAACTATATAACTTATTTATTTAGTAAGCCCTTGGTATAAATCTTTAAATACTTTTTTAATATTTAATAAGTCCGCTCTATTTAGCTATTTATTTATAAGTAGTATATAGTAAATAGTTAGTAATATATTACCCGTTCTTTAGCGAACTTTTTTTAAAATACGCTTAAAAAAGTTTATTTTTATTCATAATAATACTTTTTAATATACTAAACTTATACTTACCCTCTTTATATAAGATACTTATTACTTATATTACGTTAAGTATTTTAATAATAAGTAAGAACTTTGCGAACTTTATTATATAATAAATAATAACTAAAATATAATTATACTTAGTACTATTATTATAAGCGCTTAGTAATAGTTTTATAATAAGATTTATAAATATTTTTTAAAATGAATACGAGGGTAATAATAATAATTTATATTTACCTATATAGCTTATATTTTAAGGTTATAACTCCTAAATAATACTTATAGTTCTTAATATATTCTTAAATATTTTATTAAATATCCTCTCAATAAAATTTCATTTAAATTAGCTTAAGAGTTTTTATAGTTCTTATATAACTTACTCTATAATTATTATCATATTAGGAAAAGATCTCTATTTAAAAAAACTCTAGTTAAAGAATAATAAGTCTTTTTTTAAAAAATAGTATACTTTATTTATTTAATAAATATATTCTTAGCTCGCTAATTATAATATAAACTCTTATTAGTTATAATATATAGAACTTATCTTTCCCCCCGATAGAGCAATCTACCGGGGCCGTACCGTATATTACGTATTAAAGAAAACTAAGTATATTACGCTCTATACCTAATTACTAATTAAAATAGTAGTTCACTAACTCGACTATTATCTCCCTTTTATTAATATATTACGACCTAATATATATAACTAAGACTAGGGCCCGCCCCGCAGGCTCGTAGTAGCTATAGTATATTATATATATAAGAATATAAGAATATAAGGTAACTCTTATAGAACGGAAGAACTATAGATAAGTTACGTATAGATAAAAAAAGTAATTACGTAATAAGGTAATTATTATAATTATTTTAAGTAAGCGCTTATTAATATTTACTAAGCGATTACTTAACGAATAAGAGTAATTATTAATAAAGTATATATTTACGATCGGACTTATATATAATATAAATTTAAGCCGGGCTTAAAAATAGACTTCTTATAGCTTTTTTAATAATTAACTTAGTATTAGATCTTATAATCGCTTTTAGCTATTTTTATTAAGAACCCCTCTTAATAAGACTATAATTAATTACTAAAGCCTTATTTACTTACGACTTATAAATATAGCTTTAGAAAAGCTATTTATAACTACGATACTATTATTAGTTTCGTAGCCCTAACTTTTATTAATATACCTTATTGTAACTAGCTAGCTATAATACTTTAATTACTCCTATTTAGTAAGCTAACCTTATAAAGCTTACTAAATAGTAAAAATCACGATGTTTTTTAATAATACTCCGCCTACTTCTTCCTCCTCAAAGGAGAAGTAGCTTAAGAACTTAGCTAACGAACTAGCTACTACTAATAATAATATGCCCGATATTACTTACGACTCTAATAGAGACGCTATTATTAGTTAGGATATTTACGCTTAAATAAAGCGAGCAGTTAGTAAGAGCGCTTAGTATAATAAAGAGCTTATTAAACTCTTTAATAGTAACACTGCGTACCTAGCTTAGATTTAAAAAAAAAGTAGCGAGGATATTGCTACTATATATAATATAGTAAACGAAGCTATAATAGCTCTGACCCTTAAGAAGAAGGAAGCTAATAACCTATTTTAAGAAGTTAGAACCCTTAGAGCTACTATTAGTATTATTAAAACTCTAACTAATAATAGAGAGAAACTTAAGCTTAACGTACCTATTACTTTTAATAGTACTAACGGACGTTTTAAAGGGTTCTTAATTTAGATTAGAACTTACTAAACCTTCTATATTACTAACTTCTATAATAAGACCGAACGGGTTATTTACGTAGTAACTTTTTTTAAAGGACGAGCTTTAGAATAGTTTAAACCTTTTTAAGAGGAGTTCCTCCGTAATAACGGCTACTTTAAGAACTATAAGGATAAGATTATTACGATTTTTATTAGTATAGTAGGATTTTAAAACGCTTTGGAATTACTCTTCTAGGACCCGGACGAGGTCCGGTAAGCCGAGAGAGACTTAAGGAATCTTAAGTAAACTAAGTTTACTTATTACGTAGCCGAGTTTAGAAGGTTTTTAGCTAGATTAGACGCTACGGAGTAAATACAAATCTCTGACTTTTATAAAGGACTAAAGGACGAAGTTAAGGACGAGATATTTAAGCTCGACTTACTAAAAGAATTCCTAACTTATGTCGAACTCGCTATTAGAATAGATACTAGACTTTACGAGCGACGTAAGGAAAAGAACTAACGAACGCAGGCTAATACTAGTAGATAATACTAATTACGATTCCTAGGATAAAAGGAAGCTTTACGAAATTACTATTAGTAATATAGACTAACGTCCTACGGATAATATAGTAGACTTATAGACCTTAGTGCTACTAACCGAGGACTGCTTAAAAAGAACTTTAAGTACTATAACTATAACAAACTAGGATATATAGTACGAGACTACTGATAACCTAAACGAATCTAAGATAAGTCTAAAACTATTAATATAGTAACTAGAACTATACTAAAAACCGAACTAAGGGATAGTTATAAATTACTATTATGGACCGGATGCTTTAATAACGATTACCTTGTTTATTAAAATAGTAAGAAATAAGTAGGCTAGTACCCTAAGGAACCTAAATAACTTACTATAATAAGAATTAACGCTAAGAAAACTAATACTAAAACTTTAGCTATGAATTGACGAATTCTTAATACTAAGGTTCTTTATAAAATTAACGAATAACTCGATAAAGCTATTTCTAGTAAATAAATTATAACGGAACCCCTACTAAACGTATTACTAACTACGGTAAACGGGAAGATAGACTTTAGACCTAACGACGAAAATAATACTAAGTCCGATACTAAAGAATCGGATAGAGACCTTAGCTTAGAATAAGGAATTTAAGAGTAGAGTATAGAATAGCTTACGGATTAAGAATCGCCCTATAATTCGGACGAACCTCGCGACGTTATTTAATAACGTACTTAGATAAAAATTATTAGCGAGTATATACCCGGTATAGATAATACTAGCTCTAAAGAGGGAAACGAAGAGATAGAACGACCTAAATATAAGAGAATTTACGAAATAAAAAACGACTAGTTTATCCTACTCTATAGAACCGGGAACCTAGGAATAGATAAGGAAATACTACTTACTCTAAAAAATAACGTTCTCTTAAAGAAGACCTACTAGTTATATTATAAAATCTTCTAAGTAGAGTGCTTAATTAACGACTATAAATATTATTATTATTAAAAAGAAGAAAATCGCTTTTACTTTAGAAGATTCTTTAATAAACCGATCTAAGAAATTTACCTCGAATAAGACTTGCCTTACTAATAATACGAGTCCTCTAACGAGGACGGAATAACTATTTTTACGCTAAACCTAGATTACCCTATAAAATACTTAAATAATACTTAAAAGAACTAGGAAACATACCGAATAAACTAGTATAAGATTTACTTAATACCTAAAGCCCGCGAATAGCAACTCTAAAAGGAATAAACATAAGAGGAATAACTAAGAACTAGCTCGTTCTAAGGAAACCCGGATAACCTTACTATAGCCTTAAGCGCTTACTTATATAATAAATATATCTTAAATACGCAATCTAATATTAAAGTACTACGAACTTACGAATTATTTTTTAGGAGGAGAGAACTTACTAAAAACAAAAGAGATAATATTTAGGATATAATCGACGTACTATACTCCCCTACTAAGGGATAGAGACGTATTAACTCAAAGGATAATTACAAACGACTCGTTAAAAAAGGACGAGTACCGGCTCTCGAATAATTAAAAGATTAGAGACGCTAATTAAATAAGAACAATAAGAGGCAAAACTAGAAATAAAGTTCCTTACCATAGCTTATAAACTAAGCTTAGAATACTTTATAATAGATATTAGTATCTAAGGATAACGAATACGCGCTATAATTAATAGCGGCGTATAAGGAGAATTTATATTTCTAAGAATTACTAAGAAATATAATATTTAATAGTAAATAAAGAACGAAATATACTTACTCCGTAACTTCGAAAGAAAGCTATTTTAATATAACGGAGGATATGTATTCTAAGAGACTGTGTACCTCTATACGAATATTTACGACTATTCGGAGAAGATTGCTTATAATATAATAGAAATAGGAGACGAATATAATATAATTCTGGGAATTATATAGTTATAAAAGTATGATTTACGGATAGATTAGAGAATAGGCTACTTCTAATAGATAGATTTAGTTACTAAACGACCTTATAAGAAGGGTTTAAACGAATTTAATATAGTACTTAAGATACTAAGAAACGAAATAAGATACCTAGCTTATATTAAGAGAGTAAAGCTAAATAGGATGCTTATACCGGTAATAGACGATTAGGGATCGGATCCACTCTAGACTATACTTAAAGAGTACTAGAAATATACGGAGCTATTTATATCTAAGGAAGAAATAGGATTCCTAGAACATAGTAACTAGGATATAAAAATAGAACTTAAAAAAGGCGAATAACCGTAGTTCTACCCGCTATACCTTTTTAACTAATAAGAATAATAAGAACTTAACGACTATTTTAAGAAAACGCTTGTTAAAGGATATATTAGACCCTCTAACTCGCTAGCCGGAGTACTAGTGTTCTTTATACTAAAAAAGAACAGAAAACTACGATTTATAATCGACTACTAAGGGCTTAATTCGATTACTAAAAAGAATTACTACCCCTTGCCCCTTATTACCGAACTTAGAGATCTACTATACGGAGCTTAATAGTTTATTATAATAAACCTCAAAGTAGTATTTAACTAAATTAGAATTAAAAAAGGAAATAAATAGAAGACCGCGTTCCGAATACGAAGAGGATTCTTTAAGTATTTTGTTATGCTTTTCGGACTTACTAACGTACCCGTAACCTTCTAAATAATAGTTAACTACGTACTTAGGGAGTATATTAATATCTTTATTGTTATTTATATTAATAACATCCTTATCTTCTTACTTAACCTCGTAATATATAAGAAGCACGTTTATATAGTGTTTTAAAAACTCTAGGATACTAAACTCTTTGCTAAACTAGAGAAATGCGAATTCTATATATAAAAAGTAGATTTCCTAAGCTATATTATTACGCTAAGAGAAATCTATATATAACGATCTAAGGTAGAGGTAGTTAGGGACTAGCCTATACTTCTTAATATTAAGGACGTTTAATCCTTTTTAGGACTTGTTAATTTTTATTAGCGATTCGTTAAAGGATATGCTAATATCGTAAGACTTCTTAACGGTCTAATACGAAAAAATATATTATTTATCTAGGACCCTAAATACAAGGAAGTATTTACTAAAGTTAAAAATATAGTTATAACCGAACTAGTTACTATAATCCCGGACCCTATAAAACTTTTCGAAGTAGAAACCGACGCTTTAGACTTTGCTATAGGAGTAGTACTTAGCTAACGAGATAACGAAAGACGTCTACGACCTTATGATTTTTATTTTAAAGCTTTTTACGGAGCCGAACTTAATTACTAGATCTACGATAAAGAACTAATAGTTATTATCGAAGTTTTTTAAGAATAGAAATTATAGTTATTTAGTACTAAGTACGAAGTTATAGTATATACTAACTATAAAAATCTCGTATACTTTACTACGTCTAAAAACTTAAATAAACGATAAGTATAATAGTTAGAATACCTCTCTAAGTATTATTTTAGGATAGTTTATTAGAAAAGATTAGAAAATAGTAGAGCGGACGCTCTTAGTAAAAGACCTAACTATAAAGTCGAGGTTCCCGAGGAGACTTAGGTTATCCTTAAGAAAGATATAGACGGAAACCTTATACTAACTTATAAACTCTTAATAATAGCTAGGAAAGGTAATACTAGCTTAACTAAAAAGATATTTCCTAAGATTATTATAAAAATATATAGTACTAAAGTATACGGCTATTAAAGTATTACGAAAATATAGAAACGGATTTACTAATATTATAATAAATCCGCTATATGTACTAAGATTATTAATATAATTAAGGACTGCGCGACTTATAAAAAAAATAAGAATAGCCTATATAAACCTTATAGAGAACTATAACCGTTACTACCCGTATTAAAAGCATAGTACTCGATTTTATAGGACTTTATTATCAAACTCTCTAAGTCCTAAGAACTACTTATAAAGGTATAATTCGATAGTATATTAGTTATTATTAACCGACTTACTAAATACGCGTACTTCGTACTATATAAAGAATTAAGTAACGTAAAAGATCTAGTGTATATATTCCTTAAAGTAGTTATTATAAACTATAGAATACCTAAGGAAATTAATTCTAATAGAGGAAGTATGTTTATCTTAATATTTTAGAAATCCTTAATCTCGTAACTCGGTATAGATTATAAACTATTAACTACCTTTTATTTATAGATCAATAGATAAATAAAAAGGATTAACTAGATCTTAGAAACCTATTTCCGTTATTACGTTAATTATAACTAAGATAATTAAGTAGTACTTTTACTAATAGCTTAGTTCGTATATAATAATATAGTTAGCGAAAGTATAAGAGAATCTCTGTTCTACTTTAATTACGGATTCTAATTAATAATATATAGAGAAGTATAATAAGGATTATAATTTATAAAGAATATAGTAAATGTAAGTAAACTTAAAAAGATCTATAAATAAGCCTTACTAGATCTCGAGTTTATATAATAATATATAAAGAAGAATACGGATAGATTAAGAATTAGAGGACTATTTTTTTAAAAAAGGGGATAGTACTTATTATTTTTATTATAATATTAAAACGAAATAACTAAGCGATAAATTAGATTATAAAAAACTTAGACCTTTTGAGATTATTAAAAAAGTCTTATTAATTAATTATAAGCTAAGATTACTAGATACGATACGATACTATCCCGTTTTTTATATCTTATTACTCGAGCTTATACTAAGAGGTTTTTATATAAAAGATTATATTATTATTAAACTAAACTAATTAGAATACGAAGTCGAACGAATTATTGACTATAGAATTAGGAATAGAATATAAAAATTCTTTATTAAATAGAAGGGCTACGGATACGAAAAAAATATATAAGAACTTATTACGAACTTCTAGAACTCTTAGGAATCCTTTTTAAAATATTAAAGTTAAAATTAAAACCGGAATTCCTAGTTATTATAGTATCCTAGTTAATTACTCTAAAAGTACTACTAGATTGTGCCTCTTACGTAGCGGCCGACTTATTTTTATTAATAATATTAGGAGGATTAGGGATTACCTTCCCCTTTTTAAATACTATTTTTTTTTTCTAAAAACGATTTAACTTTCATAAGGATTTGTTTATTTTAGCTTGCGCACGACGTAAAGCCTCTGCCCGTTTTTAAGAAAGAAGCTCCTCTACTTTTTTTTTATATTCTAGCTTATTAGCTTTAAATAAAAAACGATTTATTATAAGCGCGATTAATATAAAAAAATACTAATAAAAAAAGAGGAAAAGCTTACGATTATATATAGTACTAGTAGTTACGTTATAGGAACGACTATAACGTGTGTACTTATAATACCTTAATTTACTTTTTAATATTTTATATTTTTGCCCCGATAAGTAATAAAACGAGTAAGGTATTGCGAATTTAAATCCTCGCTCCTTAGTTTTAAGAGTAAGCTTTAAATAACGATATATTAAAGATCTAGCGGATATCTTAGTATTTTTAGAAGAACTACTTAATAAGCCCTAACCTGGGCTATAACGACTTATTTATAGGTTTATAAGGATAAGACCTTTAGAAAAGAGACCTAATATTACGACCTGATATATATAACTAAGACCAGGGCCCGCCCCGTAGGCTCACGGCGGCTATAATATACTATACATATAGAATATAAGGTAACTCCTATAGAATAAAAGAACTATAAATAAGTTATATATAGATAAAAAAAGTAATTATATAATAAAGTAATTACTACGATTACTCTAAGTAAGCGCTTATTAGTATTTACTAAGTAATTACTTAATAAATAAGAGTAATTATTAATAAAGGATATATTTATAATCGGACTTATATATAGTATACACTTAAGCCGGGCTAAAGGATAGGCTTTGTATAGCTTTTTTAGTAATTAACTTAGTATTAGATCTTATAATCGCTTTTAGCTATTTTTATTAAGAACCCCTCTTAATAAGACTATAATTAATTACCGAAGCCTTACTTACTTACGATTTATAAATATAGCTTTAGGGAAGCTATTTACGACTATAATACTATTATTAGCTTCGTAGCCCTAACTTCTGTTAACATACCTTACTACGACTAGCTAGCCGTAATATAATAGCTCCTAACCTTTTACTACGTAAAGTCCTCTAAGTTCTAGCTATTTAAAAAGCGAGCTATACTTATTTTAACGTATATAAAACCTCTTAGTACTAGCCTACGTAAGTAGCTAGATCTTATATTATATATTCCTTTTTATTAAGAGTTAGGGGACCCTTTATATATTCTTTTATATTTATAATATAGCCCGTATTAGAGGGATTTTTAGTTTTATAAAATATAATTTCTAAACTAGTATTAATATACTAAATCTTAACGTTTATATTAGCCTAGTTATTTATAACGTTCGTACTATTACTTAGCTAAATTCCGTATTATTAAAAAGTACTATACTACTCTTTAGGCATATTTACGTTAGTTACGATAGCTAGGGCATCGAGGGGGCCTAATTTATCGAGCCTTAGAGGGGGGGACCTATCGAGGGGTATTTTTAATAAAATAGGTTCTTAACGAAGTAGTAGTTTATATATTAATAAGTGCGTTTAATAAGTTTATTTAATAAGCTTATTTAGTAAATTTATTTAGTTTAAATAGAGGGTAGCTTTAGGTAATATTAGAAGCGATAAAGATAAAAAAAGTCTTTATGAGCTCTAGTACGAGTAGCTAAATATTAGCCCTTTTAGCCCTTTTTTTAAAAACCTCTACGTCGCTATTAAGGTTTAGAACCTCTATAGTTAAAAAAGACCGCCTCTAATTATTATAGCTAACTATTATAATTAACTATTATAGCTAACCTCTATTATTAACTTTTCTAACCGGTACTATTACGTAAAGGGTAGCTTATTTATTTTAAATTAAATAGCGGTTTTTATACCGAAATTATTATATTATATTAAGTATATACTTAGAATATATTACGCGTATTATATAGTTAAAAAGTATATTATATTATATAATTTCCCTTAAAAGCGTAATCCCGTTAAGGTCGATCTTTTATACCTATAAAGCCAAAAAAAAACTATATAGAACTCATCTTTAGCTTATAGTCTTTTAATAAGCTCCTTAGTTTTTAATAAAAAATAAAAAGTAAATACTATTTCACTTTGTATAAGCTCTTTTATAATAAGACGTAAAATATATTATTTTAATATAATAACCCTAGCTCTATCTAACTCCTCTTTATTTATACCGGACCGTTATTAGGCGTTTATCAATAACTCTTTTACTTTTTTACCTCGAGTTATTATAATAATAATTATTATTATTTTATTAGTACGCCCTATATAGTGGTTTTTTCCCGGCTTTATAAGTATAAAAGATCGACCTTAACGGGATTACGCTTTTAAAGGAAATTATATAATATAGTATAGTTTTTAACTATATAATATACATAATATATCCTAAGTACGCGCTTAACGTAATATAGTAATTTTAATATAAAAACCGCTATTTAGTTCGGGATAAGTAAGCTACCCTTTATATAGCGGCGCTAATTAAAAAGGTTAATAATAGAGGTTAGCTATAATAATTAGCTATAATAATTAGCTATAATAGTTAGAGGCGGCCTTTTTTAACTATAGAGGTTTTAAACTTTAATAGCGACGTAGAGGTTTTTAAAAAAAGGGCTAAAAAAGCTAATATTTAGCTACTCTTTTATTATACTAAAGCTTATAAAAATTCTTTTTATCTTTATCGTTTTTAATATTGCTTGAAGCTCTATTTAAACTAAATAAATCTACTAAATAAGCTTATTAAATAAACTTATTAAATACACTTATTAATATATAAACTACTACTCGTTAAGAACTTACTTTATTAAAAATGCCCCTCAATAGGTCCCCCCCTCTAGGGCTCGATAGATTCTTAGACCCCCTCGACGCCCTAGCTATTATAACTAATATAAGTATGCTTAAAGAGTAGTGTAATATTTTTTAATAATATAAAATCCGGCTAAGTAATAATATAAATATTATAAATAACCGGGCTAATACGGATATTAAAATTTAGTATATTAATACTAATTTAGAAATTATATTCTATAGAACTAGAAATATTTTTAATATAGGCTATATTATAAATATAAGAGAATATATAAGGGGTCCTCTAACCCTTAATAAAAAAGAGTATATAATACGGGATCTAGCTACTTACGTAAGCTAGTACTAAGAGGTCTTATATACGTTAGAGTAAGTATAGCTCGCCCTTTAGATAGGCGGCAGAAAGTTAGGAGTTTTAATTAGTAATTAGGTATAGAGCTCAATATACCCAGTTTTTTTTAATACGTAATACACAGTACGGCCCCAGCGGATTGCTCCGTTAGGGGGATTAGTACGCCCTATAATATATTACTAATATAGGGGAGAGGATTCCCTATCCCTAGAGCTAGCTAACATTTAGCTAGGATCGTAAAAAGAGGCCTTAACTACTTAGATATATACTTTAATAATATTATTTTTCTTTTTTAAACTAATTATTTTTTATTAAACGTTAAGTAGTAGTTTATTAATAAGATATAACTTTTAAGTTAGTATAAAAAGAACGTCCTTATAAAGTACTTCCCTTTTTATATAATTTAGGTTTTTAAATAGACCGTTTATTAAGCTTATTTTCTTTAGTTAGTATTTTAAGTTAAACTTAAATACTAATAGCTTATATACTTACTTTATAAGCCTTTTTTAAAGGTCTTATATTAGTATACTAGTTACTCCCTTAAGTATTTAGTAATCCGTTAGAACTATAAGCTTTTATAAAAAGCTTTAGAAATAATAAGCTTAATATTTTAACCTTTTTATTATGATAAATAGTTCTTATTAGCTCGTAGCCTATTATTACTCTATATTTAAGAGCTTTTATAACTAATAAGTAACGGGTTACTCTTTTTTATTAGCTTATTATAATAAAATTATTATAATAGTTTTAGTTAAAGCGTCGGTTTTTATTTATATAATACGTTATAAGTTCTAAAATATAAGTACGATTATTAAAGTAAAAACGACTTTTAGCTAATTAAACGCCTTATTTACTCCTTTAGTCTATTAGAATTTCTTTACTTACCCCTTTTTTATTTTTAATAATACTATTATTAATATAATAATACCTAAGTATCTAATATCAAACTTCTAATAGAAGTTATAGAACCCTAAAAATACTTAGATATTTTTAATAATCTCTAGCGCTTTTTAGTTAGCGATCGTTTATACTTATAACGGGTTAATCTCGATTCTTTTTAGGGTAATAATATAGCCTAGGAATTCGACCCTTTTTTAATAAAATAAGTACTTCAATAGTTTAGTAAAAAGCCTATATAACTATAAATATTAATAGAGGACCTTTTTAATATCCTCTATATACTACTCTTTTATTATTAAATAGATTATTAGATTATTTATATATATATTATATAATAAGTATTTAATAATTTAGCGAGCGTTTAGTAAATATATACTTAAAACGTCGTAAGTACGTTTATTAGCCCAAAAGGTATAATAATATACTCGGAGTAGCTATATTAGCTCTAAAACGCTATTTTTTATTAGTTTTCTTTTTTAATTCAAATATAGTAATAAATATTTTTAATATTTATTTTTAAGATTTATCTTCCTCTACGAAGCCTATTTAAGAGCTCGTTAATAAGTGGTAATAAATATTAACTTTTTATAATTATTTTATCTAGCCTACGGTAGTTTATATAGAAGTATAGCGTGCTGTCCTTTTTTAATATAAAAAGGATTAGTACCCCGGCCTTACTAACTAAAGGTATAATACGACTATTTATTGAGTTTTTAATAATATACGCGCAAAGCTTATTAAGTTATTTCTTACTTAATAAATAAATAGGGCTATATAGCGGTTTAGTACTTAGAATTAAGTTAATTAAGTATTTTACCCTATTATATAACTACGGTCCTTTTACTAACTATTTATTAAACGTTTTTATTTCGGATTAAAGCTTTAGTAATAAACCTCTTTATAGTTCGGTTTTTATTATCTTTATAATACTTCTTACTATAGTAATATATAATATATAAGCCC
Organism: Colletotrichum cuscutae; assembly: GCA_030869315.1. Taxonomy (NCBI): domain Eukaryota; kingdom Fungi; phylum Ascomycota; class Sordariomycetes; order Glomerellales; family Glomerellaceae; genus Colletotrichum; species Colletotrichum cuscutae. Next base: position 335,577 of record MPDP01000291.1, read on the forward strand.
TCTTACGATTTTAATAGTATTACGAGCTATTATTTTTAATTAAGTAATAAAAATAGGCTCGTACGATTATATATTCGTTATAATATAAATACGAATCCCCTCTTACTCTATTAATAGCTATAATAATAAAAGATCTACTATTCCTTTATCCTAATTAACTATAGTAAATAGTTACTAAATCTTCTTTAGTTATTTATAGTAATTAGTAAAAAAGAGCGTTAATTAGTAGGCCTTTTTTTAGCTTACGGCTTTATTTTAAAAGTCCTTTAATAAAGGAGCTATAGTAATAGCTAAGGTTAACCCTAAGTAAGTTACGAGCCTAGTAATAATAATATTTATTTTAAGTATATATTTATATTAACTTTTACTAGCTTTTTAATAACCTCTTATAAAACTATTACTTTACTCTTCGTAATTATTTTTATTAATACCCTTTTTATATTTAATATAAGTATATTAAGTATATTACTCATATTTATTCGTTTTTTAACGGGTTAACTTCTATAACTCTTAGCTTAGTAGTAACCCGTTAAATAGTTACTAACGTTATTTTTAATTAGGGATACGTTAGCTTATTATTACCCTTATTTTTTAACTTATTTATCTAATACTTACTAAATATATAGCCCGTTTTATTATATATAAAGTACTTAATATCATTATTACGACGCTTTTATAATAATTTAATATAAGTACTTTTATTATATAACTTTTATAACGCTACTCTTAAAATGTCTTTAGAGCCTAGTCCCTTAGAGCTCTCTCTACTTTTTTTTATTAAAAGGATATTTAACGTAGTTATTTAAATAACGAGTATAGCCTCTTGTTATTATCCTTTTATAACTAGTTACTACCTTTTTACTAATTTAATAACTATAGTTTATTAGCCTTATATATTATATTATATACTCTCTTAATTAAGACCTTATAATAAATTAAGTCGTCCTATAATTAAGATAGTAATTAAAACAAGAATTAATATATTTTTATTTTCGAAATTTTATTTTTTTATACTCAGGTTATAATAAATTATTAACTACTTAATAAGGAACTAAGTAAGGGTCTAGCCCTTTTTTAGCTTTTTTATTCTTAACTTTTTATAATACTACTGTTCTTAAGTCTCGGGGTCTATATATTATTAGCGAACGAATACTAAAAAGTCGTTATAAAAAAAGGGGTCCTAGAGGCTCTTTTTATAATTATATTATTATATTTATAATAGTAAGGATAACTTAAATAGGGACTATTTAGTATACTACTTTATAGTACCTTTTATATATAAGTTATTACTTATTTTTATAGTAATAATCTAGTCTACTACTTAAGTACTTATAAACCCTTTTTTAATTGGTTTATAATTATAAAAAAAGAGGCTTTTAATATTCTTATTAACTTAGGTATATTACTAGCCGCTTAGTAAGTTATTAAACGAGCTCTTCGTATTGATACCGTTTTTAGTTTTAGTTTTTAACTATAATTTTATTATTTTATAAAAGTAAGTTATTATTAAGCTTATAGGGTTTACTAAACTAGTTATTTTAATATTACTTACGTTTTTATACATACTTAGATCTTATATATTTTATAATTAGTTATTAATAAACGCCCCGTTTATAACGAATAAGGTCCTCGGGGTATTAATAAAGTAACTAGCCCATAAGGGTAATTTACTTTTATTATCTTTTTTATCTAGCTTTTTTATAAACGTTAGTATTTAAATAAGGCTTACCTTATAATAAGCTTATTATTTTAAATAAAATAGGGTCGAATAATTAATTCCGGATAGCTATAGCTCGTTAATACTGATAGCTTTTTATTAATAACTAAGTATTATTTTATTAATATTTTATCCGTTTTTATAATTTATTATTACTTATACTAATTATTTTATAAAAATAAAAGCTTAAGAATTATAAAAGATTAGGTTATGAGTACTTAAGTAGCGAGGCTATAGTATAAGTATAAGTATATTATAAAACTTAAGCTTATAAAGTCCTTAGTACGGGCTTTATTTTATAAAAAGTCTTTTTATAATACGATCCGTATACTAGTTACCAAGTTATTAGCGTCCTATTACTAGGCGCATCCCGAATCTATTATATATATACCCCCGGATATTATTATAACTCGTACTTAAGTTACTAATACTATTTAAATAATTATATATAATAATCCTAAGATTAGTACCGAGTTATGCGCCCGTTATAAAGCTAATAAAAGTATATTTACTAATTATATTATTTTTATAAATAAGGGCTACTCTAATTATAAGTATATATTTAATATATATAAGTATACGCTTATTACGCTTCTTATTACTACTTATACGTTACTTTATATTACTTTATATCTATTTATAATTTATTAACGGTTCGTACTAACTTACAATACGCTTACTAATGCTATTAAGTATAGTTATAATTATAAAAGTCGTAGTAAAGTTTATATCGGCGCTCTACATAAGTCTCGAAGTACTATCCCCGCTATATACCTCTATATAATAGTAAATACTTTTAAATAAGTAATTAATTAAGCTAAAAATAATCAAGAGGGTATATATAATAGTCTATAGGATTATAAAGAGAGTTACTAACTTATATAAACTCTAAATAAAGAGTAATTAATTTAATATTTTTATATAATATAGTATAAGAGTTTATATAGTAGTTTTTTTCCGGCTTTATAAGTATAAAAGATCGACCGTAATAGGATTACGCTTTTAAAAGAAATTACATAATACGGTACACTTTTTAACTATATAATACGCATAATATACCCTAAGTATACGCTTAATATAATATAATAATTTTAATATAAAAACTATTATATAATTTGGGATAAGTAAGTTACTTTATAGTAGTACTAATTAAAAAGGTCGATAGTAAAAGTCGGCTATAAAAGTTAAAAACGGCCCTTAACCGTAGAGGTTCTAAATTTTAATAGCGATATAGAGGTTTTTAAAAAAAGGGATAAAAGGGCTAATATCTAGCTACTTTTTAAAGCTTATAAAGATTTTTTTTATCCTTATTATTTTTAATATTACTTAAAGCTCTATTTAAACTTAACAAATTTACTAAATAAACTTATTAAATAAACTTATTAAACGTACTTATTAATATATAAATTACTATTTATTAAGAACTTACTAATTAGTAATTAGCGGGCTAGGACTCTCTAAAAATGCCCCTTAATAGGTCCCTCCCTCTAGGGCTTAAGAAATTCTTAGGCCCCCTCGACGCCCTAGCTATTATAATTAATATAAGTATACTTAAAGAGTAGTATAGTACTTTTTAATAATATAAAATCTAACTAAGTAATAGTATAAATGCTATAAATAACTAGGCTAATACGGACGTTAAGATTTAGTATATCGATATTAGTTTAGAAATTATACTTTATAGAGCTAGAAATCTTTTTAATATAAGTTATATTATAGATATAAAGGAATATATAAGGGGTCCCTTAACTCTTAATAAGAAAGAGTATATAACACGGGATTTAGTTATTTATATAAACTAGTACTAAGAGGTTTTATATATATTAGAGTAGGTATTACTCACTCTCTAAACGGCTAGAACTTAGAGAGCTATAGTAAAAAGTCGGGAGCTATTAATAAAAGGGATATAACGGTCGAGTTAGTTAATTATTATTTTAATTAGTAGTTAAGTATAGAGCGTAATATACCTAGTTTTCCCTAATACGTAATATATAGTACGACCCCGGCGGATTGCTCCGTCGGGGGGGGGGGGGGGGGGTATAAGAGTTTATATAGGTATATATTAAAATACGGTATAGTTCAGTTTAATACCTAGGTAATAAGGCCCTTACGGAGTCGTAGGGTACTTATTAACTATAAGCTAGAGTATACGTACTTAGTTTAGCCCGTAAGAGGCCGTAACTAACTATATAAAAGCTCTTCTTAAAGTTTAACGTTTCTACTAAAGTTACAGAATTTTTATTTATTATACATTATTATTATATACTTTTCTATTCTTTTAGCGTTATAAATTTGTTATAAGCGTTTATATTTTTATATATATACTTATAAAACCTTATAAATAAAAAGATACCCCTATATATTTCTATAATTATATATAAATATTTACCCCTTATTTAAAATTTCTTTTTTAGTTTCTTATTTTATATATTACTACTTTCTTAAAATAGTACGACTATGTATTAATCTTTTATTATATCGAACGATAATTATTATAAAGTTAAAGAGTAATTAGATTTATAATATAATTATTATATATATCTTTATAATTTTTAGTGCTAGAATTATAAAGCGAACTTTTAAATATTAACTCGCAAAATAGGACTTATAATAAGAAGAGCGTACGGTCGTTTTTGAAAGTCTATTAATTCGTATTTAAGAATTATTCTTTTAATAATACTTAAATAATAAAGATATCCTTTTTTAATTCTAGTCTAAAGGATTTATAATTATAGGTATAGGATTATTAATACTTCGTTAATAGAACTATTTTTAGTAATAATAAATACTAAAATAGCTCGTAATTATATAATAATAATTAAAAAAGTTCTTTTTTAATATATTAGAGGTTACTCGCCGTATTAAAAAAGTATAGTAAAGAGTATTTTTATATATAGGTTCGTTAATAAGCTTATATTATTAACCGAGATAGACTTTATTTTATATATTATAAAACCTTTTTATAATAAGTCTAGGATTAGTTAAGTAAAATAAGGTACTATAATAAAGGATTTAGGATTTCTAAACTAAATTATATTTTATTTTTAAATACATATAATAAGCCTTTACTATTTAAATTTAAAATCTATACTAATATTAATACTTATTCGTAGGTTATTATATAGTTTTATATAGGGGTTTTTACTTATACGTCCTGGAATATACTTATATAATATCTTATTATTATTTAATAACGGAGATTTATACGATCACGAGTTCGTTTAAACTAAGGGAAAAAAACCGTTCTTATATCTAGTATTTATTACTACTTTTTATAATACCGTTTAATAATAAAAAGTTCAATTATATTCCGTAATTATCAGATTTTTAGTAAAAATATCTATAATACTAAAATTAAGAGTTAGTAAAATCGTCTTTTTTAAAGTAGATTAGTATATTAACGAGTAAGTAATATATATCTTAGTATATATAAGTATACTTACGTTTATAAGAATACTTCTAACTACTTAAGTTCTAAGGGCTATTTTATATAATATACTCTCTAACTAAATTATACTTTTATTTACGTATATATTACTAATTCGTTTTAATTTTATTAATTTTATATAAATTTAGAACTCTTATTAGATTCGTTATTAAAAAAGTCGTCCTTATATTATTTTTAATTAACTATAGTAATTATACTCTTAACTTACGTTACGAACCGTATAAGACTTTATATAACTAATTTACTAAGACTAAGTTTAATAACTATTAAACGCTATTTAGAATAGTAATAATTTAAATATATATCTTTCTTAAACTACTTTATAAATTTATACTTTAATTATTAAGAGCTTCCTAACTATATTAGTTAAAAGTAAGAAGTTTAGTAAGGCTAATTATTTTTATTTTAAAGCGTATTTTTATCTTCGTATTTATTTAAAGTAGTATATACGTAATAAGCTCTAATTAGAAATTACTTTATTTAATAAACTATAGGGTAGTAGAATAGGGTAGGGCGATTAGTCCTAGTATTTCTTTTTTTTAAAACTAATTAAGTATAAGGACTTACGGGAGAGCTAATCGGAGGAAGATATAAGGAGAAGGGCCCCTAATTAGGGAGAGGAGCTTAGTAATACGAACTTTAATTTTAATTATATATATATTTTTTTAAGATCGAACTAGGGCTTTTTTAATAATTTATTTTAAAATACGATAATATAAAATAATTAAGAACTCTACTTTTTTAATCTAATTAATATTACCCTCTTTTCTTAGTTATAATTCTATTAATTAAGGCCGTATTAACCTAATTAAAAAAGGTATTTTATATTATTTTTATAAGGATTAGTAGTTCTTCCTAAGTACCGTACTACGAAAGTCCTTTATATTTTATACTTTTTTAATAGTCTCCCTTTTTAAAAATCCCTTCTCTTTTTAAATAAGAAAATAAGTAAAAAAAAGCCCGACTCGATCGGAGATAATTCAAATAAATAAGTAAAAAAAAGCGGCATAATAATTAAAATAAATACGAGTAGTAGGACTTTAATTAAAAAAAAGATTAAATAATTAAAATACGAAAATAAAAATGTATAAAAAAGGGCTTCTTATTTAATAAAAGGGGGATATAATAAACCTTAATAAGCGAGCGAGATAAATAAATAGAAAAATACGTAAATACTTAGGACCGGATCGGGCTTAAATACGAACGTTATAATAATATAATAAAACAAACGATAAGTTAGAATTAGAACTAATAAAATACTTTAATAAGTATAACTAGTTATTTAACTAAACTATTTTTTATTAATTAATATAGCCCGGAGATTTAATAATAAACCTATTTAAAAATACGGATATATCGGATTAAGAGCGCTTATAAAACTAGCTTTTAACTAGACCTATTAGTAATTTCAATTAATATTACTATAAACCTAATATAAAGTTTAATTAAAACTCTAGTTATATACTTAGTAGGGGCTAAGAAGGACGGCCTAAATTACGCTAATTAGGATAATAACTACGCTCTAATTATTAAAACGGCTCCTCTCTTCTCTTTTTAAACTCTATTTAAAATAGATAAATTAATATAAAATTATTAAAATTATAAATAAGATTTATGAATTATATTTTTAATAACCTTAGATTATAAATATAAATAACTAATACGTTACTTTTACTATTATTAGCGCCCCTTAGGACGTTTAATCGTACAAACCTAACCCTATTATTTTAAATAGACTATTTACTAAACTAGCTTTTATAATCTATTAAGACTTATAAACTACGGAATTATTTAATAACGAGAAGCCTACCCTTAGTAACAGATCTACTTACTAATTTAATTAAAAAAGGCTAGTTATAGCTTAGGTCAGGATAAATACTTTAATTAATACCTTCTTAAGTACAATTACTACCCAGATCTAAATAACTATATTTTAAACTAAGGACCTTACGATTTTTTAGCCTCATTTAATAAAGAATATAGAGTTTTATAAAATACCGTTTCTTAATTAAAAAAGGATTATAGTTTTTAAAAATAATAATATTATAGACTTTTTAAAAAAGTTCGAGGACTAGTATAAGATTAATAAGGTCCTAGACCGATTTAGGGGTAAATTTATTATATATACTATAAAAAGAGATTATTAAACTTTAGTTAAGAACGCAATCGGAGAACTACCCTAGGCCTAAGCTAAGGATTTTTTTTTAAAAAAGTATAGAAAATAGAATATTAACCGCTTTTTAAATAAAGAAGAGTAGATTAAAAAAGTTATTAAAAAACTACTTATCTTATTTTCTAATTTAAACTCTATTTAAGTACTATTTATTAAGATTAATAATATAATTACCCTTACTAAATAATAAGACTTCTATATTATAACTAATAAGAGCTTAATTAAGGCTATATATAAGCGGTTTTATATTAATATTATAAAAGAAGTAGTAGAGGAAGTCGGGGTTATTTTAAATAGCTTTATTAAATTAATAAAGTATATAAAGTTTAAAATAGGACTTTTTAATACGATTATATATAAAAAGGAATATAACCTACTCTTTATAAACGATTAGAGTTAATTTAAAACCTCGCCGCGATCCCCTATTTCGTAAGTATATAAAAATACTTAGTACTAATATCTAAATTACTAATAATATTATTAATTAAGAATAGGGGCCTAAGTTACCTAGGTAGTTACTAATAATACTACTAATTCTAACCTAGTTAATAAAATAAGTAAGCTAAAAATCTATTAAAATAGTATTTATTCTTAAGGTCCTGCCTATATATTTAATATAAGCACTACGCGTCCTAATTAGCCCCTAATTATAGGACCTAGAGACCGCTACTAATACTACTAAAATCTATACTACCGGATTATTAAAGATTACGATTAGTATACTCTTAATAAGGACGCTTATTTTATTATTTTAGCTTAAGAAGCTTAGTATTATAAAAAGTATAACGGTTATAAACTTATAAAAAATATCCCTTTTATTATAATTAAAAATAGAAAAAAGCGTACGATTATTAATCATATTACTTTTTTTTCTTACGTAATAAATATATTAACTAAGGAAAATACTAAGCTTTTAGCTAAGTAAATTCTAAACTATTAAATCGGACTAGCTTAATAAACTATACTTATACTTCCCTTAGCTAATCCTATAAGTATAGTTAAATACGTTTACGTAGTACGACCTAACTTAGGCTACTATAACTAAGTAGACGTTTATACTATTTATAAAAAAAAACTACTTAAGAACCGTACTTTAATAATTACGTTATATTTTAAAAAAATATATAAAATTAATAGCCCAAGCTAGCTTTTATAACTTAAAAAAAGAATAATTTCCTTTTTTAATAAAAAAAAAATTATAAAAATTAATAATAATAACGAGGTTTTTAAAATAATAAAAAACGTAACCTCTATATTTATCTCTAGGCCTTAGCTTATTAAAGTCCTAATTAGTACTCTTAATACTAATACTTAAGGAACTTAAGAGCCTCTTTTTTATAAAACTTAAAGAATAATAACCATAAATTAAACCTACGACTTTAACCTTAGGGCTAAAATAAAAAAACTAATAAAAAAGAGGCTCAAGGCCCCGATCTCGCTTTTTATAAACCTCTTATAAAAGATTATATTAAAATATACTATAATAATAATAATTTTAATATATAATTAAAAATACTTTAATATTAATAAAATCTTATTAAAAGCTCTAAAGTCCTTAGTAAATTTAATGAAAAATAAGTAATAATAAAAGGATATTAAAGATTTTTTTAATAAATATAACTAGAACTTCTTTTTAAAGCTAAGCTATATAATTAAAATTAATAAAGTTAGAGGTACTAGTTTAATTTCTAAGCTCTTAATTTCTATAATCTTAAATACCTACCTCTAGTTAGAAATCTAAATATTTAATATAAATTAGGATAATAAGGGTTCGATAATTATTATTATCCTAAATACTAGGGCAGAAGTTAATATCTTTTTAAAATAATACGTTAAAAAAGCTAGTATTTCCTATATAATAACGAAGCTTTAAATATAAATATTTAAGTACGATCTAACTAGCTAGATAACTTTTAATAGTTTTTATTTTACGGACGTATAGATTAGTAAGTTTAAAATAACTACTTATTTTTTTATTAAGGACGAGCGAGAGACCTCCGATCTATTATTATTAGGTTTTTTATTTATATAAAATACTAAGCTATTTTTTAGATATAATAAGTCGATAATTACTACTTTAATTTATATTAAAAATACGAGGCTAAGGATCCCCGTAGGGATAATTAAAATAAACGGTTTTTAAAATATAAAGGATATTTTATTTTAGTTTAAGTAATATATAGAAAAAGTCTTTAAATTAAAAACCTAGATATTAGTAATATAACCGGGGATATTACTAATTTTAATAACCCCTATTTAGAATCTAAGTTTAAAAAAAACGAGTATATTATAACGGTCTTAGACTAAGGCTAAGCTAATTAAATTATAATTATAGTTATACTCTATACGATCTAGCTTTAGATTATATAAATTAAGAAAGTAATAGCGGCCGTTTAGAATAAGATTAAAAATAGACTAAACGGATTAGCTAACTAAGATAATTTACGTCTTTTAATAAGAATACTTACTTTTTAATAAGAGGAGTTATATATTAAATAATAAATTACAAAACTAGAGCGAAAGGCGTTAAAATAGTATAAAATAGCTAAAAAAGCCTTTTATAAAATTCCCTATACTATAAAAGCTAATATAATATATAAAAAAAAGGACTAAAAGGTCTAGCTAGTTAATAACACGCCCTCTAATAAATTAATACTTAATAATAATCCTTATTAAAAACTTAAAAAACTTAAAGAAATTAAAAATAAACTACGAGACTAATCGGGCCCTTATAAAGATATTATTATACCTAAGTTCTTAAATATAAAACTAAGCTCTAGATTAATAAATAACCGCTTCTAAGCTATTCTTAAAAATTATAACTATTTCTTATTTTATAAATAAAATCTTTTTAAATAAATACTCCTTAATTAAAAAAAAGCGCTAATATGGGACTTTCTTAAATACGGCTATTTCGACCCTATAGTTACGCCGTTATAATTAATTAAGATTATATTTTATAAAGCTTAATAAATAAAAAGTATTTTAATTTTAAAAGCTCTATTATTAAAAGCTTTTAAAATAATCTAAGAACATATTACTTAGGGTATTATTAAAAAAACCTATGCTATGTATTAGAACCCCTAGTTCTTAATAATAAAAAAGGATAGCGGTCTTTAGCTAATTAACTTAGTAACTAAAGTTAACGCCGTTACTCTTTAAAACGCTTAATAACTACCTAATATTAATAAGTTCTTAAAAGAATTTACTATAAATTAACTTATCTCCCTCTTAAATTTCTTTTCTAATTATAATTAAATCTCCTTAAATAAAAAGAGCTACGATTTAATAACCTTTTTAACTTTACTCGGGCTATATAAATATTTACCCTCTTAATAAGAGTAATAAATTCAATAACCTAATTTTATTAAATTATAACCCGTATTCTTTATAACTTAATTCTAAAATACTATAGTACTTTTATTAATAATATCGTAATTAAAGGCCCGCAATCCCGTTATAATAATAAGTACCTAACTAACTATCTTAAGATTTAATAATTTATTTATAAATACTTTTAAAATATTAATTAAGTCTTCGTTAACGTCGAGTTAGCTAGCTATACTATTTTTAAAATAAAGTTATAATAGTACTAATTATTTAGGGTTATTATAAGCTACTTCTATAGTATAAAAAGGAGACGGCCTAATTAAGCTAAAGTCCTTAAAATCTTTAAATAAATAAAATACTTAAACGTTTTAAAAATTAAATCGTTTCTTAGTATTATTACTTTTTATTACTACTAGATTAAGTAATTTTTTTTTAAAATAGCCCCGTTATACTCCCTATTTAATAAGAACTAATCTTTTAAATAGAGAGCGCTATAAATTAAAACTATAAAAATACTTAAAAAAGCGATTACTATAGCTCTTATTCTAGTTCTATTAAACTATAGTACTAAGGCTGGATAGATTATTTTTATAACGGACGCTAATATTAAAAAATAGGGTAGTATACTTAGTTAGATCGTTAATAATAAGTATATTATTACTTAATATAAGAGCGGGATATAGTACGGGCTAGAGCTTAATTATAATTTTAAAAAGCTCGAAATACGAGGCGTTTTAATAAGCCTAAAGCGTCTTCGTAATTATCTATTTAGGATTAACTTCTTATTAAAAACTAATACTTAAGTCCTAGTTACTTAGATTAATAATATAGTAAATAACCTATTATTAATAATAATAATACGCTAACTCTTTTAAATTAGACTTTTTAATTTTAAAATTAAGTATATTAATAAAAAAAAGAATACTATAGTAAATAGCTTTTTAAAAAAAACCCTCTAGCTAATCTAACTTAGTTAAAATAGAGCTTAATAAGGATATTAAGGACTTTATTAATATATAAGTCTTATAAATACGAGTTATAAAGAACTTTTTTATTATAATATATAGTCGTAGTAACGTTATTATTAATTAGATATAAAAAATAGATATTCTAGCTAATATACTAGTACCGAACGAATAATAATCGGACTTTTTAAAATAAATTACTTATTTCTTTTTTATTTTAAAAAAGCTAGCTAGTATACTCTTTAATTAGTTTAGACGTTTTAAGTAAATAGTAATACGATTTATTATATAAAATAAACTTCTATTTTAATAAAAAACAAAGACTTATCCCTAACTTACTTAAGTAATTAATAATAAGTACTACTAAGTAGACCTAATTAGTAAAGTATATAATAAGTCCGGGTATAGGGAACGAGAGGCTATATATTTTTACTTTATAAAACGATATTACTAACTAAGAATGTACGCTTAGACTTAGGAGCTAATTATAACTTATAAAGCTTATTAAAAAGCTAGATTATAACGCTTTAATAACCCCTACGTATTTATAGTTCTAATTTATAAACCTTTCTTTAGGGTTTATTTAAATATTTAGTATATAAATAAATAAAAGGTTATTAAAGCGCGTTATAAGTTTATAGAATACTTAGAAGCGTAGATTATAGCGAACGTTATATTAAAAAATATTACGAAGTTTATTTAAAAAGATATTATTTATTACTATAGGATTTATAATACTCTAATTATTAACAGGGGATAAGAAAATATAGGTATTATAACGTAGCTTAATTAATAATACAGTACTTTATAAAGAGTTATATTAGTTTATAACCCTCGCGCTAACGGGCTCTTTAAAAAGGGTTACTAACTTATTATATATATACTTCGTATTTAGTCAAATTAAAGAAAAAAAGATATTAAACTAATACTAGCTATAGCCCTTTTTATAAATAGGATAACTATTAGAGTGTCGTTAAGTTATATACCGTTCTATTTTATTTATAGTTATTATATAACGACCCTAATTAAAAAAAAAATAGTAACTTAGAGAGTACTTAATTAGGAAAATATATATATAATAAATTAAGAAGTCTAAGCCCGATTACGAGCTTTTACTTTTTTAATAAACGATTAAAAAGCTATAGCTAATAAAGTTATTTAAGACTAAGCCTAAACTTATAACTAATTTAACTCCTCGTATACCTTCTAATTAGCAAAGTTATAAATTAATAATTTAGTTCTCGTTTTTAATATCTAATAAAAAATAATATATTAACTTCTAAAAAACTTAATTACTATTAATAAGGACTTTTCCGTATCTACTTAGCTACTCCGAACGAATTATTATATTAACTAGAGATACTTATTAATAAACTAATTATAAAAGCTACTTATATTAATAATTAACTTAAGAAGTTCTTAAAGTCTCCGGAAGGCCTCTATTTATTACTTAACGAGTCTAATCTTTATAAAGACTTTATTTTTAACTTAATTAACTTTTTATCCCTATAGGATAATATAATTAATACTACGATTTTATTTTTTAATTATAATAATAATATAATAAACTCTAAGAACGAGGATACTTAACTAGTTACTAAATAAACCCGATTATAAATAAGGGCCTCTTAAAAGGGCTAAATTACCTCTTATTATTACTAATCTTTAGTATAAGCTACGAGTTTTTTTTATTTATTAAATATTATTTTACGAGGATATTATTAAATTTTATTAATTCTTTAGTTAATTTTTTATTTAGATCTAGGATAAAGATATAAGAGGACGATAAGAAAAAAGGAATTATTTTTTAATTATTATAATTAAAAACCTAACGACCTTATTTACTAACTATATAATTATATTAAAAAACCCTACTCCTTTTTTTAAGTATTTAAGCCTAGTTCCCTATTTAATTAAGCTCGTTTAGTATCTAGCTTAGCTTATATAACCTCTTACTCTACTTATTTTATTTTAATATATTAATAACCCTTACGAGTTATAAATATATAGTTTTTAATAAAGTATATAAAAGGGGCGTTTTTAAAAATAAAATCGTACTTATCCTCCTTAGTCTTAGTAATATTAATCTAGTTAGAGACTATATAAACTAAAGTTTTTACTTTTTTAATATTAATTAGGATTAGAGACGCTATTTTATTATTACTTATTATATAATAATAATAATAGTTTTACTTAGAATTAGCTCCGGACTAACTAATAGCTTATTAGTTATTACTCTTTTTAAAATAGTATTTCTTATTTTTAGAATATATATAATTATTATATTAATTATTAAAATAATTTAAGAGAGAAACGTACTCAAAGTAGGGGACTATCTTTTTAACTAGCTCCTTAGTATTAAAACCGATATATTTTTAAAAAGACTACGTATAATAGTTATAAAATATAGTATTCTAAATATTATAAGCCTAGATAAGTAAAGAATTAATAATAGGGGTTCGTTTATTTAATTATTAAAATAGAGGGCTGAAGTAACTAGTATAATTATAACTAATAAAAACCTAATATTATTATAAAAATAATCTATTTATAATACTTAGATTATAAATATACTTCTTAATAACGTTCTAATTCGTAGTTAATTACTAAAATTTCTAAGCTATTTCTCTTTTAGTATACTTATTAACCTAAGGATTTATAATATAAAATTTAATATAAAGCTCTCTAGTTAATTTAAAAAGAGTTAACTAATTAATAATCTTAAGGATTTAAAAAAGAGTAATATTAAATTAGAATAAAAATTAAAAAAGTCGAATAGAGTAGCGCTTATTATAGTCTACTTTTTACTAACTTTTTAAAACTTATAACCCTAAGTTTTTTAAAAATAGACCTTCTTAAGAGCGGAAGAGGAATATTACTAAGGCCGGACGTTATAATAAGTAGTTTTAGTAATTTAATACGCGTTATTAATAGCCGAAGTATTAAATATAATAAGTAAGTAGATTATATTATTAAAAAAAAAGAGACTAAGTAAAAAAGGATAATTATAATTAAGAAGCTATTATTTAGGGGAAGAAATAAAAAGTAATAGAGGAATTAAAAAAGGGCCTTTATATACCCCCCCTAGATCTAGGGTATTAAAGAAGAAAGTATTATAAGCCTTTTAGCTAATTAGTACTAAATTATAGCTACTATATAAAAAAAAAAAAGAGTAAATTATAGGATCGGGGCCTTCTTATTATTCGTAATATAGCGCTTTCTTTTTTAATTAATAAAGGCCGCCCTCGCGATTAGTATAAAAAAATAGCTTTTTACTTAGCTACCTAACTTTTTTTTTTTCTCTTTTTAACTACTTTTTTATAATTACTACTAATTAAACTTTTTTTAATTTTTACTTTTTAATCTATTATATAAATACTAACCTAGCGATTTATAATAGCCTCTTTACCTCCTATCTCCCTTTTTAAGCCGGATAATAAAAAGGATATAGTACGAATTTAGGGCCCGATTACGATAAAGAACTTTAAAAACAATACTAAATACTAACTAAAAAAGTAGAATTTAGATAAATATATTACTTTTAATAAGACTAACCCTAGGACTATAATAAATACTAAGGACTCTTAGTTCGTTAATTTTAATACAAATTATTAATATAAAGCGTATACTAACTATTACCTAAACCTAGTACTTAAACGAACTAGTTTTTTCTAAATAATCTTAACTCTTTATAAAATTAACTTTCTTAATTAGCTCGGTATAGGGGACGTACTTCTCTTCTTTAATTAGCGCCCTAAGGCTTTTAAAAGTCTAAAAGATTAAAAAACTTAAATAAGTTAAACCTACTATAGAGTAATAAAAATCCTAACTAATTATTATAATTTTTAAAAACGCTTATTATATAAAAATTAAATTCGAAAATATAAGATCGGATCCGTAATAGAAGTTATAATATAAGACTTTGCTCTAGTACGTAATATAATTATAATTAATAAGGAATAGGAGAGTACTTTCGAACTAAATAAGACCCCTACTTTAATTTTTTAAATTTAAAAAACTATATAAAAAATTAGGACTTTAGCGTACTTAGTAATTTTCTCTCTTTACGTTAACGATCTAAGCTATTTTATAAAAATAATTATTAATTAGTAAAATAGTATAGTTTATTAGTATAATTCGAAATAGGTTCTTAAACGTTTAGAGAGGATATTTATTAATAATATTTAAGTACTAAAGGCCTTTTATAACTAGATCGATATACCTCTTTATATTTAATAACTAATTAATATAAGCGCTTACGTAGTTCTTATAGTATAATAACTAAGTAAATAAGAATACGGTTTATACGTACTTAAATAGTTTTATAACGTAGTTTAATATAACTAGCTTAACCTAACTTATAATACGTATTAAATAACTTATAAATACTTTAGATTATTTAATAATAAACTCTATATAACTTAAACTTAGTAAATTAGTTATAAGTTTTAATATAATAGTTATTACTTTTTTAATATAATAAAACCTCTTTTAAAAAGGTCTTTTAATAAAGTAATAAATAATTAGGACTCTAAAAATAAGCCTTATATTAACTTAGATAACTTTAATTATACTATAACCGACGCCCCTAAAGCGTTAACTTTTTAAAAATCTAATACTCGCTTACTTAGCCTTAGGTTTACTAACTAAGATCTAAGAATTTATAACCCCTATAATTATAATTATTATACTCTTATTAATCTTACGTATTTTAAAAAAATATATAAAATAATTAAAAACCTTAAGTAAGAACTTATTATTTTTAAAAAGTTATCCTTACTATTTTAATCCTTAAAAATACTAAAGAGTACCCGAGGATTTATAATAAATAGTAACCCTAATTAAACTCTATAAGTAATTAAACTAATAAAAGCTATTAATTAGTATTTGAATATTATTATTAGTAATTAACTTATATACTTAATTAATATTCTTAAAACTTATTAAGTTATAAAATCTTTATTAAATATATTATTACTTAAGTTATTATTACGCCTTAGCCTAGCTCTTAGTAAAGCTAGTCTAAGTAACTAGGGAAGTAATTTTTTAAATACTCTAATTAAGAGCGAGGATAGTCTTATTATAAAAACTCTAATTAAAATACCGAGGGTTTAGTTAAAATAAGAGGTTATTAAGTATACGCTTTTTAAATATAATTAGGCTATATAAAAGAATAATAAACGCTAGCGTCGAGAGCTAGTTAAGTTTTATTAAAATCTCTTATAATATTATAATATATATATAAATAAAGCTAATATTAATAAGAGTATAAGGGAATAATAAGTTAATTAGTACGACGACCTAATTATAAAAGTTATATATATAACTCTAGCTTATACTCTTTAAATACTATTATTAATAAAAAAATCTAAAAAGAATTAAGCTAATAAAAGTTAAGATTAGGAAATTATTAAAAAAGATTAAGATAAGAACTAAATAAAATTAGTAAAAAAAGTAATAAAAGTAAAAGAAATAAAAAAAGCGATTACGAAGAAGAAGGGTAAGTAAAAGGTTTAATATAATTAACTATATATAATAACTAGGACTAATTTAAAATAATTTCTTTTTATAAAGGATCGGGGAAGAAGAAATTAGGGAATAATTAGAATAGGGTAGGGTAATTAGTCTTAATATTTCTTTTTTTTAAAACTAATTAAATATAGGGACCTATAAGAGAGTTAATTAGAAAAAAGTATAAGAAAAAGGGCCCCCGATTAGGGAGAGGAGCTTAGTAATACGGACTTTAATTTTAATTATATATATACCTTTTTAAGATCGAACTAGAGCCTTTTTAATAATTTATTTCTAAATATAATAATATAAAATAATTAAGAACTCTACTTTTCTAATCTAGTTAATACTACCCTCTTTCCTTAGTTATAACTTTATTAATTAAGGCCGTATTAACCCGATTAAAAGAAGTATTTTATATTATTTTTATAAGTATTAGTAGTTCTTCCTAAGTACCGTACTACGAAAGTCCTTTATACCCTATACCTTTTTAGTAGTATTATATAAGTTAAATAGAGATTAGAAAACTCTAGAATTAATTTTAGAGTATTAAATAGGTTCGTAATTACGAGTAATACTAAGGACGAAGAGGAATTATAAATATAATTATAATTTACTCTAAACTATTAACTAACGAGAATACTGATTTTTATTTTTATAATATACTAAGTTATTTACTATTATAAATTTTATTTTCTTATCGAACTACTATAATCTCGTCTTTCTTATTATTTTTATCCCTTTTAACTTTTTCTTTTAGCTTTTACTTTTTTCTTAACGATCTTCTTTTCTTACTTAACTAATAATTTCTTTTTAATCTTTATCGTTAGTTTGATACTAATACTTATTAAAAGCCGTATTATTAAATATTTCTATACGTTATTTTGCCTATAGTTTTAGTTATAATTAGTTTTATATAACCTTTTCCTTTTTTTACTAGTTATAGTTTAATAACTAAAAACTTAAATCTAGTTTAAGAAAAAATAAAAAGTTAGTAATTATCTTTTTCATATAAAATAGTAGTTTTAAAAAGGAATCTTTTTAAACTTATAGCTTTATACGCTACTTTATAATACTTTAAAATATTATAAGAATTCTTAATATTAGCTAGAAATATTATTGACTTTATTAAAAGAATTTATAAATTTATTACAAAATATAAAATGATGAATCGTATTATATTTTAATATAAAATAAACGTTAAAAAGTAATTAAACTAAACTTCTTTCATAAACATCTTAATAACTTAAACATTCGTATAAGTTATTACTTAGAAATTATAAAGTTCGTTCTTAGAAAAGCATATATTATATAATATAATAAAGATATAAATTATTAATAATTACTTTAGTTCTTTTTTATCTATCAAATACTTTATTACCGCTCTTTTAAACTTATAAAAAGAGACTTTATTAATATCGAAGTTTATACGTTTATATATTCTTATTATATAAAAAGGGTAGAGCTTATATAAGTATTATTATTAATTAATCGTTTCGGAATGACTTTATAAAGAAGTATTATAAAGTTAATTAGTTTAGTAATATCTTATATAGAAATTAGAAGTTATTATAAATTTATATTATAATATTTATAGGCGAGTTATATAGTCGTTCTTTTCCGGCTTTATAAGTATAAAAGATCGACCTTAACGGGATTACGCTTTAAAAAAAAATATATAATACGGTATACTTTTTAATTATATAATACGTATAATATACCCTAAGTACTACTTAACGTAATATAATAATTTCGATACGAAAACCGCTATATAACTCGGGATAAGTAAGCTATTTTACGGTAGTACTAATTAGAAAGGTCGATAGTAGAGGTCGGTTATAAAGGTTAGAGGTAGCCCTTAATTATAGAAGTTCTAAACTTTAATAATAATATAGAAGTCTTTAAAAAGAGGGGCTAAAAGGGCTAATATCTAGCTACTTAGAGCTCGTAAAAATTCTTTTTATCTTTATTATTTTTAATATTAGTTAAAGCTACTCTCTATTTAAACTAAATAAATTTACTAAATAAACCTATTAAACGAACCTATCAATATATAAATTACTACTCGTTAAGAACTTATTTTAAAAATACCCCTCGATAGGTCCCCCCCTCTAGAGCTCGATAAATTAGGCCCCTTCGACACCTTAGCTATCGTAACTAATATAAGTATACTTAAGGAGTAGTATAGTACTTTTTAATAATATAAAATTTAGTTAAGTAATAATACGAACGCTATAAATAACTAGGCTAATACGCACGTTAAGATCTAGTATATTAATATTAGCTTAGAAATTATACTTTATAAAGTTAAAAATCTATTTAATATAGGCTATATTATAAATATAAAAGAATATATAAGGGGCCCCCTAACCCTTAATTAAAAAGAGTATATAATACGGGATCTAGCTACTTATATAAGCTAGTACTAGGAGGTCTTATGTACGTTAAAGTAGGTATAGCTCGCCCTCTAGATAGTTATATAGCTGAAGGTTAGGAGCTATTTTAATTAGTAATTAGATATAAAGCGTAATATACTTAGTTTTCCTTAATACGTAATATATCGTACGGCCCCGGCGGATTGCTCTATTAAGGGGATAAGCGAGTTATTAGTTTAATAACTTAAATAAAAAGTAATTTTTATTCATAAGAGGGTAAAAAGTAGTAGTTATTTTTATAATAAAGTTATGAAAGAAGAAAAGTTTTTATATTAAAGTACGATATTATATAATTTTATATACCGTTATATAGTTTAATGTATTATAAAATTAAAATATTTCTTAAGTTCTAAATCACTATAACCGCTATTTATAAGTTAATATACTAGTTTAAACCCTATCCTAGGTAGTGGGGTGACTATAAAATACGCTTTCTATTTTAACACATGAAAAAAGTGTTTTAGCAGAGTGCCTCTTGCAGTCTGCCGTAAAGGAGCCTAATTAGACAGTTAGTAAGGGGTGGTAGGTAGGCAGTTTGGGCCCGTGCAGACGGACCCTTCCACCTACTTCCACCCACTGAGGGATCGCGGGCTCTGCCCACGATCTTCCTGTCCTACACACTCAATACGCGCAAATGGACCCCCGATATTAACCTCGTCGCGACCGAAAGGTCTGACCTGCCTACGTGTAAGCCAACAGATACCATCGTAAAATAGCTAATGTGAGGCAGGCCGGGCCGTTTGCTGATGTAGATAAATGCATTGTAGTGGCACTAAATGATAAGGTCATTGCTGGTGCGTTGTATCAGCTATGGCATAGTAAATGATATAGATACTTTGCTTCGTAGACCGTACACCAATGCAATCTTGATTTGTGCTCACTCAGGTACGCGCTGCCGCTCTTTGACACAGAATGCTGCTTCAGTACATATTTCATTATTCATGCTACAAACCGTAACCAATCGAAGTTAGAGATAATGCACCTTCAGAGATGCATGGGGGTTACAGCTTACCGCCTCACTTTTCTGCAGAAAACGCCACTTATATGAGATGGAAATGTACGCGCAGTCACGGGCGTGTAATTGCAGACTCTCATTGGGCTGGATCTACACCACCTTGACGCATTCACGGCACAACCGCAGCAGGCTACGATGACACGTCACTGTCGGAAACTTACGTTATTGAAAGAGGAGATGTAGCGTACGTGAAGTTGGGACATTCGATAGTATTTATACAATAGGATGTTCTGCTAGATCCGGACAATTGCCTTCGGTATCTTTTGATAGAAACTCAAATCGCTGAAACAACCACAGCCATGGGGAAATTCACTACTTTCATGTCGTTGTTCACAAAGGTCCTAAAGCCTTCGAAAAGAGTGCTAAGAGAGACTACGAGGACGGCCCTCCCGGTCGTGCAGACGATTACCGCCACTCGTCAAATACAAACCCAAGGCCGCATGGGGAAGACGGTCGTCAACGCGGCAGGAGAAATCAAAGAGGCCATAAATGGTCTTAGTGTCATCAAATCGACGCCTGAAGTTCAAATGATGTGCGACTCGTGTTGCTCCATTAGCAGGGCCACGAAATACTTTGAGAGACTCGCGGAGAAATTCGGTCCGGTCGCCGGCCTATATCTCATATATCAGGGTGTCCAGGCCCTAGAAATGATTGGGACGAACCTAAAAGACATCGCGTCTACGTTGGGCGCGCAGACAGCTCTGAAGGCGCACAAGGACTTCTCTCGATATGTCTACCAGATGTTGCAAGAACGGATCGGGCAGACTGCTCATGACTTGGATCGTGATCACTGGTTTTTCGTTTATCATCCGGATAACGACTGGTATCCCGACTTTTATGAACGAATCCAACGAAAACCTATCAGCCCCAGGTTCATTGCACACACGCACCAGCTCGATGCTGTTTTCATCTTGATGCTAGCTGCTAGGATGCTGCTTCGACGCAGAGCAAATTCAGGTCAAGATCAGGGCAACCGAACTCGGAACATCGCTTTTCATCTCTTGATCCCAGCATACCGACCGATGTTCCTGGCCGAACCCGTCAAGATCCCCGAAGACATCGGAGATTTCGTCATCGAGGGCCGAATTCATCATGGAGACAAATTGGTGCATATCAATCTACCCGAGGAAGATATTGGTTATGTCAATTGTATCGAATTGCGTTCGCCCAATGTAGGGTGGTTCGACTGGGCCCTGTCGACGCTCGGCTGGGCAGAAGAGCCGCGTCGCAGAGTCTTAGGGCGGGAGCCTCCACTTTCGACGTAGCCCTGATGAATGGAAGATCAACATGAACACCGAGGAACGCATTACAATTTGGAATTATATTATGTTACAATAATCATCTTTTACTTTCCAATCTGATTTTTTTCTAAATTCTCGCTAAAATCTGGCTGCCGTAGTCTAGAAGTAAGTTTTACGAGTGCAGCTGGGTCACACGCCACCGTGGCTCGGCAAGTAGCACTCGAATTCTACCTTCACAAGAAATATGCGCGAATCCTTTTGATGTAAAGCTAGTCAGAGAACGATAATGTACGGCAAACAGTCTCAGTTGTGTCATCTCCTGACGGCGGCAAGACTTGGAATTTCGGCACTCTCAACATTCCGGCGCAGAAGGCCGAAGAATAGCTAGATATTTAGTTTGAGCTGTTGATAGATTATTTCTTTATCGTAATGGCTTTAACCATCCATGGCCTTACCGCACGTCACGTAACCTCGGTTATATAATTACTAAGGCCTACTTTACTTATACCTTCTATATTAGAGCGTACTTCATACTTATTTCCTATTTTTAATAAATAACCGTTTTCTTATTTACGTTAATACCCTTATTATAACTATATAATAGTTATAAGCCTAGCTCTAACTTAGACCCCTATATACCTCTATTAAAAAGTTATTTCCTAGGGATTATAATTTATTATATCCTTTTTTATAATATTATTTACCCCTATTACGTTCGTGAAACTTAATTTTAAATAAACTAATATTTTTTAAAAAGACTATTAATATTCTTAAGTAAAAGCTTAATTATAAATAAGACTAATTAAAATAGTACTTCGCTCTTTATATTAAGGCCTAATTAAAGGACGTTTATGACTTATTAAACTTAAACGACTACGTTTCTCTATCGAATCCTTTATTCTTAACTAAGTCTATTTTTTTAATTAAAAAGTATATGAAGACGTAAAATATTACTTAAAATTAAGTATATAAAGCGGTATTTAGTAAATACTAACGACGACTTAAAGAGTTTACTTAATAAACTAAATAAGAGATAGAGAGCAAGACTATAATTAAACCTAAAAACGACCTTATTAAGTAACTTATTATTTTAATAAAACTAAAGATTATAATAATAAATTAAGTACGTTCTATTAAGAAATACACCTCTTTTATTTAGTAAATAGTATTTAAAACTATCTCTTATATAAAAAAAGAGATTATATAAATTAATAAATCGCTAGATCTTTTTTATAATTACTTAAGAAATTTTAAAAAATATAAAAAAGGAGCTTATAGATTTTTTAAACTACTCCCTTCGTATTATAATCCGGGTTTTTAAGTAAAAGTATGTACTAAGTAACTCTAGCTCGTTTATAATTATAAAAAAAGAATTTAATACGGTTATAAATAAAGCGAACTCTAATATTAACTTATTAACCTAGATTAAGGACTTCTTCTTAGCCTATTATTAAGTAAAATAATTTAAATTACTTAAAGTTTAGAGGACCCTCGTTTTAAAAGCCTTTTTTTATATAGCTTTACGTCGCTTTACTCTAAACTAATTTAATTAAGAGGTCGTTAATATTATTAAGCTAGAGTAAAAAACAAAAGCGATTTTTAATATAAGGTATTATATTAAGATCTTTAATAACCTCTTATATAAAGATTTAGTATATAATAAGAATTATAAACGACCCTCTATAATATTTATAATATTAATAAGTCGCTCGGATTCTCTTAAATAAAACGATACGACTCTTAACTCGCCCTTTTATTACTCTTATAAAAAACCTTATTATTAAAAACTAATAAACTATATAAAAGAAGTGCTTATTTTAATAAGTAAAATAAAAATAGAATATATTTAATTAAGTAGTAACGAGGCTTAGAAAATAATTTCCTCTTTAAATTAAAAAAAGTATACTAATCTTCGTACTAACCTCGCTTAAAAAGGCTAGATCTATATAAAACCCCTTATTAAATAGGGTAATAATAACCGAGGTAGTTCTAAAAAAGTAACTAAAAATACTAAGCTAAGTAATAAGAAGAACTCTAAGGCTACTTACTTTTTAAATATTATAGTTATAATTATTAACATCGGTCTACTCTCTGAGCTAAGTACGGAAAATAATATAAATAGTAATTTTACTATTTTCTTTATCCCCTTTATTAACCTATACTTCTTTTCTAAGAGCATAGTTATAAATAACTATAGTACTATATACTTTATTAATAACTAATTACTCCTAGAGCCGGACTTTATTTAATAAAGTAATAGTTTAGAGAATATGAACTCTAGGACGGCCTTTTATTTTATAATTACTAAGGGAACGAGGATTATATAAAATATTCTTATAGGACTAAAGGGGCCCGGGACTAAGTACTTTACCCTCTATAATATTAGTTTTATTAAAAGCTTTTATATAAATATTGTATTAAAAGTACTACTCCGAAAGACTAATATTTAATACTCGGGCTTTAACTATACCCTTCGTTTAAAAAGCGAATTTAATAACGTTATTATTAAGTAACTCGAGAAGAAGGTTAATCTAGTTTTCTTAACATATAAACCCTATTTATCTTATTTTCTATTAAGGAATTAGTTTTTACTCATTAATATAATTTTAATACGTAATATATAGTACCTATGTTCTTTATATTAATTACAAAATAACTAATTAAATATAGCCTAGCTTTAGTACTTTAAATCTAGCTATTTTATATTAATAATACTCGAGAAGCTCGTACTAGCCGCTCGGGGGGTAAGAATTAAAGGACTAAACTATTTAGACTATTAATACTATATAACTACTTATATAAAATAAGTTATTTTACGACGTACTTTAGAATAAAGAGCGACCCGACCCTATTATAAAATCTTATAAAACTTCTTTAATTACTTACTTATTTAGGAATAAAGTAAGTAGTTAATACTAATTAAAAACGAATATTTAGGCAGGATCTTCGTTTTTTTATAAGTTATAAAGACTTATAATATAGGATTTAAGGTCTAATACCTTTTTAAATAATACGTATATATATAAAAGGGCGTAGCTATTTATATAATTTAATAAGACGTAAAACGTATAATAATTATAATTAATAATAAAGCTCGTTTTTAAATATAAATACGAGAGCTAAGAATCGACTTAGAAACTACTTTTTTATATATAAAAGAACTAAATAAAAAAAAGGAATAAGCTAACTAAGAAATTATTAATAAAGCGATTAGTATAATATTAATAACTAGCTTATTAAACGAGCTCTAGGTAAAAGCTATATTAGCTATAGCTTATCTATATAATATTAGCCCTAAGTAACGTGCTAATTAGCTATTATTAGTTTAAACTAAAGAAATTTAATTAGCTTATTATTTTAAGTAATAATAACTAATAAATACGCCGAAGCTCGCCTACGATCTACGTCTTTATTAGAGGTAAACGTATATATACGGCTATAAAACGTACTTTTTTAAAAAGGACTATAAGAAAGGAATTAATAAAAGATATTTTAAAATAGAGCAAAGGGGATATATTAAGTACTTCGTAGGTTACGTACTAAACGCCTATAACTTATATAAGATCTAAATCCCTTTATTTTTAAAAAATATTATTACTTAAAATGTAACGTTTAATAAAATAGCTTTTTATTTAATAAATAATACTAAATCCGTAATTTATTTATTTAAGTCGAGGGCTATAGTAAATAAGATCTAATAACTACTTATAATAATCGAACCTAAGCTCTAATTACTTAGAATTATAAATAAAAAAGAGGCTATATTAATGAATAATAAAAAATAACTATTACTACTTATACTTACTTTATAAAAAATAAATAAAGCTATAAAAAAGCCTAGTTTATTTTTAAATAAACGAGGTAAATAGCTATTTATTTTTAAAATAACCCTAGACTTTAGGAGTCTAGAGTTAAATACGAACCTTACTTAGCTAACTAACTTAGTAAGCAAGGCTATAAGGGAAATCGATCTTCTTATTAAGAGAATTAAAAATATAATATATATATAAATAAAAATAGAGACTTCTTAGAGCTCTTATAAAAAAAGATCTTTTTACTTAATTAGACCTCAATAAGCCCTTTTAATAAGTAAGCTTATACTAAAAAATAAGAGTAATAAACGACCTAGTTAGAAGGTTCGATATAGTTAATATATATAGCTAAGAGGATAATAAGTATATTAAATAAAGCCGGAGGTTAGGGAACTAATTACTAGAGGTATTTATTTAAAACCTAAGTTAATAAGAGCGATTTAAGTAGTACTTTTTTTATATTTAAATAGAAAGAGACTAGGACTCCTTTTTTAATATATATATATTTAATTAATAAAAAGCGGTTAATAAAGCGACCTAGGGATATTAAATACTATATTACTATATTTATACTATAATAATACCCCCTGACGGAGTAATCCGCTAGGGCCGTACCGTGTATTACGTATTAGGGAAAACTAGGTATATTACGCTCTATACCTAATTACTAATTAAAATAGCTCCCGACCTTTTACTATAGTTCTCTAAGTTCTAGCTATCTAGAGGGCGAGCTATACTTACTTTAACATATATAAGACCTCCTAGTACTAGCCTATATAAATAGCTAGATCTCGTATTATATACTCCTTTTTATTAAGGGTTAAGAGGCCCTTTATATATTCTCTTATATTTATAATATAGCCTATATTAAAGGGATTTTTAGTTTTATAAAATATAATTTCTAAGTTAATATTAATATATTAAATCTTAACGTTTATACTAGCCTAGTTATTTATAACGTTCGTATTATTACTTATTTAAATTTCGTATTATTAAAAAGTATTATACTACTCCTTAAATATACTTATATTAATTATAATAGCTAGGGCGTTAAGGGGGCCTAAGAATCTATTAAGCTCTAGAGGGGGGGACCTATCGAGGGGTAGTTTTAATAAATTATCTAAGTAGTAGTTTATATATTAATAAGTACGTTTAATAAGTTTATTTAGTAGGCTTATTTAGTAAATTTATTTAGTTTAAATAAAGAGTAGCTTTAGGTAATATTAGAAACGATAAGGATAAAAAAAATCTTTACGAGCTTTAAAAAGTAGCTAGATATTAGCCCTTTTAGCCCTTTTTTTAAAAACCTCTATGTTATTATTAAAGTTTAGAACCTCTATAATTAAAAAAGGCCGTTTCTAACTATTACGGCCGACTATTATAGTTAACTATTATAACCGACCTCTATTATTAACTTTTTTAACTAGCGCCGCTACGTAAGTATGTCGCTTAGCTTATCGTTAATAAGTAACTAAAGAGGGCAGCTTGTTTATCCCGAATTAAATAGCGGTTTTTATATTAAAATTAGTATATTATATTAAGCGCGTACTTAGGATATATTGCGCGTATTATATAATTAAAAAGTTCACTATATCGTGTAATCTCCCTTAAAAGCGTAATCCCGGCAAGGTCGATCTTTTATACCTATAAAGCCAGAAAAGAAACCACTATATACTATAATAATAAGAACGAAGTACGTTTTATTAAGTATATTTTAATTTGACCGAATTTATATAGATTAATTTATTACCTCTTTAGAAAAATAAAAAGATATTTTTAAAATATTAGAACTTTTGAAAAGCCGATTTATAAAAGTAGTATAGTTAAGATTTTAAAAACTAAAAAAAATAAAAACTTAAAAAGTAGTTAATAGGGCGTCGGTTATATTTAAGCTAATATTCTCTAAATAAGTATTTAATTATAAACTCGATAGTAATATTTACTTCGATTATTATAAAGCGAGAATTTATATTAAGGGGGACCTTTAAGAACGATACCCCTTAAAAAGGCCTACGTAGCGACGTTAGTAACTAGGACGTTTAAAGTAGCTATAGCTATTACTACTTAATTCGACTTAAAAGTTTATTTATATAATATTATAAACGCCTCTTTAAATATAGTTAAAAAACTAAGCGACCCCCTTATTATTTATAAATTTCTAAACGGCTTTTATAAACTAAGAATATATATAGAGTTTAAGCGGGCCCTATACGGCGCTTATAATACTCTATTATTATACTACGAGGAGCTAGTATTAATTTTTAAAAATCTAGGTCTCTTATTTATAAGCGAAGACCCTTATTTATTCTAAGATTTTACTAAATAGGTACTAGTTCTTGTTTATATAAATAATATCCTCGTTTTTTATTATAAAAACTACGTTTATAATACTAATTAGGTAGCTAAGGAACTTAAAAAGAAATATAAAATAAAAAACTCAGGGCTAGTTTTATAGTATTTAAGAATAAGGGTCGTTTATAATTAACTAAATTAGAAAATATACCTTATTTATAATTAGTATCTCGAGAGGCTAGCTAAGAAGTTCGATTTTATCAACTTAACCACTTTTATAACCCTATTACTAACGGTCCTAATTAAAAAGAACTTAGGGATTATATCCCTAAGCGAGACTAGGTTTTTTTAAAAAAAAGTTAGTTTAATATTATATAGTAGTTTTTTTCCGGCTTTATAGGCGCAAAAGGTCGACCTTAATAAGATCACGTTTTTAAGGGAAATTATATAATACGGTATACTTTTTAATTATATAATACGCATAATGTGCCCTAAGTACGCGCTTAACGTAATATAGTGATTTTAATATAAAAATCGCTATATAATTCGGGATAGGTAAGCTGCCCTTTATATAGCAGCGCCGGCTAGAAAGGTTAATAATAAAAGTTAGCCGTAATAATTAGTTATAATAGTCGGCTATAATAATTAAAAGCGGCCCTTAACTATAGAGGTTTTAAACTTTAATAGCGACATAGAGGTTTTTAAAAAAAGGGCTAAATAGGCTAATATTTATTACTTATATTAGAGCTCGTAAAGATTTCTTTTATCTTTATTACTTTTAATATTACCTAAAGCTACTCTCTATTTAAACTAAATAAATCTATTAAATAAACTTATTAAATAAACCTATTAAATAAACCACTACCTTAACGAGAACCTATTTAAAAAATACCCGTTAATAGGTCTACCCCTCTCGGGCTAGGCGCCCTTAGCTAGCTCGACGCTATAGCTATCGTAGCTAACGTAAATACGCCCTAGGAGTAGCCTAGTACCTTCTAATAATATAGAATCTAGCTAGGTAATAATATAAATATTATAAATAGCTAGGCTAGTATAGATATTAAGATCTAGTATATTAATACTAGTTTAAAAATTATACTCTACGGAGCTATAAATCCCTTTAATAAGGGCTATATTATAAATATAAAAGAATATATAAGGGGTTTTTTAACTCTTAATAAGAAGGAGTATATAATACAGGATCTGGCCGTTTACGTAGGCTAGTACTAAGAGGTCTTATGTACGTTAGAGTAGGTACAGCTCGCTTTTTAAATAGCTAGAATCACGCAGCAGAAGGTCGGGAGCTATTAATAAAAAAGAGATAATAGTCGAGTTAGTTAACTATTTTAATTAGTAATTAAGTATAGAGCGCAATATACTTAGTTTTTCCCAATACGTAATATACGGTACGGCCCGGGCGGATTGCTCCGTCGGGGGGTAGTTTAATATTACATATAGTAATTATAATTCGGCCTGACGTTATTTTTATATACGCCCTGCTCTCTTAGTTCTTAACAAACCTATTTTATTAGTATTATTTTATTATAAACTAAGTTATATAATACTTTTTTTATATATAATACTTAGTAATATACTTTAGGATCTTAGGGAGTAAATAGGTACTATTAATTATAAGTAACGCTTCGTTTATAAATAACAAAAAGACCCGAAGATCCTCGTAGGGTTTTATAATCTCTTTTTTTAGTAACCTTATTTATATAATAGATTCGGGATACGTACAGCGCTAGGTCGCTAATAAGTTAGCGACTAGTATACGGATTATATTAAAAAAGAACTTTTTATAAAATAGAGCCCGTATAAAGGACTCTATAAGCTTAAGTCTTATAATATACTTATATTTATATTATAATCTCGCTAGTTAAGTACTTATAACCTAATCCTTTTATAATTCTTAAGCTTTTACCTCTATAGAGTAATTAATATAAGTAATAATAAACTATAAAAACGA
Source organism: Colletotrichum cuscutae (assembly GCA_030869315.1). Taxonomy (NCBI): domain Eukaryota; kingdom Fungi; phylum Ascomycota; class Sordariomycetes; order Glomerellales; family Glomerellaceae; genus Colletotrichum; species Colletotrichum cuscutae. The sequence goes on from MPDP01000291.1 coordinate 365,485, forward strand.
ATAAAATATTAATAAAACGACGCATAGCTATTAATAAAGAGTTATTAATACTAACGGGCTATAGCTATTTAGAGTTAATTACTTAACCCCTTTTTATTTAGAATAATAGGCCTGTTATAGAGTAAGCCCTACTTAAATACTAGCGTTTATTAAAAAGCTAAATAAAGAAAATAATCGGGATAGATTACCCTCACGGGCCAGTTACCTTATTAATACCCCAAGGACCCTATTCGTAATAAATAGGGCGTTTATTAATAAAGAGTTATTAAATATACGAGGTCTATGTACGTATAAGGGCACGGGTAATATAAGAATAACTAGTATAATAGACCTTATAAACTTAATAATAACCTACTTTTATAAAATAATAAGAATAATAGTTAAAAACTAAAACTAAAAATAGTATTAACATAAAGAGCTTATTTAATAGCTTACCGAGCGGCTAGCGACGCGTCTAAGTTAATAAAAATATAAAAAACCTCTTTTTTATAACTATAAACTAATTAAAAAAGAGTCTACGAGTACCTAAGTAATAAACTAGATTATTATTATAGAGGTAAGTAATAATCTTTATATAAGAAGTACTATAAAATAGTATACTAAATAGGCTCTATTTAAGTTATTTTTATTATTCTAAGTATAATAATATAATTATAAAAAGAGCCTCTAGGACCCCCTCTCTTAAAATAACTTTTTAATATTTATTTATTAATAATATATAGACCCCGAGACTTAAAAACGGGAGTATTATAAGGAGCTAAGAACGAAAAGGTTAAAAAAGGGCTAGACCCCTACTTAGTTACTCGCTAAGTAGTTAGTAATTTATTATAACTTAAGTATAAAAAATATAGAGAATTTAAAAATAAAGGTATACTAATTCTTTTTTAAATTATTATCTTAGCTATGGGACGACTTAATTTATTATAACGTTTTAATTAAAAAAGTACGTAATATAGTATATAAAACTAATAAACTATAGTTACTAAGTTAGTAAAAAAGCGGTAACTAGTTATTAAAGAATAATAAAAAGAGGTTATACTTATTATCTAAGTAATTATATTAAATATCTTTTTTTTATAAAAAAAGGAGTAGAGAGAGCTTTAAGGGACTAAGCTTTAGAGACTTAACTTAAGAAGCGTTATAAAAGCTATATAATAAGAGTACTTATACTAAGCTATTATAAAAGCGTTATAATAGTAATATTAAATACTTTATATATAATAAAACGGGCTATATATTTAGTAAGTACTAAAAGAAGAACTTAGAAAATAAGGGTAATAATAAGCTAACGTACTCCTAATTAAAAATAGCGTTAGTAACTATTTAACGGGTTATTACTAAGCTAAGAGTTATAAAAGTCGACTTATTAAAAAACGAATAAGTATAAGTAATATATTTAATATACTTATATTAAATATAAAAAGGGTATAAATAAGAATAATTATAAAAGGTAAGGCGATTATTTTATAAGAGGTTACTAAAAAGTTAGTAAAAGTCGATATAAATATATATTTTAAAATAAATATTATTAATACTAGGCTCGTAACCTACTTAAGGTTAACCTTAGCTACTATTTTAGCCCCTTTATTAAGGGACTTTTAGGATAAAACCGTAGGCTAAGAAAAAGCTTACTAATTAACGCTCTTTTTTATTAATTATTATGAGTAGCTAAGGAAAATTTAGTAACTATTCGCCGTAGTTAATAAGGATAAAGGAATAGTAAACCTCTTATTATTATATTTATTAATAAGCTAAGAGGGTATTTATGTTAATATTATAACGAATATATTATTATACGAACTTATTTTTATTACTAAACTAGAGGTAATAGCTTATAATATTATTAAGAACTACGAGAGGACGTATATATTATATATTATTATTATAAAAAGTATTGCGGGGATAATAGAGGTTGAATTATATAAGGGCCTATTACTTAAGTTTTAATTTAAAATAATAACGTTTAATAAATAGTTAGGAAAAGGACTATAGTTATATAATAGAGCGGAATACTTAATTAACTTAATCCCGGTACTAAACCGCTATATAGCCCTATTTATCCACTAAGTAATAAATAACTTAAGGAGCTTTATACGTATATTACTAAGAACTTAGTAAACGGTTATATTATACCTTTAGTTAGTAAGGCTAGGGTACCGATCCTTTTTATACTTAAAAGAAATAATACGCTATGTTTTTATATAAACTACTACGAGCTAAATAAGGTAATTATAAAGAATCGATACTTATTACTACTTATTAGCGAGTTCTTAAATAAGTTTTATAGAGCGAAATAGATCTTAAAAATAGATATTAAGAATACTTATTACCGTATTTAAATTTTAAAAAAAAGACTAATAAAAAATAGCGTTTCGGAGCCAATATAACTACTTCGAGTATATTATTATACTTTTTAAACTAATAAACGTACTTACGACGTTCTAAGTATATATTTATTTAACGCTCGCTAATTTACTAAATACTTATTATATAATATATATAAATAATTTAATAATCTATTTATTAATAAGGGAGTAGTATATAAAGAATATTAAAAAAATCCTCTAATATTTGCGGCTATATAGACCTTTTACTAAACTATCGAAGTACTCGTTTTATTAAAAAAGGGTTAAATTCCTCAGATATATTATTATACTAAAAGGAATCGAGATTAACTTATTATGAGTACGAACGATTACTAATTAAAAGGCGCTAGAGTTTATTAAGGATATCTAAGTATTTCTAGGGTTCTATAACTTCTATTAAAAGTTTATTACTAAGTACTTAGGTATTATTATACTAATAATAGTATTACTAAAAATAAAAAAGGGGTAAGTAAATAAATTCTAATAAACTAAGGAAGTAAATAAGGTATTTAATTAGTTAAAAGTTATTTTTATTTTAGTAACCGTATTTACGTACTAGAGCCCCTAACGTACTACGTAAGTAGAGACTAATATTTTAATTAAAACTATCGTAGTAATTTTATTATAATAAGCTAATAAAAAATAGCAACCCGTTATTTATTAATTACGGAAGCTCTTAAATATAGAGTAGTAATAAGTTATAGACTAATAAGAATTACTTATTATAATAAAAGGGTTAGAGCACTAGGCCTATTATCTCTAGGGCTTTTTATAAAGGTTTATAGTTCTAACGGACTACTAAGTACTTAAAAATATAATTAGCGTACTAGTATAGGACTTTTAAAAAAGGCTTATAAAGTAGATATATAAGCTATTAATATTTAACTTTAACTTAAAATACTAACTAAGGAAAATAAACTTAGTAAACAGTCTATTTAAAAAGCTAAACTATATAAAAAGAAAAGTACTTTATAAAAACGTTCTCTTTATATTAGTTTAAAAACTACGCCTTATTAGCGAACTATTACTTAATGTATAGTAAAGGATAATTAGTTTAAAAGGAAAAATACCATTATTAAAATATATATCTAAGTAATTAAGGCCTCCCTTTATAATCTTAGCTAAATATTAGCTAGCTCTAGGGATAGGGAATCCTCTCTCTTATATTAATAACGTACTATAGGGCGTATTAATAAAGTAATTATAATTACTACTATAATAACTTAAAATAAAAAAATAAGAAAGTTATGAACGAACGCTTAATAATAGTTTAATATAAATAAAAAGGAGTTAAATAGAGCTAGGATTACTATATTAAAATAGTATATCTTACGTCCTATTATAAAAGAGCTTATAAGGGGTAAAACGGTATTCGCTTTCCGTTTTTTATTAAAGACTAAGGAGCTTATTAAAGGACTATAAGCTAAAAATAAGTTCTATATATTATAATTAATAAGAGTTCGTACTACGGCTAGCGAGCTAAGAGTATATTCGCTTAATAAATAAAGTATACTATTTTTTAAAAAAAGACTTATTATTCTTTAAGTAAGGTCTCTTTAAATAAAAATCCTTAATTAATATTACGACGACTATAGGGTAGGTTATATAGGAGCTATAAAAACTCTTAAGCTAATTTAAAAGAAATTTTATTAAGAGGATATTTAACGAGATATTTAAAAACATATTAAGAACTATAAATATTATTTAGGAATTATAACCCTAAGATATAAGCCGTATAGGTAATTATAGTTATTATTACTACCCTCGTACTTATTTTAAAAAATATCTATAGACTTTATTATAAAACTATTACTAAGCGCTTATAATAACGGTACTAAGTACGACTATATATTAGTTATCGTTTATTATATAATAAAGTTCATAAAGTTCTTACTTATTATTAAAATACTTAACGTAGTATAGATAATAAGTATTTTATATAAAAAAGTAAAATATAAGTTTAGTACGCTAAAAAGTATTATTATAAATAAAAATAAGCTATTTATAAGTACGTTCTAAGAAGAGTTTATTAAAGAACGGGCGATATATTACTAACTATTTACTATATACTACTTATAAACGGACGGCTAAATAGAGCGGACTTATTAAATATTAAAAAAGTATTTAAAAATTTATACTAAGGGCTTATTAAATAGGTAAGTAGCGTAGTTGAAAAAGGCTGAGTTTATATATAATAATAGTTAGTATTTTATTATAAAAGTATTCCCGTATATAGCGTTAAATAGCTACTACTTTAGGTATATTAAATATATACTTAATTATAAAGCTATAGTTTAGGGGGTTTAGAAAAGGGTTTAAAAAATTAAAGAAATTAGGGCCTAGGTTATACGAGCCTAAGTATAAGCCTCTAAGAGCTAAGTAGCTTATTATAATAAAAAACATACTTTAAAAGAGATTAATTATAAAAAGATCGTTAGCTTATTAATAAAGAATATACGATTTAAAAATAATAAATTAGCGCCGAGGTATATTAAAATAGTAATAACTAAAAAGGTAAGTAAATAAGCTTATTAAATATACTTACTAAAATAGTACTAAAAAATATATAACGTTTTTTTAATTTTCTAGTTTAAACTATAAAAAAACTACTAAATAGTTAGTAATTAAATAGTAAATCTCCTAAAGTTAAAGGATAAATAAGACGTTTAAGAAGTTAAAAAAATCGTTATAAAGTAAAATAAAAAAAAACTTATAATATATTATTAAATAGGCTAAATAGCTTACTAAGTATAATACGTAAGAACTTATTAAGTATTTTAATAAAGTAATAAAAGTAATTAAAAAATTTGAACGCTATAAAAAATAAATATATATAAAATAGGATAATAAACGCTAAGTTCGTAATAAAAGGTTATTAAAAATAAGTTAATTAATAATACTCTATAGAACCCTTTTATCTAGCCCAGTATAATTCTTAAGAAAAAGATATAGTATTATAACCCCTAGTAATATATCGCTAAGAAGTTACTAAAACCTAGCTATATTAAAAGAGTAACTTACGCAATACTAATAATAAAAGCGGCGTTTTCAATACGCACCTCTAAAGTATAATAATTAGTAATAGTAATTTACTTAGTAATAGTATAATAAGGGGGCTTTGTGCGCATACTTAGTTAATTACTTAAAATAAAGCTATTAGCTTTATTAATATTATAACGAGCTATAAAAAAGCGGTCGAAGTTATATAGATTATTATACGTATTAATAATAGTAGTTCGTAAAACGTTCGCTACCTAATCGCTACTAAAAACTATAATAAAAACTATAAAAAGTAAAATAAAAAGTAGAACGGGAAGTAGAACGCTATTATCGTTATTATTAAGTTAGGGAGCGGGAGCGTCCTTAAGGGCACCGCTCTTATTATAACTAAGCTAAGGGGCCTTAGTAACGTTAATATTTATAAAAAATAAGTTAATATTAAACTACTTATAATAACTCTTAGTTTTAGCCTTAGTTAGAATAATAATATTATTAAGTTATTATAAAGCTTTTATTTAAAGAGAGAGGAGCGTAATATTAATAATATTAAAATCTAAAGCTATATAATTAAGAGCTAAGATAAACTAGTTTATAAAAAAGAGAGTATTATAAGTAAGAGTTAATAAATTATTAATAATAAAATAGCGACGCTTATTATAAAACTAGCTAAGAAAATTTTTTAAATCGTTATTAAATTTCTTAAACTTAACTTTTTTAAACTAAGACTTCTTAGATTAGGACTTTTTAAACTTAGACTCTATATAATTATTTTTATTTTTATTATTAAGAATGTAGTTAATAATAAGAGTACGCTTTTTAATAAGGGTTTAAGTCTTAGGACTATAAGTAATAGGGGGAGTATTATAAATAATAATAGTATAAATAAGTATATTATTTATTAAGTACTTAGTAACGCGCTTATACAAAGTAAGGAAATTAAAAAACTTTAAAATATATATAATAATAACGCCCCGGGGAGTAGACTTATAATACTAAAGTAAAGTTTTAAAATTATTTTATAAAGCGACCGCGCGGCTACTATTATAAAAATAAACTAGTTAAAAGTTACTAAGGTAAAAGATAATCTTAACTTTATTACTAATATTAAAATACTAGCCTAAGAAGAAAAAGTTTATATTAATAAAAAAAATAATTACCGAACGATCGTTAATAACTTAATTATAATTAAAATTAATAAGCTTAAATACTCGTAATTAGTAATAAGCTCCTAGAGAGTAGCCTACTTAAAGAGGACCTTCTTACTACTTATTAATAAGTTAGTAATATAAGTATTAACCTTCTCTTACATAATAGTAATATAACTAAAAACGTAATAAATACGACCGCGCTTATAAGAGTTAAGGTTACCCTATTCCTTAGTATAATAGAACTTTATAAGGGTGTTTTAAATAAGCTAAATAGCGCTATATAGCTCTTTTAAAACCTAAAACGATATTATTAGCTTAATATTTAGTAATAGATTAGTAAGGACTTAACGACTTATAATAAAACACTTTTTTTTATTAATATAATATATAATATACCGGGCGACGTGACTATTAGTAATATAAACGAGCTTATTAATATTATAATATACGCTAAATAAGTAGTATATATAAGGAGTACTACTATAAAAACTATAGAAACTTTTCTTAGGATCGTACTTAATATTAAGTATATCCTAAATACGTAAAATAGTAAATATCTTAGTAAATACTTAGTAACGGGATAGTAAAGGAATTATAATTAAAAAACGGTATAAAAATAAAAATATTATAAGAAAAAAAGGTATAGTTATATAGGAAAGAACTCGTAGAACGGTTATTAAATAGAGGGGGGGAAAGAAAAATAAACACGCGACTAGTAATAGAAGAAAATCTTTTACTTTACTTAATAGCCTAATAATAATAATAACCGCGAGGTTAAGTAAGCTCTTATATATTATAACGGTTAAAATACTTTATTATAAATATATACTATTAACCTAGTAACCGGTTAGCGCGCTATTACTAAATAATATTAACAAAGCATCCGTTAAATAATAAAATAGGAGTAATACCTTATTCTTAAGTAAAAAAGGGTATTATTAACGCCTTAAAAAAGCTATTATAAATAATAACGTTAATAGCTTTATTATTAGTATTAAAAAAAGAAATTATATAATAATTTTAAGAACTAAAGTTATATAAGGGGGGAGTAATTATAATAGATTTAGGATACGTATAGTGCTAAGTTATTAATAAGTTAGTAACTAGTACACGGATTATATTAAAAAAGAACTTTTTATAAAGTAGAGCCCGTACGAAGGACTCTATAAGCTTAAGTCTTATAATATACTCATACCTATATTATAGTCTTACTAGTTAAGTACTCATAGCCCAATCCTTTTATAATTTAATAAAAAGTAGCCTATTAAAATATAATAACTACGTTAATTACGGAGGCTAAGTTACTAAGTCTAGAATATATAGTTAAAAAGATACTCGCTCTTAATCGCCTTTTTAAAAATATCTTTCTTATGCTTAGTAATATATAAAAAGTATATTATTATAATTATTAAATAATTAAACTAGTAATAAAAGAAGGGGAACGTATCTTAACTTACTTATACTATATCGAAATTATAAATATATAATTATAACAAGAGTACTTAAGAGGCTTATTCTAAGTAGTTTATATATTAATAAATAAGATACTAGCTAACGGTTTTATAAAGAACCTTTTTAAAGCGAAGTTCGAGTACTTCGTATCGTTTTTAAATATAAAAGATATATAAGAGATAATTATACTAAATGAAAAGACGTTTAAAAAGTAGTAAAACGGCCCGGGGGGGCCCGGTTCTTAATTAAAAAACGTAGCCTATAGCTAAGGAGTATAAAGTTATTTTAATAACCCCGTTAGGTTACTTAAAAAGAGGCTATTTACTTAAGAAAGTAAGTGCGAACTTATTTAAGAGGGACTTAAATACGGGCTATATACCTAGAGGGATATATAAATTAATAAGAGTATTAATTTTAATTTAGATATTATCCGCTTTTATAAGTAAAGTAGTTAATATTATTACGTCCTTAATAAGTTCTTTTAATAATATTTTTAATATAAAAAGAGCGTTTATAAACGCCTCTCTTACTAAGGCCTTGCTTATATAAAGCCCCTTACCTTTTTCTTTATTTAAAAAACCGTTATACTAAAAGGCCTTATATAACGCTATTATTATATAAGTTAGGGTTTATATATCGGTTTATAAATAAAGAATAGAACAATAATAGCTTAGAATATACTTTATAAAGTATAAGTAGGACTATATTAGTAATTATAAATACTATTACTTTTTTTAATACCTCTTACTTAAAATATAAAAGCTTTATACCTAGGTCCCGTATATACCCCTTAAGAATAGGAGTATAACCCGACTTTTTATAAGTTTAGTAATATTAGTATTTACTATTAATACGTAAACCCGGGAAGTATATACTATTTAAATAGTTACTAAGGGCGCTCTTATTATACTTAAGGTACTCGTAACTAAATAGGAGAGGTAGAGGTACTAATTCGTATTAAACCTTAGTACTAGGGATAGTACTAAGAGGGTCCGCTACTAGGAATTAGTTTTATAAACAATAATAAATAAAAAAAGTATTAGTATCCCTATTATAAGGATATTAGTTAATTAGTTCGAACCGTAGGTTAACGAAGTAGGTTAATTAAACTATTTTAATATATTACATAAGGTATATATAGTGGTTTTTTTCCGGCTTTTTAAGCGCAAAAGACTAACCTTAACGGGATTACGCTTTTAAAAGAAATTACATAATACGGTATATTTTTAAATTATATAATACGCGCAATATACCCTAAGTATGCGCTTAACGTGATATAGTAATTTTAATATAGTAATTTCGATACGAAAACTACTATATAATTCGGGATAAATAAGCTACTCTCTTTACTTATATAGTAGCGCTAGTTAGAAAGGTTAACAATAGAGGTCGGCTATAAAAGTTAGAGGCGGCCCTTAACTATAGAGGTTTTAAACTTTAATAATAATATAGAGGTCTTTAGAAAAAGGGCTAAAAGGGCTAATATTTAGCTACTTTTAGAGCTCGTAAAGATTTTTTTTATCCTTATTATTTTTAATATTACTTAAAACTACTCTTTATTTAAACTAAATAAATTTACTAAATAAACTTATTAAATAAACTTATTAAATAAACTTATTAAACGAACTTATTAAACGAACCTATCGATATATAAATTATTACTTTATTAAAAATACCCCTTAATAAGTCCCCCCCTCTAGGGCTTAATAAATTCTTAGGCCCCCTTAACGCCCTAGCTATTATAATTAATATAAGTATACTTAAGGAGTAGTATAATACTTTTTAATAATACGAAATTTAAATAAGTAATAATACAAACGTTATAAATAACTAGGCTAGCGTAAACGTTAAGATCTAATATATTAATATTAACTTAGAAATTATACTTTATAAAACTAAAAATCCCTTTAATACGGGCTATATTATAAATATAAGAGAATATATAAAGGGCCTTTTAATTTTTAATAAAAAGGAGTATATAATACGGGATCTAGCTACTTATACGGGCTAGTACTAAGAGGTCTTATATATATTAAAATAAGTATAACTCGCCCTCTAAATAACTAGAACTTAGAGAACTGTAGCAAAAGGTCGGGAGCTATTTTAATTAGTAATTAGGTATAGAGCGTAATATACCTAGTTTTCCCTAATACGTAACATAGTACGGCCCCGGCGGATTGCTCTGTCGGGGGGACTACGTAAAGTATAAAAAGGAGGTTCTAATTATAAGTTAGGTAGTTTATTATAATTATAAATAGGGCCCCTCGTTAGCCCCTGCGCAGCCTCGACTATATACCGAAATCGAATTAGACTTTTAATTTAATATTAACTTTTTCTTTTTTTATTAATTTAATTACTACTACTATTACTACTATAATTAGAGGTTTAATTTAACCTCGGGCCTATTTATTAAGTCGTGTCTTTTTACCCCTTTCTTTTACTCTTTTTATATAACCTATTCCTTTATTCGTACTATTACCTTTTTTTTATTAACGAATTATTCTAATCCCTTAGTAAGTACTACTTTTATAAAAGTATTAATAAGGTTATTATTATTATTAATCTAATAGATCTTAAGGATTTCTCGTCGTTCGTACGACTACTTAAGGGCTATAATATTTATTATAAGCCTCTTTTCCTTCGTAATACTTAGCTTAATAAAGTACTTATATAGTAAGTACAAATTAATATAAATAATTATAAGGATTATAAAAAAGTTAAGCCGATTTATAATCCTCTTAAGTGTAGTTAAAATTGCGTAAGCGAGGTTAATATTATTAACTATATTATAAACTTTTAATACGAGTACGCTATATATAACTTACTTACTTATTATTAACGAATAATAAATAATATTACCTTAAGCCGTAAATTCGTTCTTACTAAGCTTCTTATTAGCGAGGATAATAATATATCTTAACTATAAGGTTAGGTCGTTATTATTTATAAATAACCCGTTAATAAATATATATAGCTTTATTAAAGTAAGCTTAATAAGCTAATAAATAAGACCTTAGTTATAGTATTCTTATTATTACTATAGTTATTAATTAAAAACGTTAAAATCGCTCTCTATAAGCTCTATAACTTATATAGCTTTAGTATAGTTAAAAATAGCCTCGGGCTAATAAATACTTATGTAGTGGTTTTTTTCCGGCTTTATAAGTATAAAAGATCGACATTAACAGGATTACGCTTTTAAAGGAAATTATATAATATAGTACACTTTTTAACTATATAATATGCGCAATATATCCTAAGTACGTGCTTAACGTAATATAGTAATTTCGATATAAAAACTATTATTTAATTTAGAATAGGTAAGCTACCCTTTACGTAGTAACACTAGTTAAAAAGGATAATAGTAAAGGTTAATTATAATATTAGCTATAATAGTCGGCTATAATAATTAGAGGCGGCCTTCCTTAACTATAGAGGTTTTAAACTTTTATAGCGACGTAGAGGTTTTTAAAAAAAGGGCTAAAAAAGCTAATATTTAGCTACTCTTTTATTATACTAAAGCTTATAAAAATTCTTTTTATCCTTATCGTTTTTAATATCGCTTAAAGCTCTATTTAAACTAAATAAATCTACTAAATAAGCTTATTAAATAAACTTATTAAACGTACTTATTAATATATAAACTACTACCTAAATAACTAATTATATAACTAGTTAAGAAATTAGCTAGTTAAAATATTACCTCGTTAAGAACTTACTCTGCTCTTAATATATAGTTAGTAACTAGCGGGCTAGGACTAAAGATGCCCCTCGATAGGTCCCCCCCTCTGGGGCTCGATAGATTCTTAGGCCCCCTCGACGCCCTAGCTATCGTAGCTAATATAAATATACTTAAGGAGTAGCGTAGTACTTTTTAATAATATAAAATTTAGCTAAGTAATAGTACGAACGTTATAAATAACCAGGCTAATACGGACGTTAAAATTTAATATATTAATACTAATTTAGAAATTATACTTTATAGAGTTAAAAATGTTTTTAATACGGGCTATATTATAAATATAAAAGAATATATAAGGGGTTCCCTAATCCTTAATAAAAAGGAGTATATAATATAGGATCTGGCCGCTTATATAGGCTAGTACTAAGAGGTTTTATATACGTTAAAGTAGGTATAGCTCGCTTTTTAAACGGGCGGTAGAAGGTCGGGAGCTATTTTAATTAGTAATTAGGTATAGAGCGCAATATACCTAGTTTTCTTTAATACGTAATACACGGTACGGCCCCGGCGGATTGCTCTATCGGGGGGTAATAAATACTTATAATATATACCCCTCGTACGAGCTTAGCCCTATATTACTTCTTATAGTTAGGGGATTTTAAGTTAATAAGAGTAATCTTCTCGCCTTACCCCTTTTATTAAAATACTATATTATTTTCTTTAATTATTAAAATCCCTTTATTAAACGCTAATAGGGATTCTAACGTTAAGATCTCCTTTAGTTTAGCTATAACTTTAGCCTTATAGAGCTCTTTATTTTCCTTTTTTATAACCTTAATATCTAATAAACCTAGAGTATTATCTATTTATATTTTTATAATACTAAAGGGGTCGTTTACGCATATAAAAATTAAGAAAGAAGGATTATAAGTCAACGTAATTATTAATAATTAGTTAATATAAAAGTCGTAGTATATTACTTATTAATAAGTACCCGATTTAGTAAGGTTATATAACGGCTTAAGTACTTTAATAATCGTACTTTTTAAATACTTATTAGTTATCTTTTTTAGGAAGTAGGCGAGGATCTTTCTTATAAGCCTAGTTACTAATTAAGTATACGCTTATATAATATTATAACTCTAGATCTAATATCCTTTTTATTATAATAATATTAGTAGTACTATTATAAGGCGCTAGTTATAGCGTTAAACTATAAATAACTAAGTAAGTAGCGTCGCTTTTTTAACGTTACCGTTCTCTTATATAATATACCTCGATTTCTTATATAGCTAAAAAGTACCCTTTTTTTTTATCTCTCGAACTATACGTAATTTAAAAATATATAGATTTATATATTTAATTAGATTATAAACGATAAATTAATAAACCCTTTGGTTAAGTAGTATCTCTACCTCTACTAGGTCTAGTTTTCTAAAAGGTCTTCTAGCTATTATAATTATATTATCCTTTTATAATTAAGTTATAAGTACAAAATCGGCCTTCTTTTTTATTATATAGAATATATTAAATATAACGTTATTAGTAATAAATTATCGTAGTAGTATCCTTTACCTAGGTCTCTTCATATATCGTAATAATATAAGTATTATCTCTTTTTTACTATTATTATTTATTTATTTTATTATAATAATTTTATTAAAAATAATCTCTCACTCCTCATTATATTATTAAGGAGATTCCCCTAGCTCTTTTTTTTTATTAAATTAATATCTCCTCGCTAGGATTAGTATAATACGGTCGTATTATTATAATTAATATTTTAAATAGTTAGTCTCGATCTTTAGTAATAATATATAAACGTTCGTTAACTAGAATTAATTTATATAAGCCAAATTATTTTTTAATAATTTCCCTTTAGACCTTAATATTTAAACTTAGTAATATATTAAGGTTAGGGCTTATATTTAGTTTATTATAAGTAGTAATAGCCTTATTAATTTAGTACTTCGTATTTATCTCCCGAAGCACTTTTATTATTTTATTACTTACCTAAGCTCGTTAAGCTATATTTAATAATAGTAGCGAGGCTATTATCCTCCTTAGGTATACCCCGAATATAAGAAGCGTTAGAACTAGTCCCTTTAGGCCTATAGTATTATTATAGTATTTAAAAGCTATTTAAAAATACTCTTTATCCGTAGTATCGGGGTACTCGTTATAAATAATTTTAAGTACTCTTTTTAATTATTAATAAGCTTTTTTAACCTTATTAATACTATAATATACTTTAATAAGTATAAATCTTAGCTATATATTATACGTAGTAATATTATTTTTAAACTCGGTTAATTTAAAACTAATACTTATATTAGTCCTAATCCCGTTTAATAGCCCCTAGTATATATTAATCTACGCTCTTTTAAATATTAATTAAAAAGTCTTAGTAAGTAAATCCCTAAGGAATTAGCCTTTTTAAAATAACGTAGCCTTATTAATAATATATAATACTAAGTAATTATTTAAATAGAAAATATTAATAACGATCTCTTAGTTAAAGTTAAGGTCGTTATATAATTTAAATTTAAATTTGCGCGGGCTCTGGGCGTTTATTTAGTATTAGTAATATATCTTTATTAAGTACTCTAGAGTTTTTATTTTTATATTATTCCTTAATTATTTAAGAAGGTTATATAGTCTTATAACTAATAAGTAGCCGAAGTACTTATATAATTACTTAAGCTCGCCCTTTATAAAATAGTTAATAAATTTAATATTTAATTTAAGCCTTATAAACGTATACCCCTATTATTTTTTAATAAGTATAAACTACTTACTATTTAATAACCTATTTTTTATATTATTAAATACGATACTTAATTAGTTTATATTTTTTAAGCATAGTAAAAATAGTATATTAATAAGTAAAATATAGAAGACTATCGTACCTAAGTATATATTAATTTCTATTATACCTAGGGCGTATATCTCTTTACTTAGGCTAAAGCTAATTTTTATAATACTTATTATTAACGTATTTAATATAACTAAGGATATCTTTTAGAGTACGTAAAATTACTCTTTACTCTTAGTTAACTATTATAATACCCCTATATTTAAAATAATCCCCTAGAAAATATCTAGGCCGTATTATTTACTAATATAAAATACTTATACGAGCTTAGTGTTTAAATAATTTAAGGGGTATAAAAAGGACCCTCTGGGTGTTCTTAGAATTGCTTAGTACCCTATTTCTTTTTAAGTATTAAGAGAGGTATTAATTTCTTTTTAAATATTAATAAAATAGGATTCGGTACTATTAAATTCGTTTATTTATCTATATTTATTATTTAAGGGATCTTCCCTTATTCTTTATAAATAAAAGCCTACTTATTAAAAGCTTTTGTTACTTTTTATTCGTTTAGCTTTATATATCCTCTAGAGGCTAACGGGGCGAAAAA
Source organism: Colletotrichum cuscutae (assembly GCA_030869315.1). Taxonomy (NCBI): domain Eukaryota; kingdom Fungi; phylum Ascomycota; class Sordariomycetes; order Glomerellales; family Glomerellaceae; genus Colletotrichum; species Colletotrichum cuscutae. The sequence continues at coordinate 380,555 of MPDP01000291.1, forward strand.
GGAGTAGTTAATCTCGTTAATTTTATTAAAGTCTATTTTATTAATATAAGGAGTAAAATCTTTTTTATTTTCTAAATTCCTTATTATATACGGATCCTCTAAGCTACTAATTACGCCTTTACTAACTCTTATACTTCCGGAGTTACCCTTATATATAATAAAGAATTAGTTAAATTACTAAGGGCTAGTTTTACTATTTACTACTCTCGATTTTTTATATTACTTATATAATTTAGTACGTTCTTCCTCGAAGTAATTAGTTAATTAATAGCCGTCCTTTTTATATATAAAACACTTCCCCTTTTATTACCTCTATCCTAAATTAAACTAGCGGCTAGCTAAGAAGTCTATTTTTTTAGTTTAGAGGCTATTATACTTAGCGTCTCTCCCCTTACTTTTATATATATAATTAACTTAGTATTATTAATAAGGACTATTATAAGATTGTAAGTGCGTTTAGTAAAGTATTCTTATTTTAATATTAAAGCTAGACCTTAGCCTTAAGTAAGAGGTTTTATAATACTTAAGTAGTTAGTATAAAATTACCCTTATTTCTAAGACTTTTTAAATAATAATATATAAATATCTAACTTTTTACTTATTTATTCCCCTATTTAGCTACGTTTTTACTAGTTTATTAATATAATTAATAAGTTTTTTAAAAATCTCTAGCCTCGTTTTTCTTTTTATTGTTCTAACTATAAATCTAAATAATAATACTCTTAGCTCGGATAGGAGCTCTAAACTCCTATTTTAAGTCTTAAATCGACTTTAAATTATATTAATTACGCCTAAAAAGTCGGTTCGATCGATAGTACGTACTACTTAGTAATAATTATTTATAACCTTACTAATTAATATAACGTTAATTATTAAGTAGTATTACTATTTTTAAACTCTAAATTTTTTATAATAGTTATAAAATATCGTCAGGGTTTTTTATAAAACCTCGTATTTCTATCTTAAGTATAGTTTCTCTTTAAGGAAATCTTTTTAAAGTTAGTAAATTATTTTATAATAGTAACCGTTAGGTCGGTCTCCTTACGTATCCCTCGTATATTAAAATAGTCGTATTAACTCTACGTAGTTAATTTTATACCTCTTTAGTTAATAAGTAGTAAGCTACGTATTAGTAGTATTACTAAGCTAATTATTAAGATTAATAAGATCGTTAGTAACTACTCTTTTTATATAATCTCCGTAGCCCTTATTATAATAAGCGCTAATATATTATTATTAATAATTTTTAATAAAAAGTCTAGTTAATTTACCTTTTTATTAAAGTTATCGTATTTTACTATTGCTTAATTAACTTAATTCTAATCCTATAGCGTAAATTCGTTAATAATAACTATTATAATAAGCGTCTTATAAGCTCTTTATCTTACTACCTAAGCTAATAAAATATTTTAATAATAGAGGAATCTAATAACTCTCTTTATTACGTTCGGATTAGCACTTATAAACTACTCGTCTTTTTAATTACCTAGGTTATTAATAATTTTATAAAATAGGAATTACCCCTCGAGTCCTTTTTAAACATAAATTTTATAAAATAAACTAATATTACGTCGATTTACTTATTATTAAGATTATTAAAATCTCTATATACTTACTTTCCTTAGTATTTTAGTTTAATTTCTATTTATTATATAATATAAAAATTCCTTTTTTTTAGTTATAAACTAACTCGCTCCTTATTATTCTCTAACTCGTACTTCGATTTATAATAATTAGCGTATTTAACTTTAATAAGGTCGTTTTAGAACTACTTACTAGCCTTAGTAATAGTATATTATTATTAATTATTAAATTTATTAAGGTCTAAGACCTTTTTACTTTTTCTTATTTCCTCTTGCCAAGCCTCGTTACTATTTACTCTTAGTCCTCTTAGTTAAATACTATCTTAGTAATCTTTTTTTAATTACTTAATTAATTAATATTAAAAATAGATTTATAAATAGCCTAACGACGTTTTAATTACGTAGCGTTTTTCTTTAAATTAAAACCTAAGAAGCGTATACGTTTATTAAATAAATTATTACTAGTTAATAGTTTATTTTCTATTTTTTTAAAATTAGTAATCTTATATTAGAAGCTAGTAGTATAAAAAGGAGCTTTTTAACGGCCTTTTAAAAGGTTCTTTTTTTATTATAATAATTATAATTTTAGTAAGAGGCTATGAGAGGATTCTTTTAGGAGTAGTAGCTTTTTTATTAAGCTAATTTTTAATATTTATTATATTTATAATTTATAAATTATAGCTATTATAATTTCTAAATCTCTTTTTTTTTTATCGTACTACTTTCTATATTATATTTTTAAGTAATATTTAAAAAATAATTAAGAGGGTTATGAGGAGATTATTTAGGTCCTCGAGGTCATATTTATAAGCTCCTCGGGGCTAGTTCTTTTATATATTAAAAATCTCTTAGTTTTAAAATACTTGCGCCTCTTATTACGTCCTCTAAGCGTACTATACTTAAGGATCCTTTTTTTTTATTATATAGTACTTTTTTATATTATACTTCTTAATCTTATTCGTTATACTAATTAATTAAGTAAGTAGTTACGTAAGTAGTCCTTTTTACTAATTAATTAATTAATTTAATTAATTTCTAATCGCGGGCTAGCCGTAAGTAAGTTAATTAATAAAAAAGGATTATATAAAGTTAATAATAATAGCTCGGTCGCCTCGATATTTTTATTAATTATTAAGGGTTATTTTAACGTAGTAAACGTTAGCCTTTCGTAAGTAGTTAAGGGCTATAATTCTTCTACTTCGTTCTATTATAAAGATTCTACGTTTTATTACCTATTTTTTATAAAATTAAGTAATATAATTCACTTATTACGTTCTATTCGAGGAGGTCGTCTTTTTTATACTAAATACTTTACTAATTTATAATAATAAAAATTAACTATTAATTAGTATTAGTATTCTTATTATAAAGATATTAGTTAATAAGTTCGAACTATAGGTTAACGAAGTAGGTTAATTAAACTATTTTAATATACTACGTAAAATATAAAAAGGAGGTTCTAATCGTAGGTTAAGTAGTCTATTATAATTATAAATAGGGCCCCTCGTTGGCCCCTTCGCAGCCTCGGCTATATACCGAGGTCGAATTGGACTTCTAATCTAATAAAAGGTATTATATATACGGTTAACTACTCTACGCTTTTTAAAAAGAGGCGAGGGAGGGGGCTATAAACCTACCTTACCTCTACTATCCCCTTAGAAAAAGAGGTCGTTTTTTTTTTTTTTTTCTTTTTCTTATTTAAGAGGAGGTAAAGGGGGGGGGTAATAAACCCTCTTTACTTACGCCGTTTTCTTAAGTAACTCGTTTAGCTAGGAGGCCGTTACTTATTAAATAAAGTAGTTAGATTAATACTAAATAAACGAGGCCGTATTACTAACTAAAGGATAAGATAAGGGAATATTACTTACCTTTCTTAAGCTTATTAGGGGGGCTAGGGGAGCCGCTACTCTCTTTTAAAGCTATAACTTTAAGCTTATACTTCTTAACCTCTTGCGCTATAGTAGTATAAGCGCAGTTTTTAACTATTTATTTATAAATAAATATCTAAATAAGAATAATATCGTTAATAAAGATCCTTTTTTAATAATACATACGTATAAAAACGCGGGTATAAAAGCGAAAAGTAAGGGTATATACGTATAATAATAATATAAGTATAGGTTAAAAAGGGAAGGAAAGTTTATATTATAAGTAGTAGTAAGAAATTTAAATATTTACTACCTTTAATTCGTAAGTCGATTATTTAATTAATAAGAGGCCGTCTTTTAGTCGTACTTTTTATTAATAATATAGCCTTAAGATTATTTATAATAATAAATATAGAGGTTAATCTATAACTAATTTACCCCTTACCTATAACTCTACGAGCAAACCGATTTACTTTATAATTCTTTTTATAAATAGATTCTTATATATTAATAAGTAGCTTTCCGCTTTAAGCGGACCTTTTTATAATAACACGGGTAGTTAGGTACGCTTTTTCTAAATATAATTTTATTTAGGGGAGTATATTATAATAGTTTTAACTATTTATAACCTTATTATACGTTATATAACCTTAGTTATATAATTACCGAGGCCCACTTTACTTATACCCTCTATATTAGAGCGTGCTTCGTGCCTATTTCCTATCTCTAATAGATAACCGTTCTCTTATTTGCGTCGATGCCCCTATTGTGACCATACGACATTCTTTATCTCCGCACATATTTACAAACAAACAGAACTGTATATACATTCAAAACGTTTGCAAATGATGTCTCATGCCACAGGCTCATGAAACATCCATTTCCATTACGAAATCAGTCATGTATGAATATAGATTCTGAGAACCGGACTCTCTCGGCCATTGACACGGCGTTGTCTTTTCTCATATCTGATTATCCAAAAGCGCCAACACTTGAAGTCCATTCTTCCGATTCATCTTGCAAGGTTCTCACTACTTCAGGACTGTGATTCGGATCGGTGCTTGTCCACCATTGACAGATACCAGCTCGTAGCCGAACATCCAAAGTTTCCGAGATCCCAGACTGGCCACTGAAGGGAACAAGCAAGAGACCTACTGGCGTACTCCAGTCGTTGGGAGGTGCTTTAATCTCTGCGAGGCCCAGAAGTAAGAGAACTGCGTCTGGATGCTGTTGACTAAAAGCAATCGCTTCTTTGCGCGCAAGTTCAGGGCCATGGACAGCGGTCCATTGTTCTGGGCCATCCAGGTCAATGTTTCCGCCGGTCCATCCTGCTTTGGTATTCCAAATTTCGACCAGCTTGCTGAATTTGCAGATCTTGCCGCTGAAGTGGCCCCAGTTAACGCCTTCGAGAGTGACGGTCGAGAGCTTTGCCATTACCGACATGGCATCAAAGACCGACTTGCCGTCGCCATAATTTAGACGCCTTGTAGGTTGAGAGTCTTGAGAGATTCTCCATCTCTTCCCAGGCTGGGGAGGAATCTCAAAGATATGCATCTGGCTCATAATTGGTTCCCGGATGAGCAGCTCTCGACCGAGCTCATCCTCTAGTTCTGCAAGCGAGAACTCGACGTGCGGGTCACAGCCCGGTCTCGACTTTCCCAACTGAAACCCAAATATCTGCATGATCCCATACACACGATCTGTGGCGCGAGTCGTGGTTCTATGGCGAGCAGCCCCAAGTAAGGTAACTGGGAGACTTGATCGGAGGCCGGTCATACCGCTGCGCTCGATTGAGCGCTTCAGTGCTAGCAGGTACTTGTCGTTCGTCTCGATGGTCTGCGGCTTTTTCTCGTGTGAGGTCACTATGGTCATCATGTGGTCGCAGTAGTCGATGAAGTCGCTCAGCAACATGGGACGTTCGGCAGGGTTGTCAATCTCAGACGGGCTCATGAGCTCTCCCTGTCTGGAAATAAACACCGTTTGAGGACAGAGATAGGCTTCTTGCAGCGTCCAGAGAGACGAGAACCATGGGTCCAGGCTCAGAAGTTCGATCTCTTGCCTAGTGCCGTCTAAACCGCGTTGAACGCGCTCAATGCCACTCTTTGCCTCAGCTCGTGATGACTTGGCCTGCTGTTGAAGCTTTTCAGTCTGTGACAAGTATCCCTGACGGGAAAGCTTCGTCAACCATGCAAACGTGTGCGTGGCTCCCTTGAAGATTTTTGCTTGACGGCCAACCTCCAAGGCCATTTCTGCCGATCCCCGCGTCTGGTCAATGCAGGCCACGTCCAGCCAGACGTAGTGAATTTTAGGGACCGGTTCGCCAGGATTATCGAAGGCTACTTGCCGTCAGCGACGCGTTCACACGGAGTTAAGGTTTACCCTTTAGTATATTTTGACTTGCCTCTGACCTCCATTGAGAGCTTCAAAGCTGATCTCAGCAGATTCTCCATTTCTCCCATAGTAAAATGATCTGGGTCTACTCGTGGCATTTCCCAGGTAACGCCTTTGACTGGGAGTCCTTTCACATCTGGATGTTGTGTCGCACTCTTCAATCGCCATCTACCCCAAGTGTAAGAAATAGCGATGTACTTGGGGGCGCGATCGTTTCCGTAATAATTGCCAGGCGCCCACTGCATTGATGTCATCGAAGGTACATGCAGTAGCCGGCGCGGCCAGGCGCAGTCATTGTCGAAATCCGGCATTACGCACGGTGGAGTTGAGGTTGATGCTTGGATGATTTCGGCGCCGTGGCCGTCTTTGGAATATTTCAGCCTTCATACCCCTCTTTTTGATGCCTATTGATTGCCTCGAATGGGCGCGTTGTGGTCCGCAGTACCCTTGGCCGTGGCGGACACCTGTCATCCCGACTACAGGCTTTGATTGGTAGGGTTCCCTCAGTTGAGGTGCAACTAGCTGCTTCTGGGTACAGCAAATTCTCAATTTGATACTTAGCTTTGTGTCAGTAGAGAAGCTGGGGTCATTGATCTTATCTCCTTTCCTTTGGTGTATCTCATTACGAAGTAGACACTGATGTTGTCAAGCCGAGGCGAAGTTACCAGTGCCATCTTTAGAGGGCAATGACACACAGTTGGAGGACATTCCCATGCCACTTTATATCGACGAATTGAATAAAATGAAAAGAACAGTGAGTTGTTGAGCCGGAAAGTTCCTGATGAGCTCTCTTGGAATGCAATTAAGTACAAATGGATTCACATCCATTTCAGTCATAATGATTCTTGACTTCCAGCCCCTTGAACTGGAATGACGTCCCTTCGCGCTTATCAAGCACCTTCTTATGATGTACATCCTTCACTCTTGCCCGCACGTACTCTGTCCCTGATGGAACTGGCCTGCTCAGGTCTCGGTCTTGTTCTCTGATCAAGCCAAGACGATCCAGGAGGGGTGATGGCAACGTTCTCATCGGTGTGTGGTCCCCAGGTCGACTAAAGTATAGAAGTCCCAGCCGAGGAATATTGATTTGGTCTTTGGGAGGCTTGACTACTCGATGAATCGTTGACTTGATGAATCCTGCTCGAGGTCAGAGTAAATCTCAACGCTGATGGATCAAGAACACCACTTACCGTTTGTGAGGAACGTCAAAGTGTCTGCCGCGTTGCATGTGATCCCACCTTCTACGGGCTTTACATACTTCCAGTCTCCCTCTGGCGTCCTGATTTGCAAACCTGCAACATGTTGGGAAAATAGGAGGGTCAAGCTGCCGAAATCAGTATGCCCACCCGTTGAGAAGGCCTGCGCTTTGTCCCACTCCTCTTCAGTCCGAACGTTGTAGATCATGTACCGCAGATGGTCATCCGACACTTGGTCATAAGCATGCGCATCGGCAAGATAGTTCTCTGGGAGTTCCAAGATGATAGCGATTAGAACAAAGAGCTTTCGTGCGACTTCCCAGACGTCGCGGTGGAAGTCTCGAATCTCATCCCAGTTCTCTTCAACGACCCGATGACGACCGACGTCTTTCCAAGCGGTGATGTCCTTGTGGATATTGAGCTGATTATTTGTTAGTCACTGTTTCAATGATGATTTACTGCGCCTTACCATCTCAATGTTCTCCTTCACACCTGTATCACCAAGCCATCTCTCGTTCTCCCTGTATCCAAAATACTCGCCCTCTGCAAAATTGCACTGATAAGTCCGCTTTTCCTCAAGCGGCTCTTTGAAGAATGTGTTTCCAATGCTGAACTGGCGCAGGACTCGCTCATCACCGATGCCGGTGCCAGTCACAACCCAGAACCCAACTCGCGAGATGGCATCGTAAAGTTGCTTCGCTAGTTCTTGCTTCCCACCGGGCTCATCAAACCGTGAAAGATCAATAGTGGTGAGAGGTGCCCAGTCTAGATCCTCTTTGGTTGGTTGTGGTCGGGACCAGGGCTTGACAAGCAGCTTGTCGGTATTAGAGGGTGGTGGTGATACTGCAGAGGGAGCCATGGTGTGTATTGCCGGTTTAGACGGAACAATACGAGATACAGAATTGGGATGCTGCTGTTTGGACTCAATTAAATCTTCTCTCAGCACCTTATAGAAGTCCATCGCAGGATTCCATGCTTGATGGCTTACTGACACCCACGCGGGGTCGACACATGATCGGCCATGGCGTGCTCGGGAACCCCAACAACGTGCTCGTCATCATCAGCCAACGATCTTACCAGACATTCCCGAATACTACCCCAGATTATCATCTGCCAGGCAAGTTCGATCAAGACGTGCTTGAATGATAGAAAAAGACGGGGAAATGTTACCCGGAAATCGGGCATAGTCCGAGAGATGTTGTTGCCGCAGTTATCATCCAGGATCAATGAAGAATGACAGGCCTTCAATCTTCAGCTAGGATTGGATGAGAACACATATCGCCATCTTGGTTATCATGTCGTGATGAGTGCAAAGTCGAAACGCCAGGGTAGGTATCCGGCATCGGTCATTGATGGTTCGTGAACCTTCGCTCTTAGAACTAAGATTGAAACATAAGCGAAAAAGTACTGCTACTGGTTAGCTGTAGAGATTTCAGCTTCGCATTGAGTCGTGTCAATTGATATTCTGGTTCTTTTCGGTGCTTCGCGACGACGTCTAAAATGACCACCCCAAGAGAGCCTATCAAGACATTGGCCTACGTTGCCGACCACGTACAGACCTTTCCCGAAAAGACGACAAAGATAGGGAGCATAGATGTCTCCGATCCAGAAACCGAAGAAAGCAACACTCGGTCCGAGTTTGAGAAGAAACTCTTGAGAAAGATTGACCTCTGGCTCGTGGGTTTCTACTCTCTCGTCTACGTGTTCCGCGTCATCGACAGCGCAAACTACTCCAATGCAGCTATCATCAACCTCGAGGCCAGCACCGGCATCAAGAAGCAACTCGGCCTCAACCCATCACAATGGGCGTGGACGCTTTCAATCTTCTCATACAGCTATCTCATCTTTGAGCCCACCAACACGATCTTATTGAAGCTGTTCAGGCCTTCGAGATGGATGTTCATACTGATAATGGCATGGGGCGTTTCTGCGTGCTGCTCCGCCGCGGCGATGAACTTTTCAGGCATGATGTGTGTTCGTTTCGCGATCGGCATGGCTGAGGCAGGTTTCTTTCCGTCAGTGTTGTATCACTATGCGTTCTGGTACAAGCCGGAAGAAATGCCGCAGCGCATCGCCTTCTTTTACTCCGTGGGACAGGTTTCCAGTGCACTGTCTGGATTGCTGGCCTATGCCATCTCGTATATGGACCAGCTTGGTAACGTGTCTGGGTGGCGGTGGCTGTTTATCCTCGAAGGGCTCCCGGCTATCTTCCTTGCGTTCTTTGCGTTTTGGTTACCTGACTATCCGGAGTCAGCCAAAATGTTGAACGAAGAGGAGCGACTGTACATGAAGCAGAGACTTGCTAGCTCGGTGCCGAAGGGAGAAGCGAGTTGGGACTTCAAGTCTTTGAAAGTCATGGCCCGAGACCCGACTCTTTACACATTCAGTTTGTACTGGATCTGCCATGGTATCGGGGGGTTCGGGGTCGGATTTGCGTTGCCGACTGTCATCTACCAGCTAGGCTTCACGACTACGGCGTACTCTCAGTTGATGAATATTGTAAGCACGCGCTTGATCTAAGCTCTATTGAAGAACTTTGGCTGATATCTCATAGCCTCCGTATGTTTCGGCCTTCTTGCTTCTGAACACCTTGGGCTTCATGCTTCAGAGGAAGTGGATCAGGTCATGGGTGACAGCCGTAGGAAGTAAGTCATCCGAGCAGATACCCAGACTTATCGCATAGCTAACGGGCGCAGTCGAGTCAACAATTATCGTATGCTACATCATCCTCCTGTTTGTCGATAATCCGGTGGTCCGCTATATCTGCCTGATCGTTTCTGTGGCCTGTGCTGGATGTGCGTATCCGGTAATATGGCCGGAGCGGATCAGAGCACTCGAAGGAACCGTAGCATCTGGAATCGGCATTGGTCTGACTAACGCGTGTGCTCAATTTGGGTACGTCTAAACGTATTCCTCGTCGAACGGATTTTGGCTGACCCCAAGACACAGCGGCATCGTCGGCCCACACGTCTTCAGCACTGTGTTTGGGCCTAGATATCGAATCTCGTATGCGGTCAACTTGTCGGTACTCGTGGTTGGTATCTGCTCGATTCTGATAAGTTGGCTTCTCGTTGTTAGGAAAGACAGGAAGCGCCAGGCGCAAGGTTGAGAATTTCAAAGGTGTGAGCTTGATGGTTCCGTCAGGAGACTGGCTGGCAGCCGGAGTCCCGCATGTAGTTTGAACTGCGTCCAACAAAGATGGCTGTCGTCGAGACTCGAGACAATCCCACAAGACCAGTTGAAAGGGGCTCTTTGAAGTCTTGGCAATGATGAAAAAGGACCCAGGGATTCGGGTAAAGGAGAGGGGCGTTGGCTGATTAGCATGATATATGGGATTAACTGTAACTATGAAAGATCGAAAACGGCAAAAGCTCCTGTGCTGAAAAGCCAGTAAGAAGCGACTTCATAACTAGTTGAAGATAAGATCTTACCACCTTCAAGGATACTCACATGGTGCGGCTTTCGAAAGAGTCCTCGATGCGGTGATGATGTGCCAAGTTGAGGATTCGACTTTGAGAACCTTGATGGCCCAGCCCGCCTCTTCGCGCCTGGGCAAACGCGGGCCCGACATGGGTGCGGCATTATGAGCTCAAGCCAGAACCCAACCACTCCTCTAACTGGAGCTTGGACAACCAGGTATGGCGAGGTGATCCTTGAAAGATCGATTGACGGTAAACAGAAACGGGCATGTTGAACATGTGCCAAGTCGAAAGGGAGGGATAAGCACGTTGTGATACTCCGTAGTCTCCGCGGATAACCTGACTTGGCTAGTTTCTTGGCGAGCTGACCTGGTTGAATTGAGTTGCAAACAGCAGAACGACCAGCCAACGCCTTGGAAGGATCAATCGATTTTCGCATGTATTTTCTCTTGCCAAGATACGCTAGGAGTTACCTACCTTGATGTTCTTCCGCGCCTGAGGTTCGGGCGATTCGTCTTGGCGGTGAACATTTGTAGCTTATTCACTTGAATACAATACTATCTTTATAAATCTCATATGTTACCAGCCTTTTCACATTTTTTCCTCCATCTCCACGCCTGTACCTGCATATACTCGTTAATTATTGACCTCATTCGCGAACGGTCACCTTGATCCATACCAAAGTTCGCCTGATATCCATCCGAAACTATCAACATGAAGGCCTCTCAGATTCTCTCCATGCTTGGCTTTGCCGCCTTTGCTTTTGCACAGAGCGAGAGTCTGGCTCCTTCGCCTACAGAGAGCGTTGGATGTGAGCCTCACGGTGACCATTGGTAAGTTCAGACTTCCACTTCTATTAAAAGTCGAAGCCATTCTCACATTCACCATCAGGCACTGCGAGGGCGCGCGCGCCACCACCGCCGCAGCCGTCAGCGGAACCACCCTCCTCACAAGCGTTGCTGCCGCGACCACGACCGCCACCGAGGACCACGATCACGACCACGATGACGACCACTCTTCCGGCACCGGCAGCCTTGCTCCCTCCCCCACCGAGTCTGTCGGCTGCGAGCCCCACGGCGACCACTGGTAAGCCCAAAATACACACATCTCCTTCTCGCTTCGAAACGATCTAACCCATGAGATAGGCACTGCGATGCTGCTGCCACAGCCGTCTCCGGCACGGCCTCTGCCTCGGGCACTGGATCCGCTGCCGTTACCACCACGGCTGCAGCTACTACTGCCGCCGCTGGTACTACTGCCGCTGGCAGCGCTTCTCCCAGCTCTACTGCTGTTCCCGCCGGAGCTGCTCGCGCTGGGTTTGGTGCTGCTGCCATCGCTGTCGCGGTCATGGCTTTGTAAGGGGTTCGTCGATGAGAAAAATGGATTATGTGCCTTTTGGGCATTTACGGATACACGAATTGGGATTCATGAACATACACTGGATGGGCTGTCGATTCGACAGCTGTGGTAGGACGGCTGTGTTAGGACAGCGGGCAGGCCAAATCGGGGAAAACTTCGAGAAGCTGGGCCACTTAAGGACATTTCTCTTCCCCTCCACTCCAAATGGAGATGAGCTTTAATTGTAGCATAGAAACAAAACACGCATTCACATAATACATGTCTTCCCTACTTCGTGCCCATGATCATCAGCCACTAGACATCTGCCCCTGTCTTGACATAACTCTTGACATTTGGAACTGCGCCTATTGCATCATAGAAGTTCAGGCACGGACGTAGTGACAGACCCGACAGGCTGGTTTGAGTGTAGACAGCGGGAAGTCAAAACATGCGTGTACTGAGCATGCTGCTAGTCACGTCACCGTTGAGGACCTTCAGCCGTTGTTCTAACTATGCATATGTGCGTTCCAGGAGTGATGGCGACTTCACTGAGCATGGTGTGGCTAACTACATCACCAAACGGCCCGGAGTTATCGCAGCAAAACGTCGGGCATCTTCCTTCCTACGCAATCATGATTGCGACCTCGGGGCCAAGTCTCATTAAGGCAATATTGGTAGTCAAAGTTGTCTCATCCAGCATTGATAGACCCTCGCCGTAGGGAACACTATGTGTCATTCAGAGGTTCACAGGCGTGAACACGTGAGATTGGCCGAAGGAGCGCGCAAAAGTGCCTGCCGACGGTAACTCCTCTGCAATACGAGCCTATGGCCCTGCAGTAAGGCAATCTTGGCGTTGGAGTTTTACGACCGGTACGGAGTATGAGGAGCTGAAATTCGAGAGACTCCGAGAACCCTTAGCTAAAGCAGAAAGCCTCGAAAAGGCCTCATCATGATGGTGGTTGGTCGACCCGGTCTACTTTATAGCAGCCTTGGCATGCAGGCGTCGCCACTTATAACCATCAAGGTCGGAGGGGAAGCTGGATCACACTTAGGTGGGAGTCTGTGCGTGAGTGAGATGAGACTGCGAGTGAGTGAGTGAGATTGTGAAGAAGTGAGAGAAGTGAGAAGCAAAGGAGGGACGTTGGGAGAGGCCATCAAGGTTCTTATTTTGACGTGCTTGTGGGGGGACATGTGGGCGGTACGTACCGGGCGAAAAGAGGCATGTGGACCCGACGTTAAGCCACTTCAGCTGGTCTGTGCCCAATCAGAGCGGGTCCTCAGAGACAACAAGCAGGAAACACCCACTGGACATCGTGACTTCCTGTCTTGGCTTCTCCATCAGCGCTGCTTCCCATCTCGCCAGCTGCTGCCTTTCCCTTCCTTCCCTCTCCTGCCCCATGGCTGGCCATCCGGGTGCTCAGCCTTGGCGATGGGTCTCTCAGCCTTGGCAAACAGACCGCGTCGTCTTATGCTTTTTTTCGTCTCTTTTGGCTTCCCGCTTTTTCTCTCGACAAACACCATCGGTCCACTTACTTTGGACGACAGGGGCTTGTGATGCCCACGTTTCCATGGTTCCCTCGGGCTGCGGTGGCTCCTATCCCAGCGGATGCCACATCGACCTGACTATGGAATATGCTACGAATGTGGGCTGAAAGATTGCCTCGACCGTCATTGGCGCGCAGCAAGCTGCATCAAGCTACGATGCCATGCCCACGGGGAACCAACCTCAAAGTCATCCGACAAGGACAAGGTCAGCCGCTGCGACCGAGGGCCAAGACAATGAAAGACAAGCTTGGGTCGTGGAGACGTACGAAGTACAGAGGAACCTGGCAATGGGTTCTCGGAAGCTATTGCTTTGTTGCGTTAGGAGAAGAGTGAGCAAATCCGCCTACTACGTAGGAGGGGAACCCGAAGAAGCAGAACAATGGATGGCATATCCGCGCATGTTCGACACAGCCAACTAGCAGGGATCCCATCCGCCGCATCGAATTCTGTCTTCATTCGTTTTCCTCCTCATTCGGGCCTGCGCATGCTTACTTCTCAACTTGCAACACTCTACGCCTGGTATTCGCCTCTCTTCTTCCAGCCTCCCTGGCATCTTGTCCCTCTTGAGAAGCTCTCCCGCTGCAGAGACTTCCTCTTTCCTCGTCCACGTCCTAATCCGCCGTCCCATTACCCTGAGGGACTACACCGGCCAGACGTACCGGCTCGGCGAATTGACTTTCTCACCTAAACAACTTCTCTCAAGGTGCTCACTCTCCTCACTTCTTCTGACGGGTCGTCCTTCAGACTCGCCACCTTGACAAGAAATTCTCTTCCATAAAACACCCAGACCATAACCACCCTGCCGATAAGCGCAGCTTGACGCTTCCTGCAACACCATCCTGTCTTGGATTTCGTCCGGAGAAATTCAGCCCTGTCCGCCCATCTCTGCACAGACAAGGCCCAGGCTCGCTTCCACCTTATCACTGGCAGCTTCTTCAACGTCTAGACTCAGACGTCATGGTCAGGTTCACTCCCGCTGCCGCCGTTGCGGCTCTTCTGAGTACTACCTCGGCCTCCCTTGTCGCGCGACAGACGGCTGCTAGCACCACCACCACGGCTGCTGGGTCTGATCCCACGGCCATCTCTCAGTGTTCCGTTGCTTCGTCTACTCAGTAAGAATCCTCAGTAGCCTCATCATTGTCAAGCCGTCAAACACCTGCTCATACTTCGCTCACTTCAGGATCTGCAAAGCTGGAACGACAGAGTTCACAGTCGTGTCTACCCCTACTGGCACACTGCCCAGTTCGTATACAGGATGCCACAAGCATGCCACTGACTTGTAAGCTCATTCAATGCCATTTCAGCAACACATTCTAACACTCTTGACATCAGGTACTGCTTCTATCCGGATGGCGAGGTTGAAGTCGTGGCCGCCAATGCGCCGGCTGCCACCGCTGCCACGACGACGGCTGCTGCCGCTGCGACTGGCGCACCCACGGCAGTGTCTGACTGCCACCTTCACGGAGTCACGGTGTAAGCGCTTCTTTCTACTCGGTAGTCATCTTCGCTGACGAATTTTCCAGCTTCTGTATGTGGGGTACTACGGAATATCAGGTCATGACGACGCCCACCAACACTGCCGCCTCAGCGATACCAACAGCCTTCACTGGTTGTCATGCCCACGGCACTGATACTTACTGTCTCGCTCCCAATGGAGATGATGTCGAAATTGTTGCCGAGGGTGCTGAGTCTTCCGACCATGACGACACGAGCGGAGAAGAACCTCAGGGAGAAAACTGCCACTTTCACGCCGGTGTCGAGCATTGCGTTGGCGCAGGCGAGAGCGAGAGCAGTAGCGGCACGAGAAGCTGCGAAAAGGTCACGCGAGACTATAATATTCCTCTGCGTGTCGGTCTTCTCTTTGTAATTCTGGTCACTAGCGCCTTTGGAGTCTACTTCCCCATCTTCATGATCAAGTGGATGCCCACCAAGACGCACACCATCTTCCTCATTCTCAAGCAGTTCGGCACGGGTATCATCATCTCTACCGCCTTCATCCATCTGTACACCCACGCCCAGCTCATGTTTGGCAATGAGTGTCTGGGCAGTCTTGGCTACGAGGGAACCACCTCTGCTATTGTCATGGCTGGTATCTTCCTGTCTTTCCTGGTTGAGTACATTGGAAAGCGCATGGTCTTGGCAAAGATGGCCGCCAATCCTGGCGCAATGACCCGTTTCTCCCCCGAGACAGTCACCGTCCTGGTCCTTGAGTGCGGCATCATCTTTCACTCTATTCGTACGTTGCCCTTTCAGATCACCCCCTCACTGTAGCACACTAACAATGGATTGAACAGTGATTGGTATCACCCTTGTTGTGGCTGGTGACACCTTCTTCCTGACCCTCTTTGTTGTCATTCTGTTCCACCAGATGTTTGAGGGTATCGCACTGGGCACTCGCATCGCCCAGCTCGGCCAGCCGACCCCGGCTGAAATGGCAGAGCGTCCTGCCCCGAGTGCGCCCGCCGAAGTCGAGCAAACCGCCTCCGCCGAGGGCAGCCTCAACTCCCTGAAGAAGCCCAGCTTCTCCCTCGTCAAGAAGCTTATTCTCGCCTCTCCCTTTGCGCTCGTCACACCCATCGGAATGGCCATCGGAATTGGCGTCCTCTCGCAATTCAACGGCAACGACCGCGACACAATCATCGCTATCGGTACCCTCGACGCGCTCTCAGCCGGTATCCTCGTCTGGGTTGGTGTTGTGGAGATGTGGGCCGAGGACTGGATGCTTCCTGGCGCGGAGCTCCTAAGCACTGGCCCGATTGTTACGACTCTTGCTTTCTTCGGTCTCATCGCCGGCATGATCATCATGAGCGTGCTCGGCAAGTGGGCTTGAGTTGTTGATTGTTGAATAAGGATGATAGAAGGATGAGAGTCTCATTAATGATGAGTCGTGATGCTAACTCCTGTTACGGCTACACCTCTAATGTGGAAATGGGAAAAGTTTGTAGATATTGGGTCGGTCGTTTTCATGATAGATGTTATACCCTAAATGAGTGTAATGACAGTTTGCGTTCCAGCATCGCCTAGAAACCCCCGTACCTCTCCATGCATGAGACCTTGGAGGTAAACCTCACCGATAAGCGCGTGACTTTCATCGTCTCATACAGGTCTGAGAATGTAGAACATGTTCGCTCCAGGAACCAGCCAGACTTTATCGCCTTGGACGGCCTCAGCCGGAGCCAGGCCGACAAGACCGCTCTCCGTACGGATCAAACGGCGGCGATTGAAGCGTCCCATCATCCCTGGGTTGCGATGCCAATCCTCTTGGCGATATATCTCCACCTCTTCACCATCTTCAGATCTCGGTTCGATTCCTGCTAGTCCGTGAAAGGCTTCTAATACAGTCTTGTTTCCGGTCGCGTACCTTTCACCGGGGTTCTTCAGGGTGTACGTTGGGTAAGACTTGTTTCGAGGCACGCTCAATGCGTCAAACGCCTCCCATGCTTGTATCACGACATCAACCTGCACAGCTGTAATCTGCAACCGAGTCTCATCCAGTACCTTCCGAGGCCTTGTGTCAACGGGGTATCCTTTACTCGCGCAGACAATTTGCTCCCCTGTGGTGACGTCCCTTGAGAGTACCTTTCTGAGAAGGACTTGCCAGTCTGGCACCCACGACGGTAAGTCCGATGACCCGAAGCGGCAGATTTCGAGGATGCTTAGAGGCCAGTAGTCTTCGTCTTCTAAGAGACATTTGGCGACGGAGGTGTAGAGTTGTCGAACAGTGAGGGAATAGTCAACAGGAATGATGGGCTCCTTGGTGGGGCTTTGATCGAGGAGGTTCAGCGGGGCATAGATGCGATCTCGCGGGTCTGTTGCTTGGAGATCGCGGACTCGTAGGAGGAGGCTAATGAGATTAAACCTGCGAGCCGTTGGGATTTCCCTATGCCTTGATTCAACTTGGTGGATCTTCTCAGACGCGAAAGCGGCTTTCGTCGCGTCGGACGATCCGTCACTTTCGTTGGAAGCCGCCATCCGCGCATAGCTCATCTTGAGATCATGAACAACCTTCTTCACCCTCGGAAGTGTCGCGTCCACAAACGAAGCATCTGCACCCCGTCTTCGTAAGCCATCTCTAAGCCAGTGCAACGCTTGCGTATAGATCATCGTGGCGGGTAGGAAGGCAGTACGGTCTATCCACGCCGTGCCGGAGAGGAAGACCCCGAGATCGGTGGGTGCGGTGTACTCTTGTACCGTCCAGACTCGGTTCCAGTAGGTTGACTGAAAGACTCTGACAGTCTCCCGGATGGTCGTATACCGGTCTTTGACATGGATGGGAAGAAGCTTTGGAGCCTCTTTGCGATTTCGAGAGACGGGGAGTGCGTGGTCGCCTAATTCGCGAAGGTACATTAGCCCCAGGGCGAGATCTGGACCGAGCCAGGTCAAAACTAAGTCTGCTGAAGTATAAATCTCCCGCATATGCGAGACCTGCTGGCTTCGTTCTACGGTATCTGCCTGATTTATCGATATGGCGTCGATCCATAGCGGGATGATCTGAGATGGCTTCAGGAAGAGGCGAATGTGCTGGAGGGCGGAGTGAAGGTTCCTTGTGGCATGGAAGACGTGGTTGTCGACGTAGATGGCGAGGGTGTCAGAGGGACTGCCCCAGACGTAGGAGAGGGCTGTGTATCCTGCTGATGAGAGGGGTGTTGTTTCGGTTGTGAGGGTTACTGGGGTTGAAGGAGGTCCCGCTTGAAGGTTGACGAGGCGTATTTCATTTTGTTTGAGGGGGGTATAGGAGAGGGGAGTGGTTTGAAGAGGGGGAGGGGATTTGCGGAGAGGTGACTTTCAGGGTTTGATTAGGAGTGGGAGAGGTGGTGATGAGGGGTCCAGGGCCAGGTTTGAGAAGGGTTCGTCTATTTCGTTTGGTCTCGCCATTGTATTTGGTGGCATTGTCTCATTCGATTTCTCTAGGATTGGGGAGGGTTCGGGATGGATAAGCGGCAGGAAGTTTGGAATAAGGTTGAAAGACAGATGTGAGGACTTTGGAATGTGAGATTGCCCAATCAGGCAGCAGCGTTGCACTGCATCCTTCGATGTCGGAACAGGGGAAATGTGGCGCTAGACCTGGGGCTGACAGGTGAACATGATGAAGTGGCTGATGCACAATCATACAACTACGGAAGCAAATAGAGGATGAAGTCTTTTTCCTCTCTTCTCTTTGTATCAGAATTGTCATCCATAATCTACTCAGGACATGGAAGTCGTCTGGATGAGAATGAAATTGTTTCTGTCAAGTTGAGCCTAAGACCTTGAAGGTGATGCTAAACACCGTAAAGCTGTTAGTCGACCTGGTTAGGAGTTACAACAGTATGGCTTCTCCATCGAGTTGTTTCTTCAGTGATTGCGATAGCTTTGTCAATTTCGTGAAGTCCAAACTTCCGAACCTGAGTGCCACTTCCAGTGCTAATATCAAGCTGTCCTGATTCGATCATGTGGATCAGTCCTATCATAGAGTCGCGATTGCACATGAACGAACCTTCGACTGACAATCTGTTGAACACCATTGAAATGTACGGAACCTCCAAGAAGCCGTAAGCTCCACCGCTAACTACGATCCGCCCGCCTGGTTTGAGCGCGCAAATAGCCGATGGAAGAAAGGGAGCGACGGTGACGCCGCCAGGAGACCAATCGTTGAAAACGTCCGCCCCTCCACCACAAGGTGTGGCCGCGAGAATGGCAGCAGCATCTGCATCGACGTCGCCCGTCATGAGAACAGTACTAAGCCAAGAAGACTTCAAAATCTGCTCCATGGCTTGTAGCAGCTCTGCGTTTCGTCCAAGGGCAACGACGTTTGCTCCAACCGCCAAGGCCAACTCAATCGCGTTTCCACCAAACGATCCACCCGATGGCCCAATGATGATTGTATCGCAGACCTTGAGCTTCGCTGACTCAAAGATAGCTCCGGCAGCTGGAGAAAACGTGCTGATGGAAACGAGGTTGATCAGGTCGATGTCTAACTCTCCGATGAGTTTCTCGTCTATACGGTAGGCGTTTTCGAGTGGAACGCGCTGATACTGCTGCAGAGCACCATCACGAAACTCTCCCTCGGCTAACCTGTCCGTTTTGTCGCCAGGCGGCCCCTTGACGTGGCCTTGCATGATGAATACGTTCGGATCATCGCGAGCCGTGACTACAGGCTCAACGTGTACCAAGTCTCCCTCCTTGAGGGATGTTGTGCCACTGCCAATTTTGTGCACGTACCCGAGAGTTCTTGGGCACGGGACAAAGGGCGGATCGAGGAGGGGGGCACTGGGCAGGGATCGTGCCGTCGAATGCGGTTCGGGCGTAGCGCGATAGTGGTGTAGCGAGGACTTTGACAACAATGCTGCCAGGAGTGGCTTCTGGGATGGTTTCGTCTTCGACAATGACGAGAGGCTTGCCGTATTGCTCGAGCACTGCTACCCTCTGTGTGATAGGGATGGAAGACATGATTGGGTTTTACTCAAGAGACCGCTGACACATGGTCATGACAAGCTACAGCTCAAAATTGCAGACGACCAGGCCCTTATGGATTTCTCACGATCTCAATTATCATACCTTGTCTGGGCATCATATTTCTAATAGAGATGTTCAAAGTTTGCAAGATTCCGAAAAAAACGACAAGCAGTTGAGAATGAAGTGCGTTAAACTCCGCGGCTGGCGGAGAGCTTGCGACTGATATCCGCTAGGTAGTCGATGGATTGCTACCTAAGCTGCGGAGATCGGACTTTCGAGAGTTGAAGCTGATTCTATCAGCTACTTTTCATAAGAACTGAGTTGAAAATACATCCGCCTGCCAAGCAGATCCGCTTGATCTCCGCCGTGCTTGTGATTTTCAGGTACAAGTCTGCTCGGTCTCGCTTTTGTATACCAAGTCTGAGACTTTGGGAAAGCTAACATCCCATCGAGCGGGGAATGGCGTCATTACATGCTTGTACGGAGTGATAGCTAGTTCTGAGACAATATTGAAAGGAAATCTAGAGAAAGATTGGGGGTAGATAGATTGACGCCATTTCGCAAACAAGACACCGTGCTATCTCGATGATATGTCTAACAACCAATTTACTCCAGGCCATCCTATGAATCTTGAGAATGATCGCTTCTCAAATTCCTTCCCCCATCGACCTCATGGCATGTCTCCTTTTCCCTCTGTGTTTCTAAATACCGTAAAAGTGGCCCCTTTGGTGCATCTTCACGTCCCATGAAAACCTCGATCATTTTGAGTCCTCTGCCGAAACTCAGCTGTTCACTACCCAGAACCTCATTCAATTCCGCCCAAGTCCTGCAAGCAGCGGTATAGGTCTCTTGACTTCCACCAAAGAAGTAAGGGGCCTGGAGATACCGCCAGGTAGATATGTCGTTATACTCCTGTTCGCGCCCATGAATACATCTCTCAATGGTGTACCCATCGTTGTTGATCAAGAATATAACAACATCAAGATTGTGGCGTATGATAGTTGCTAGCTCCTGAGCCGTCATCTGGAAGCTCCCATCGCCGATGAAGAGTATCGCACGAGCTTGGCCTTGTTTCAGACCATGATACTTCGACTCTGCGACCATTTCACGCTGTGCAAGTGCTGCGCCCTGGGCAGCCGGTAGCATAAAGCCAATGGAAAGCCAAGTAGCAGGCGTGAATAGTCTCGTATGCGGTGGCAAGTGGATATCCCGTACCCCATAGCCTGCAGTGCCAGTCTCTCCAAGTACTATGTCGCCGGGCCGAATAATATTTGCAAGAGAGCGCCACAGCTTGTCCTGGTATATTGGCCCCAAGTTCCCCGCCAGTGTATCCAAAGGCAAGTGGGAGTCACGGTGAAGGGGAGGATACGGATTATACTTGGCAATCTTCTTCAAGTCGATGTCGCGGATCAGCCCGGATGTGACAAACGACGCTGAGACGTCGTGAAATACTTCAGAGCCCAGTTCCACCTTGGTTCCTTTGATGAAGATGCAGGACTTGAAATTCGAGAAAGTGGTAAAGCCATACGTGTTGCTCGAACTCAAGTGTGGTCCAAAGAAGAGGACTAAATCTGCGCCCTCGATAGCTTCCTTGACAGATTGCTCCGAAAAGTCTCCTTTGTAGATGCCGTGGAAGTTTGATCTCGTTTCGTTGAAGAGTCCTTTGCCAAAGTTTGTCGTCCAGGTTGGCCATCCAGTTGTATCAACGAGAGCCTGGACGTCGTTGACGATCCCTAATGGCCTACATTCGCCGTCGGCAATGATGATTGGTCTCTTAGTTTCATAGATCCTCCGGAGAATCTTCTGCAATACTGCGTCGCTTTCCCGACTCATGCTCTCATTGTGATCCGCGTTGCTCAAAGGAGTCTGCAGCTGCCCGGCAGGTACGCTGAAAGCCACAAGATCCATGGGGATCTGGATGTAAACGGGGCGGCTGTGCAGAATGCACTGTTGCAACACAGTATCGATTTGCTGAGTTGCTGTGCGGAAGTCCCATAGTGACGTTTGCGCTACCGTGACGTACTCCTGCATCTTCGCGAACCGACCATAATCGCCATCCGCAAAGGTGTGGTGGATGAGCAGCCGTGCATCTTGAGATGCTCTCGATGGGGTTCCAACGATATGCACAACAGGGGAAAGTTCCGCGTAGGCACCGGCGATACCGTTCACCGCAGAAAGCTCACCGACACCGAATGTCGTGATCACTGCGCCGATGCCTTTGATTCTTGCATATCCGTCTGCCGCATAAGCCGCGTTAAGCTCATTCGCATTGCCAACCCAGGTGAGTCCCGATGGCTTCACGTAGTCCAGTAGATCCAAGTTGTAGTCACCAGGAACGCCATGAATTGCGCCGAGACCGAGTTGCCTCAATCGAGTAAACAGGTATGTGGCGATAGTCGTCGAGTCAGGCATAACGATCGAAGCTGTGCTGCGGTTCTAGGCAATCTTGAGGAAATGAAAAGGAGTTACGCAAGACTTGGTAGAGAAACATCAACATAACAGCTTCTTTTTCCAGTGCAAATATATACTTGATTCATCATTGACCATAACCAAACTATACTCATCAATCACTCCGAATCTCGGTATTCCTCCTGAGCTGTGCATTGCATCGTTCATTCGGTCCAGCCCGGAGTTCTCTGATATGCTAAGCTTCTTGTACCCCTGTCCACCGGTCACCCCGGTGTCCGATCCGATCTTTCTCCGATCCTAGCACGTCACTCCGAGGCCTCTTCTTCTCTATCGCACTTCCCATCTATCATCAAACTTCGCGCGCTGCGCCGGCCTCACTCCATCCGACTTTGACTGCTAAACCACGTTTATTGTGTCGAGTGGCTGAATCTGATCAAAGTCTTACCCGGCGATGAGTTCGAGACAGGCCGCCTGTGAGCCCTGCAGAAAGTCAAAGCTTGCGTGCGGCCACGAACGGCCCACTTGTCTCCGGTGCAGACAACATGACAGAGCCGGCTTATGCGCTTACAGAGCATTTCCCTTCAAAAGAAAGCAACCACCAAGCGCCTACTTGCCCGACGCCGAAACAGTCTCTCCGTATGAACCACGTCGCTCTCCACAAATGTAAACCTCAGCCTTTACGGGTGATGTAATCTGACCTAAGAGCCATAGTTTACGAGAGCCTTCTCTGCCTTTCAGTCCGACAGATCGCGAACATCCGTACCCCAACCCAGGTTACCTCGGACAGTCAAGTCATGTTGCCATTTTCGATCAAATACGCCAACAACATGATGAAAATGAGGAAAGCGCACGATCCAGCCTCAACTCGCCGTCAAACCCTGGCCGGCGGTTGAGGCTCATGTTGTTTGAATCCCAGCAAGCAAAACAAGGCGCCGAGTGTTTAAAGCAAATTCTGCGCGGAAACAATTTGTGCGACATGAAGAGCCTTGTCTGGTTTTGGCGGGCAAGAGGCGCTAACCTGGCTCTCGCCGGTCCTTTTGTAGAGTTGTGTTGTGAAAGCGTAGATTGCTCTTCGCTATCTACCTTCCAAGGGGAGACTTGGCACAACGCCCTTGCCCAGAAAGTGGTAGAGAACACAGCATATCCGCTCAAATATGATGCTAGGACCGAGTTCTCCGACTACGTTGCGCAGTTGACTTACACACATACTCGGTGGGAAACAATTGGTATATTTCTCTGTGCAGTCCTGAGAGCTTCAATGGACACCCCCTTCTTTCCCTCTTTGTTTAACTCCTCAGTTCAGAAACGCGACTTCTGCGCCATGCTGATGCGTCAAATCGGCTGCATACTAGAAGTCTGCTTGTCTTTAGATTGTCTTAATGACCTGCAGCTTCTTTTACAGTATGAACGTTGCATAATTCACTCTTACGTGGACGGCGATCAGAGTGGGTGGTGCAGCCTGGGCTCGAAGACTTGTCTGCTCACAACTCTGACAGGTTACAATTTGTGGCGAAGCTTAGGTGATGCTGTTTCGTCTACTTTCGCGCTGGGCTACCATGAAAACATGGACAACAAGCCGGATACGCCATACTTCCTTGTGCAGTTGCGCAAGATGGCCTTTGCCCGGATCTATTCCGCGGACAAGAATGTCTCCCTGTTTCTTGGCAGACCATTACGCATGAGCAAACGGTTCTGTCATTTTCATCTACCAGATACACTCCCGCCCTCGGAACCTTCGCCATCTGATAACCGGCGTGGGTTGGTTGACTGGCTGCCGAATTCAGCCATGGATTACAGGTCAGAGACGCGCTGGTCAGCACTGTGTGCCTCGATCAAAGAAGAAATCATGGAGCTTCTTTTCGACCGTAGTGGCGCGGATCATACAGCCAAGATCCTGTGAGTTTGGTCATACTTATGGCATGCCCGTCCATGATAACTAACCATTGAAGTGAACTTGAGAAATCAACCGAGGAGCAATGGCGTGCACTTCCGGATAGATTCCGTTTTGATCAGCAACCACCAAGTAACGCCACCCCCTTCGAACGTGATTTTTTGTTTAGCGTCCATCTCAACCATCTACATGTCAATCTTTTGTTGAGGCGTCTGACTTTGAAGCGCCAGTCAGAGCCCGATGGTGCTGTCATTGAAATAGCCCTGAAGATGCTTAGCTTGGTGGTCGATATTGTCCTCACTCGAGATGAACTTGCAAATTCGGGCACCAATCTCAGTTGGAAAGTGAGTACCTTTGCTCTTGCTCCATCATGTTTCCTTCTAACAATGGTCAAGGTCGCTCACTATGGGCTACCGGCAGCTGGTATGGTACTCCTCGCAATGGCAAGCCAGATAGATGCCCCGGTCTTGGTGGCAACACGTGCCAAGCTACTACGAGATCTCACCGTACTGGCCGCAGAAATTGAGAGAGGAAGAATTGTGAAACTTGAAGATCCGAATTACGCTTTGTTGGCTAAAGCCGCTAAGACCATTGGATGTTTTTTGGATTCGGTCTTGAGTGACGATGGGAGGAACAGGAGTGGTTTGGACATCAGTTTATCAAACAGTAGCCCTCGGCAAGCCACGGATGACAATTCATGGGCGGAATTTTTGGGATCGGATGCTTGGGACTCTGAACTAGCATTCTGGCAAACCCTCGCGGATCACCCTAACGTGTTCAACCAGTACCTAGTGTAGGCCTAAAATTGGCCTAAAATTGACAAGTCCTATCGGCCTTTGTGTGGTGCAGGGAGATATGATTTCCAATGGATGCAGTGGAAGCTCAATTTCGGTTGGCTGTCATGGGCAGACGTAGAACGCAGCTCCGTTAGTCAGCGACTAACGAATTTTAGGTCATGGCTGGATCTGATTGCGTCCTGCTACCATGAAGTTCTTCTGTCGTCTTGTCTCGATTAGTGCCTTTATTTCGCTCTCGGTAGGCAGCTTGGGAATGTCTTGTGAGGGCCACCACCAGTGAGCAGTCAGGCCGATTCGGGGTTAATCTAATGTGACGGCTATGAACATGCGTCTACCTAAGACATGTAATTGCGCAATCTTTCGCTCTTGTGTATCAAGAAGCATGCCTTACATACGGAGTATTGGCATGCCTCTTCCGGCTCCATCCTCTTACACCGTTCCGAATCCGTTCCGTGTCGGACAAAGCCCCACTCCGACTACCATAAGCAGATTGTCGAAGTCATTCGTAAACCAATAGAGTGATCGGGACGGACAAGATGCTCGCCATCATGTTTTCTCCACGGGGCAGAAAACTGAATATCGTAAACAATTTGGGCAAGTATTGTGGCTTCTGCAACCCATAAAGTACCCTTAATTGCGTGATGGATCGGGATATTGCGACTTCAGGACTCCAACACTGACTTGGATGAGGGATTAGTTCTCCCCGATTGAACAAGCTTTATGACCGACCCAATACTGTTTGACTAATTCAATCTAGTCGGGCTCTCTGACTGATCTGACCCTCTCCGACTCTGAACAGCCCCTGTCCGATCATGTTGTACTATGACATGAATTCCTTTGGTTGGCGTATATGATAAGCCTGGTTCTCAACCACTGAATGTGACGTGGAACTCTGATAATATCTCAAGCTTTCAACGACTTTACCGAAATAACCTTCAACATGACTTTCAGCGATGATCTTATCAAACTGAAACAGAACCGCTCAGCTCAAGAACCTCTACCATCTGGTATCGCTCCATACACTTGCTCTGCCTTCTTCAAGAGCCGTGAATATGGAATGAAGCCAAAGGCCCGGCGCTGGGATCATCTACTCAGCAAAGAAAGTCACAATTTGAAACCTTCACCCCTCAAAACAGCTTCACGAGCCAGCGGACAGAAGAAGCTGATTAGCTTAGGCACAGCTCGTCCCGCTCCAGAATATTTCCCCTGGGAGTCCCTGTCACTTCGATGCCTTCAAGATACCGTTACCGAGCAGGCACAACCTGCGCCAACGGTGTCAATGGCTTCAGTCAAGCTTGAGCAGCCATACGACCTAGGTGTGGCAATGAACTACGGGTTCTCTGGAGGATCACCTCAGGCGCTGAGATTTGTGACGGAACACATTGAAATTATTCACAAGCCTCCTTACGATGATTGGGAATGTTCCTTGACCTGCGGTACGACTTCGGCCATTGAAATTGCATTCCGTATATTTTGCAATCCTGGGGACACCATTCTTACCGAGAACTACCCTTATTCTGGGGCCATGACTTGTGCTCATGCCCAGAGTCTCCACATACTCGGCATCGAAATGGACGATCTGGGCCTACATCCAGACGATCTTGACCACAAACTTCGGACATGGGACTACACAAAGGGTCCAAAGCCATCAGTCTTGTACATGGTCCCGACTGGACAGAATCCTACGTCAACTACGCAAAACCTGATTCGCCGAAAACAGATATATGCCATTGCAGAGCGCCATGATCTCTATATCCTCGAGGATGACCCGTATTACTTCCTTCAATTGGGCAAATCGAAACAGGCACTTGCATCTGCACAACTCGACAGGACAGACGCAAATGAGGAGTTTTTCAAGTGTCTTTCACCCTCATATCTTTCACTTGATGTGTCTGGCCGTGTTCTTCGCATGGACACAACATCCAAGATTCTCGCTCCGGGTCTGAGATGTGGTTGGGTCACCGGGAGTTCTCAGGTCATTCAGAAGTTGGTGTCATACTACGAGATTGGTGTGCTATGTCCCAGCGGACCGTCGCAAGTCATGTTGTATAAGCTTCTAGACGAGACTTGGGGCCACGACGGCTTGTTCAATTGGCTGAGGTCACTATCGCTTCAGTATCGCTGCCGGCGCGATAATCTGCTGGAATCATGTGAGCGCTTCCTTCCCTCTGACTTCTGCGAGTGGAACATCCCGGCGGAGGGCATGTTTCTGTGGATAAAGGTGAACATTTCCGGATACCGGCAAACACACACGGCCAGCCATGGAGATGGTAATGTGGCTCGCTATCTTGCTGTTGAAGACAGGATTTATCAGAAGGCCCACGACAACGGAGTTCTCGTCAGCAAAGGAAGTTGGTTCATTGCGGATGTTCAGACACTAAAGGGTGTCAACTTCCGATTGACGTTCGCGGCTGCGCCTGTGGGCGAGTTGGATGAGGCTTTACAGCGATTCGCCAGGGCTCTGGAAACGGAGGTGCGCTGAAGCTTACTCGTGTCTTAGTGCAGCTTACATGTAGAAGATAGGATTATGAAATAGAGGAGTATCTAAAATTGCAGTCTCCAAACCTTTACCTCAACAGCCAACGTACATATATGCCAAGCGGCTACACCGAGGCTGAGGCAAGCTAAAGTGAATAAGGAGATGTGTGAAACGTGCCAAATGTCTTATGGCTAATAATCTACAAGGTAGATTTCCAGCCACCCTCCGCCTCGAAGATCTCGCCGACCGCCTTGGAGACTACCAAGAGATGACGGTCATGATACCTGGGAGCTACAAGGGAAACGCCGACGGGCATCCCGTTCGGACCCTTGAAACCTGGAATATTGACGACGGGAACATGCAGCGCCTATCACCCTTGTTAGCACTAATTGCCCGAAAGATCGATTCCGAGCGTGACCTACTGTCCAAGGGGCGTTGAAAGCTGCACTTCCGGTGCTCGAGGTTCCTTCCGGAGCCTCATCAACGACGCTAGGCACCAGAACAGCATCGTACTTGGCCAGCATCTTGTCAACTTTGGGCCTTGCGATAGCAATGTTGTCAAATGCCTCTAGCTGCTCCGCTCTGCTGATCTTGTTGGTGTTATCAACATGCGAAATCAAGAACTCGTGCAGTTGATCCTTAGCAGCGCGGTAGTCGGGCAGGAAAGCTGATCTTCCGTCGCTGTGCAACACCGTAGCATGCCACTGAGGTAGCTCCTCAAGCTCGGGATCGAATTCAATCTCTTCTACCTCGGCTCCGTGAGCCTTGAGAAGCTCCGCAGCCTTCGCCATCGCGGACTGGGTGCCGGGTCCAGCTTGAGGCCACACCATCGTCCTCAACAGAGCGAACTTGGCGCCCTTGACAGCGAAGGTGTCCTTCGGGGGCTCGTCGTCTTTCAAGTCAAAGACATCGGCCATCAATTGCAGGTCTTCAACACTGCGGGCGAAGAAACCGAGGGTATCTAGGATCAAGGAGTAAATCTTCTGACCCTCGCGCGTGATGGAGTTCCATGTCGGCTTCAGGGCGTAGATGCCATTGAAAGATCCTGGGCGGATCGTACTTCCGCCTGTCTGGGTGCCTAGGCCGATAGGCGCTTGGAAATCCGCAATGGCGGCGCCTGATCCTGACGAGGAGCCACCGGGGGTTCGGTTCGTGCCGTGTGGGTTCACTGTCTTTGGACCTTGAACCGTCGCTGCGAATTCGGTCGTGGTTGTTTTGCCTACTTTTGTCAGTATCGCATTGCTGGGGTTGGGTTGAATTATCAGCATGGACCTACCAAGAAGCAGCGCGCCAGCCTGTCGCAAAATTATGATGGAACCGGCATCGACTTTGGGAGCGTCTCTAGCGTAGATTGGAGATCCGTGCTGTGTTGGCATATCTAGATCTCGATTAATGCTCCTGTAGAATCACAGGCTAATATTCGCTGACCCTTTGTGTAAATAACGTCTTTGACTGCGATGGCAACGCCGTGTAGGGGTCCGCGCTTCTCTGGCGGTATCGCATCCATTGCCTTCGCTTGTGCAATCACCTGCTCTGGGTTCAAGTACTCCCAAGCTTTGACTACGGGGTCTCTCTCCTCAATGTGGGACAAGAGCGAGCGCGCGTACTCTTCCACAGTTAACTCCCCGGCCCTTATCTTGGCTGACGCTTGGGTCGCCGTAAGTCTATACGGTTCAACTGCCATTTTGTGATGGTGTTGTAGTTTTGCTATTGTCAAGAAAAGATATCAGAGATAAACGTTTTGACAATACAAACTCGTCAAGTGCTTCAGTGGGAGACGATCCAGAACAAGAAGGCGGGGTATTAACAGAGTCAGAGCGCCACGGTTGCAGTGGACTCTGTCCAAGGTATGCACTCAATAGCCTCGTGAATAATTCCGGTACCGTAGCTGTTGTGAGCTCTAGAGGTTCAGAAGGTAACTCTCGAGTTTGCAGAGTCTACGAAACGGGATGAGAACATGAACAAAATCGTGGAGTTCTCAAGAGTTGGAGTAATCTGGAGGCAATCCGGCTATTTCAAAGATGTTTTCCGGTGACTCCAACGGCCGTGAGAGGGGCCATCCCTGATACCCCAACCCCGCAGGCCGTTATCGTCGGCTTCAGATCCGCCGCCGCGTTCGTTTCCCCCGCAATATTTCCGCCTACGCCTTCAACAGCAGACTGCGATACGTACGATTCGGGATCTTTCCACCGAATGAGGCGTGCATTCTGATAATTGTTGCCCGGAACTCCAACTCTTACATTTTGAGAGGCCGAGGGTGACCCGCTGACTTACGCAACGGATTGCCTTTGCTGGCTAGCCGGGGCGGCTTTGGGGCGGCTTCTCCAGTCACGTCATGGCAACATGAAGTCAAAAGGATGCCAAGTAGTTGGCGGGGATTCTTGTCCCACGAGACGTTCTCACAACTTCTACCACTGCTGTGGTTCTTCTCATACTGTCACTGAGACTACCACAATACCTATTGTTCCTAGCCTTCTGCCTTCTACTAAGATCTTTTCCATAACTAATTCATCTCAAAAGCAAAGTAGAAGTAAGTGGGGGATTGAGTTCTCGACAGCCATCAATCATTAGGAAACCACAACTAGGCCTCCAATTTCTGCACTTTCTCTCCCAACTGCGATTCTTCAGCCTCGTCAATGCGCGGAGATGGCGGCGCATAAATCTCGCCTTCCCTTTCGCTCTCAAGGAACCCATCCCGGCCTTCTTTCGCCAGCCATTCGTAGTCCATCGGGGCATTCTCATAGCCCGGAGGATACACCTTGGTCTTGAAGAACTGCACTAGCACAGCATACAAGATGGCTGATGAAAAAAACGTCAACACCCAGCCCATCATGTACATGTACTTGGCCGGTTGGCGGACAATATGAGGCTGGTATTGCCCGACGAGACCGGGCAATCCCATTGCCGTACCGCCGATCCAGGCAAACACCCCAACCCAGTTGACTCCAGAATTGAACCAGTAGAGACCCTCTTTAGAGCCATTATACAGCGACGGCACGTGTATGTTACCCTTTCGAACCAAGATGTAGTCGAAAATGATAATCTGGTGAGAGTCAGCAATACGTTCTCAAGACTGGTTTTCAAGACTGGGCGTTGAAGTACTCACAGCGCAAAGGGGAGCCATGAAGATGTTGTAACTCCCGAGGAATGAGATGAACGCGGACGCGTTCGCAATAAGCTTCCACGGCAATAGAACAATACCGAGGATTGCACAAACGATCTGGCCTCGACGGATCGTCAAGTACCTGGGGAACAGTCCGGTCATGTCCGCGCCAAAAGGTAGCGAGTTTGCTCCAAAGTTTGTCGCCAGCACGCTGAGAATGAAACTGAACGATACAAAGAAGACACCAGCACGGGCGGTGGGATTCCAGTAATGGTCAAGGATGGCATCAAGAAGATCCCATAGGTTCCAGTAGGCCTTGCCCCAAGCACCCTGTAATGAGGTCGTCGAAGCTAGGCCAAGGAAGAAGACGAGGATCTTCGCGAAGAAGACACATGCTCCTTGGAGCCAACCGGCATCTCGAGGCTCTCTGCAGTATCGCGAGAGATCAGGTTGGTTCACGAGCATTGGCGAAAGAGAACCCATGATGACATTGATGCCGCTCATGATAGCCCATCCGACGGGTGTTTTAGCTGCTGCCGATGCGCCTGCGACAGATGCAGCGCCAATATTGGAGATTCCGGTTCCGTAGGACATACACCAGCCGAAGAGTCCGAAGCACGCGAATGGCATGATGAAGCCTTTCACGGTGTAGATGTAGTGAATATGAATCGGGTGTACCCAGGTCTGCCGCCAATGTCAGGGAATGCATGTCATTAGAGGGTCGCACACTACATATACTCACAAACGGGAACTCAACCAGCCAAAGGAGAAAGAATGCCAGCAGCTGCTTTGAAGTCACGTCGGCACCAGTGGGAAGCATGTTGGGCCAGTTGTCCCAGCTGTTTCCAAAAATACAGCGGAAGCAAACGGACAACAGGTTCGCGCCGTAGTAGGTCTAAATACCATACCTGTCGGATTAGAAGTCCAATTCGACCTCGGCTTACGGCAGCCAGCGCAGGGACCAACTACGGCCCCTATTTATAATATTCGTAGCCTACCTAACCTATAGTTAGAACCTCTTTTTTCTATATACACAAAAATTTATATAGTTTAATTAATCTCTTCGTTAACTTACGGTTCGAACTAATCGACTAATATCCCTATAATAAAAATACTAATACTAATTAATAATTAAATTCTATTATTATAAATTAGTAAAGTATCCCGCTATGTAAAAAAAACGACCTCCTAATACTGTACGGGATAAGAAATTCGTACTAATTAACCTTATAAAAATAAACGAAAAAAGGATAATATTTAAATACCGCACGGAATCGAATAATCGTAGCCTTTTACTACTTACGAGAGGTTAATATTTATTATATTAAAATATACTAATTAACAAAACCGCTTATATAACTACTATTTTATTACCGCTTTAAGTAGCTTTTTTATTAATATAACCTCTACGCGGCTAGCCCGCAAGTTAAATTAATAAAAAGAGATACTTACGTAACGACTACCTACTTCATTAATTAGCATAACGAATAAGCTTAAAAGTACGATATAAAAAAGTACTATATAATTAAAAAAAGGGATCCCTAAGTATAAATATTTTTAATAAGTATAATAAGAACCTATATAAAAATTATAAAACTAAGAAATTTATAATATTTAAAAAGGTTTATTATAATAAAAATCTTATAGATATAAAAAAGCCTATAATCTAAACGATCTCTCTATAGCCCTATTAACTACTCCCTAGGTATTACTTAAGAATATAGTATAGGGAACGGTTTAATAAAAGAGGAGGGGATTTAGAGGTCCTAATAGCCTCGAGCTACGAGTATCGCGAGTATTAGAGATTAGCCTAAAAAGAAAAGTAGCTACCTAAAAGAGGTAAAAAAAGTCGCTAGTCTAAAGAGGCTAAGTAACCTCCTACTAAAATTAAACTAAAAAAAAAAAAAAATCCTCTAAAAAGCTATTAAAAAGCTCCCTTATTATACTACTAGCTCCTAATATAAAATTACTAATTTTAAAAAATTAACTAAATAATAAAAAAGATTATTAATAAGTAATAATTACTAAATTAATATAATTAAACTATAAAAAAAACTACCTAAGAAACTATAAAAAAGGGCACCAAGAGGCCGCAAAAAAAAAGATCTCTAAAATATCTAACCCCACTGAGTACGAGTAATAAATAACATCTTTAATAAGTCCTTAAAATCTACGAAGTCCACAAAGTCCACGATCTTATAAAAAAAAGAGCTTAACTTCGCTAACCGTACCTAATAGCCCATCCGGCTCCTCTATAAGCTACCCGGCATCTATTTCCAACTATTACTACAAAATACCGCCCTAAAAAAAGTAGGTCAAAGAAAAAAGCAATTTAGAAATTACGTAAAGCACAAAGCTTAAAAAATTAAAAATATATAAAATAACAAAAATTAATAACTAATAAAGATCCCAAAACTAATCACTTCGTTTTCTTATAATAATATAAACGTCTACTACTACTACTAAAAAAAAGACTATTAAAATCTACCCTTTTATACTAAATAAAAAAGGTAGCCCTAATAAATACGATATCTAGCGATCTAAAAAGTTAGTAATAGTTACTAAAAATAATAAAAACAAAAGCAATAGTAAAATAGTAAAAAGAAATAAGAATTACCTAAACCTTAATAAATTCGTTAAGTAATAAAAATACTAATTTACTACGGCTAGTGCGCAAATTAAACATATCCCTATTAAAATTAAATACGCTAATAACTACTAATACGAGCACGAGCCAGGGCACGACCCTTAGTAAGTTAAAAAAAAAAAAAAAAAAAAAAAAAAAAAAAAAAAAAAAAAAAAAAAAAAAAAAAAAAAAAAAAAAAAAAAAAAAAAAAAAAAAAAAAAAAAAAAAAAAAAAAAAAAAAAAAAAAAAAAAAAAAAAA